>CM060988.1:202655564-203255564 GCA_030765065.1 Deroplatys truncata
TTGTGAAGCTATTTTAAAGGGTGTTCAGCAAAGCTAGTCGTGCCGATGGACATGTTATGGCTTAAATTTGCAGATAATTAAACATAATTTAAACTCATTTAAGATTAATGCTGCAGAATAAAAGGTTGATTTCGGGTGTGGAATCCAGCTACAGTCTCCACTTCTAATGGCAATGAAGACAGTTATTTGTGATACAGTGTTAAAAGTAAAATAAGTTTAACATGTATCGCGTACACTACTTTTAAACGGACCCGACATAAAGTAACACTGCTGATACCAGGCTAGCAGTACTTACCTTAGACCAGACAATGAAGCGATTATATCATACTTCCAGATTCGTACCTGCCGCCAATTTATCTACTTATTCAGGTCATAGATAAAAGAATAAGGTACAAGGCTGTTAACTGGAAAGTACGACAATTTGAATTGTGAACAGATAATGCGATGTAAAAGCAAATTGCCGTGTGATTGGACTTGAAAGAACGGAGTTGTTAACGCACTTTTAATTCGTGTGTTGTGTTTAGTTGCACATGTTAATTGATAACTTGTGGGGGGTAACGTACAGCTTCTCCCACACACAATTAAGGCATTCTCAGAAAGTATTATGGCATCTGCATATTCACTATGAATATAAGACGATATTAAAAGTTATTTTGGCGCCGCCAGAGAAAACCTTATCTTCTCTTTAATACCTCCTTCATTGTGTTTCCAACGCTAGGAGTTAGCTCATAAAATAGACTGTAGAGATTACGTGCTAAGTCCAGGCTTCGTTCCTGACCCACCCCGTACAGTCGGTACAGAATATAAACTTATTCCGTTTACGAGTTGACGCTTATCTTTGTTAACTGTTAGTTTAGTTGGGTTTGATAGGGGGCACTGCGTCCTTTGCAGCTCCATTGCGCACTCCCAGTCTTATTATCATCGAACCAGAAGCCTGGCGTTCATATTGAACTGAATTAGGTTTTGGATTGACTGTCTCATCTGCCTGTGCAGGTCCCCTTTCCTGTTAACATTCTTAAGAGCTGCTTCTGTATGAGAGCTTCGGAGTGACTGAAACCTACAGACGAGCTCAGTGCTGGTTCAGGTCCAATAACAGGTTCCTTAGTTCCCTTCATCTGCGTCCCCACTCACCTCCTCCGTGGTGTAGTTGTTACTATGCTCGCCTCTAGTCCCTGAGGTCGCGGGTTCAAACCCGGCGGAGGGCGATGCTTTCTTTCGGGCGTAAAAATCTCTAGCATGGCTTCCTTCGGAAGGGAAGTAAAGTCGGTGGTCTCGTGTCGTACATTTACGGCACGTAAAAGAACCTCAAGCCTCATAAAGAGGCTTCTGAACAAAATTGCCCAATATAGAATGGGGCGCTAAGAACCACAGCAGTTAAAGAGCGTCCATAAATAAAACTCAATTTAATTTAACTCACCTCAGCTGGACGGTTTTTGAGAGCCTTCAGCCTTGCCTGACTATCGGAGAGTATAAGAACCCTACATTCTCCCAAATACTAGCTAAAATAGAAATACAGATATGAACGCTTGGCACCATTGTTATAGAGTTCAGCCCCGTATGACTGTTCCTTTAGAAGGTAGGTGTTTTAAATAAGATTTAAAAGTAATATAAGCATTTTCTGTGTCTGTGCTACAAAACGTATTATTACTGGTCGGTAAAATGGCACTACTGCTGCTTTTTAAGTGAAGTTCTGAATTACAGTGCTGACCAACACAGTACCATTTTATGCATTATTAGGGTGTTATCCATCATAAAAAGCACGAGTCTTAATAAACGCAATGGGCCTTTAACACAAAGTGTGTGTACGTAATACACCAAGGGTCCCAGCTGGGCTCCAGGCAATTCTATTTTCTCTACTGCCTTCCTATAGAAAATAGAGGGAGTGTTGGATTCCCACCAAAACCTACACCCCAAATACACGTTTTGTGGTCCCTTGAATCCGAAAAATGCATTTATAGAAAAAGATCCACGTGTATGTGTGTTTGTCTGTCTGTGAACAGCATAACCGAAAAACGAAAAGTAGACTAAATACCAAACTTGGTATTTAAGTCCAGCATCTTCCAAGGATGCGACACAAGATTTCCAAGAAAATTCCTCCACCCAACTAACCATCAATTGGAAAATGTTGGTTATTTTTTATTTTCTCGAAAATAGTCCTAATAACTTTGATTAAAATACATTAGGTTTAAGACATGCTGATGGCAAATGAAACGTATATCTTGTTTCCTGGGAATAACCTATTAAGTCCTCTTCATTCTGAATAACTATTGCATAATCCGTAAATCGTAAGGGGTAGAGAAGAGCTTACTCCACGAAAATAAACACGCAATTTATGTGGACATTTGTTGGTGTTGGTTACTTAACATCTTTTAATAGCTAAATTAATATTCTTTTGTTTCGCGCAATATCATGCAAAAAGTACGGCATTTTAAAACATTTGAATATGGCTTCAACCTCCTGTGTCTACGACGAAATGTGTAATGGAACTATTTGTGCAGAATTTTATTTCGATTAAGAAGAAGAAGAAGAAATGCAGCAAGCCAGTCCACTGCAACCGATGCACTTGTAAGCTTTGTTTATACACATTTTGGAAATAATGTTCTAATGATGAACTGACGTTAATTTTGAACTCATTACAACCAAACTCGAAATGTGACAAGAGAATTTTTCAAACAGCCCGTATGTAGCAGCTGTTCATTCGCACAAAGGACGCTTAAATGGCTCCATAGAAGCAAATGTACCTAGAAAATCAAAATTCCTGACATCCTAACCGAGTATAGGAAACCAATGTTTTTTTTAAAAAAAAAAAGCTTATGTGTTGCATTCACATGACTTTCTCTACTCACTCATGTACAAACAATTCCTTTTCTTGCTAATAGAGACAAACTTTCATTACATATTTACGCATTTTGTTGTAGGTATAAGAATAATACTGCAGACTAACACGATAGTCAGATTTTTAAAAAGCGGATCGTTGTGGGATGGCTTTGAAATTCCATGCTCTTTGCATGACCACGAGAAAAACCGAATAGCAACTTACCACTTGAAAAAGTAGAAGTGTTTGAAAATGCACGCCAATAACAGAGAATATATCGGAAATGGTTAACGCCTCTAAAAAAAGTGTATTTGAATATAAATTGCGTGCTTTAACGAGATCTGAAAGAGTTTGTCTGTGTCTTACGGCTTACCGTATTCAGAAGACTCCACATGCAGACATCTTAAATATGTGCTGTTTTAATCAAAATCGTTATGGCAGTTTTTGAGAAAATAAAAAACAAGGAAGGGTAGTTTGGGATTTTCTTGGAAGACGCTCAACTTAAATACAAGTTTGGTATTTAACAGACTTTTCGTTTACATCTCGATATCGAATACAACACTTGGTATGGATAAGCAGTCCATATGACTTGAACACGCGCATCAAGCAGAAGGGAAGTATTGGGTTGGTTCGTTTTGCTCTATAGCGCCTCAACCCTATGTACACTTAAGTTATCCCAGTTGCCTAACCACCCCTACGACTTAGAGAACAACAACCAGACTCACTATTGGATATGTTGGATAGAACGGCGCCAACTTGTGTTTACAAACTATGGAAAGCAAAAAGGAACGTTTCCGACATCTTATGCTGTTTTACTATCGTAAGGGTAAAACCACCTCACAATGCCGGCAGAAAATTTGTGCTGTCTACGGGGAAGATGCAGTAACGGAGCGAGCTTGTCAAAAGTGGTGTAGTCGATTTCCAGCTGGGAATTTCTCCCTAACAGACAAACCTCGGTCTGGACGGCCAATGGTGGAAAGAATTCATGAAACGATAGTCAACAATCCACGAATTACAACTCGGGTGTTGGCATTGGAGCTCAATTTAGCTCGTGCTACTGTAGTCAGGAAGTTGCAATATAATGGTGTATACTGCAGGAAATAAATAGTTTGTTTACAAAACCTAACTGCGTAGTTATTTATCTCTTGAACTACCTTGTGTTTAAAGTTTGTAAACGGAAAGTTCGGCAACTACGCTGTCGTAGCTGTGCTGCGGTTGAGGTGTGTTCCCAGGCGTTCTTAGTGATTGAAACGTAACGAAAAGCGAACCAACTTATGAGACAACCCCACAGATTGCCATGCCCAGTTGCGAATGCTGGGTTGGTACCTCATCCACCACTTTACTTGTACTTGGCGCTGTGCTGTATTCACACTAGAAGGCAGTTCATCTTATCATCTGGAACTGTTGGAGATTTGCGCGCGTGTCTGTGGTCTGTATGGTTCCTTCACTTCGCCCCTATAGCCGCGACAGAGTTACCCTATCAGAGGTATTGGCGAGGTAGCAACAAAAGAAACCTCAACGTGCTCCAATAAAGCATAGTGTCAGTATTTCCATATACAACCCACGGGGAATCGCATTCTCTTTTTCAGGTCTTAAGTAAATGAACAATTGTGATGTACGCCTTTGAATGGCGTATATTTATTTATTTTGGCAATTTAATGCTCTTTAACCTGGTAGATCATATCGGACAACGAATGAAACGGTGAAAAAGGTCTCACCCTAACTGAGACTGGAACTCGGGAGCTCTTGTATGTGAGGCAGACAGGCTGAAACGGGCTAGCGTATATTTAATGTCAGGAGAGGTAATAAGTTCCAGAAGACATGCAACCTTACACATGCCCGGAGACCGCTCGCAGTCCGGAGGACGAAGGTTTCCCCTGTCATGCACACGCCGATACCTCCCAGCAATACTTGCAACCCTCAGAGAAACCAAACAGATGAAGGGTGAAGTGAAATGGAAGGACAGGAAATTCGGGGATGTAATTATCCTTCCCAGTATTCGACTGTCGACCCGGGGAAACCCCGAAAAACCCATGATTCAGGAAGGTCGGTCACGGTAACCGAACCCACGACCTCCCGAATGTGGGCTACGGACGTAATCACCTGAGCTATGTCGCTCGGTTACCTATAACAAGTAGAGGAAGTATCGTATTACACCCAAAAATCCAATAACGAGATTCACCAGAAATACACGTTTTGAGACTCCTGACTCCAAAGAAAGCATTTTTATTTTCTCTACTACGTATATTTACAGTAAGTAGAGGAGATATTGAATTATACCCAAAAATTCAACGAGATTCGTCAGTACACATTTTGAGACTCCCTGAATCCGAAGAAAATATTTTCATTTTCTCTGTTGCATATTTACAGTAAGCAGAGGAAGTATTGTATTCCACCCAAAAATTCAACAACGAGATTCACTGGAAATACACGTTTTGAGACTCCTGAATCCAAACAAAGCATTTTTGCTTTCTGTACTACGAATACTTACAGTAGATAGAGGAAGTATAGTTTTCCACACAAACATTAGATGACGAGATTCACCAGAAATACCGTTTTGATACTCCATGAATCCAAATAAAGTGTTGTATTCCACCCAAAAATCCAATGTCGTAATTTGATTAAAAATCACATTTGAGACTCCATGAATCCAAAGAATGTACTTTTAGAAAAAAGTCCAAAAGTGTGTGTATGTGTGTGTGGATCCGTGAACAGCATAACACAAAAACGAAAAGTCGGTTAAAAACCAAATTTAGTGTTTAAGTTCAACAACTTCCAAGAAAGCGACGCGAAGATTTTCAAGAAAATCCCGACTCCAAACTACCCTTTCCATTGAACATTTTTCGAATTTTTTTATTTTTCTCAAAAGATGGCTCTAACGATTTTGATTAAACTACGTATGTTTAAGTTGTTTTCATGATAAATAAAACATGTATCTTTAATTTTCTGTAAATTCATCTTCATTGTGATTGACTTTTATAATTAGTAAACCGTAAGGAGAAAAAAATCTTACTGCACAATAAATGTATATTTTGTTAAAATGTATGTCAAATAACATTTCTATGGTGTTAACCCATTCTGAAATGTTCTTTGTTATTAGTTTGAATTTTCAAATACTTTATACTTCTCTCAACTGCAAATCGCTATTGGTTTTCTTTCTTTCTTTTTCGTGTTTATACAAAGAAAAAGAATTTCCAAGGTATCACACAGAGATAAGCTTTGAGGTGTTTGGCTATCATTTACTTATACCTTTAACTTAGTTTTACTTACTTATACTTATACCTCACTTACTTTATAACATGAAATAGATACAAGAATAAGCCATGTAAGAATAGATTGTAGACGAGTGAGCAGAGAAAGTCACGTGAATGCAACACATATACTACGTGATCAAAAGTATCCGGACACCTGGCTGAAAATGACGTACAAGTTCGTGGCGCCCTCCATCGGTAATGTTGGCCCACCCTTAGCCTTGATGACAGCGTTCACTCTCGCAGGAATACTTTCAATCAGGTGCTGGAAGGTTTCTTAGGGAATGGCAGCCCATTCTTCACGGAGTGCGGAACTGAGGAGAGGTATCGATGTCGGTCGGTGAGGCGTGGCACGAAGTCGGCGTTCCAAAACATCCCAAAGGTGTTCTGTAGGATTCAAGTCAGGACTGTGCAGGCCAGTCCATTACAGGAATGTTATTGTCGTGTAACCACTCCGCCACAGCCCGTGCAGTATGAACAGATGCTCGATCGTGTTGAAAGATGCAATCGCCATCCCCGAAATGCTCTTCAACAGCGGGAAGCAAGAAGGTGCTTAAAATATCAACGTAGGTCTGCGCTGTGATCGTGCCACGCAAAACAAGGGGTGCAAGCCCCCTCCAGGAAAAACACAACCATACCATAACACCACCACCTCCGAATTTCACTGTTGGTACTACCCACGCTGGCAGATGACGTTCACCAGGCATTCGCAATACCCACGCCCTGCCTTCGGATCGCCACATTGTGTACCGTGATTCGTCACTCCACACGTTTTGCCACTGTTCAATCGTGTAATGTTGACGCTCCTTACACCAAGCGAGGCGTCGTTTGGTATTTTCCTGCGTGATGTGTGGCTTATGAGCAGCCGCTCGACCATGGAATCCAAGGTCTCACACCTCACGGCTGTCATAGTACTTGGAGTGGATCCTGATGCAGTTTGAAATTCCTGTGTGATGGTCTGGATAGATGTCTGCCTATTGCTCTTCACGACCCTCTTCAAATGTCGGTGGTCTATGTCAGTCAATAGAGCTTTTGTGCTGTACATGTCCCTTCACGTTTCCACTTCACTATCACATCAGAAACAATGGACCTAGGGATGTTTAGGAGTGTGGAAATCTCGCGTACAGACTTCTGACACAAGTGACACCCAATCACCTGACCACGTTCGAAGTCGGTGAGTTCCACGGAGCGTCCCATTCTGCTGTTTCACGATGTCTAATGACTACTGAGGTCGCGGATGAGTAAGAGGCAGTAGGTGGCAGCACAATGCACCTAAGATGAAAAACGTGTATTTGTGGGGGTATTTTATAGAAAAAGCTCCGTATGCCTGCGTGTCTGTGAACAACATAGCTCCAAATCGAAAAATCGGTCAAATATTAAATTTGATGTTTAAGTTCAGCATCTTTGAAAGATGCTGAACTTGCCCCCCGCTACCGGGGACGTCCCATCCAGAGCATAGGCGCAATATCCTCATTCACTGGATCTGTGCCGAGTCCCTTCCGTTCCATTCCGGGCCAGGGAAGAGAAGCATTTTAAGAATTCAGAACGTGAATCATAATACAAAGTATTTAAGTCTAACACTGTATGTTATCTTCGAAGCTTTTTTTTTCTTTTTCTTTTTTTCCTTCTTCAGATTTTTAATTAGAAAGCGAGTTTACTTTTGAAAGCAATTGAATTTTCAGAATAGAATGCTTTCAAAGAACCGACTGCAACAAAAGCACATCAATCGTTTTGCAATAACACTTTCGTGTCACTATTTCTAAAACTATTTTGAAACGCTTATATGTCATCCTAACCGAATAAAACAGCTATACTTTGCGCTAAACGTTGTTTTTTGGCATCTATTAACATTTTCTCCTTTTAGATGCGGGTACAATAGCTGTTTTTACTCAGCGTGCGCTATACGGTTGGCACGGGTTTTCTTCTTTTCTCTTGTGAGTGCGTGTAAGCGGGAATTATGTTTCAAATAAAATAACCTTTATTCGCATTTCAGTAATAAACCCAAAACATATCTCATTTTGAAGAAAACTGAATGTTGCACTTAATTGTGCTCTAACTGCTTCCGTATTTTTAAAACATTACTTGAATATTATCAGAATTGAATGTGCCAACTGTATGGAACTACACACTTAGCGTTAAACCTTGTGATCAATCTTTATGAAGATTAAACAGCATAACAAACTTATATTCACGATAATAAACACCCTCTGCTGTCGGAGCTCGCGTAGAGCAGTATATTGCATGGTAATTACGAAACTATTATTATTATTATTATTATTATTATTATTAGTAGTAGTAGTAGTAGTAGTAGTAGTAGTAGTAGTAGTAGTAGTAGTAGTAGTAGTAGTAGTAGTAGTAGCAGCAGCAACAAGCGTTAAAAAGAAAATATATATTATGTGCACCTTGATTCTCAAGAAAATTACTTAATAATGCATCTTAAACTGCTGTAGCACTCGCATAAATAGTGAATATTCGCTTTTAAACAACACATTATGTAAAGAAAATTTTAATTTATTTCGCTTAGATAGATCTAGTAAAGAGAAAAGTATTTAATTCTGTCTTCTTTCCTCTTAGAGTGAGGTTGCTGAATTATACGAGCATACACGAAAGTAAATGTGACCTTTGAGAGATACCGGCACTTACTGTCGGCTATAGCCACGCATGACTAATCGAGAAGACATTCCTTCTCCCTCTTCCTGTGCACCCTCTGACTCGACGGAAAACACTTGGAGCCTTCTGTACAAGGGTCTAAAATTGTACCCCTATAACATCAGTGCCAACCAGCAATTCCAGTCCAGAGATCAATCTCGACAAGCCCACTATCGCTGCTTCAGGGAAAATGGGAAGGAATTGCTTGACTGATATTGGATGGTTCCATCTCGACGGTTACGTAAATGCCCAAAATGATCGAATATAGGCTGTTGAGGGAGATGCCTCTGCATTCACAGAAAAGTGGTTCTAACATTCTTTGAACAGACAGTAAACAGTACAATGGTGGAAGAATTTGCCAACACGTTGCATCAACAGGCAATGCTACAGCAACACCATGAGTTGCTTGGACGACTGATCTCAAGAGGATTACGGCCAGCGCCATCTCTTCACTTTTCGTGGCGATAGTCCACGTTAATCATCCCCACACTATTCCGTAATTGCGAGCGAATATTCAGAACAGTGATGATGCCATTTCACAACAGATTAGTAATATGATTAGATGTGTCTGATTAACGGCGTTCACTTCCATATGGTTTCCTCAAGGGCTGCGCGCCTTTTTGCACAACCTGTGTAAACCTTAGACCTTAAGAGAGATCTCAAGCGAGAGCATTTTATATGGCTTTAAAGTTAGTTTAGAGGAGAGGATGTCTTGCAAAATTGCATCTTGCATTGGGGGATCTTTGCCCTTCGCAGTCTACTATTTACCGATGATATGCAGATTTTAGAAGAGGAAAGAATTCCCTCCAAAATGAGAACTGGGCAGGACGCTCTGCTACAGCAAGAAAGACTGAAAACCACTGCACATTTCGGCAGCAGTGAAAACAATCGCCCAAGAAAAATTTCACGCTGGATCCAAGCGGAAAAAAAGTTGGAAAATGTTAATGAAGGAAGATCAAGAAAACATTTAATATGATACTCGGTGACGAAAGCTGGATATACCAGTACCGATCTGGGTCTTCCCAGAAGAGTATCCCCAACAAAAGTTAGGCGAGCGAGAAGACGATGTCTTCCTTAGTGTCCATGGAAATAATAGACTATCACTGCTGGATTATGCACCACAAAATGTATCAGCACACTGAGAACGAAGCATTTTAAGACTGATCTGCGTGGAATTTTGTTGCACCGCGTCAACTCAACTTCTGCAGGAATCAAAATGTTTTGTCAGTCTCGTGTGTCTTTTTTTTATTTCCCCAAATAAAAAAAATATGTGATCAATTATTAGAATAATTTGAAGCCGAAGTGGCTGCATTCACTCTATCCAAGCTTGGGATTCGCCATTTACCAGATGCTTTCAATGGATGATACGTTGAATAGAATGCAGTGGAGAATACTTTTAAAGGATTCAGTGATGATATCTTATTTTTACCTAGTAGGCAGGAAAGTGTTGTATTCCTCACAATTCGATATCGAGATTTCACCAGAAATCACGTTTTCAGGTCTGATTTATAAGATCATGTTTGAAAAGCGCGTGTCTGTCTGCGAACAGCATAACTCAAAAACGTAATGTTGGTATATACTTTTTTCGACGGCTAAGTCGCTATTCGCTTTTTCTCGGTGTCATACAAAGAGTATGGAATTTTCTAAGCGATCGTAGGGACCCACTTTTTAAAAATCGTTCTATCGCTTTACCCTACTGTATCCTTAATTTATAACGAAATGTGTAAATGTATAATGAAGTTTATCTTGGTTAAGACAGCTAGGTCGGTAGAGCACCTGCCTGCATGCGAGCTGGGAGTGCACATTTTATTTCCTATCCTACATAGTCTCCAAGTACAATTGATCGTGTGTGTGTGTGTGTGTGTGTGTGTGTGTGTGTGTGTGTGTGTGATCTAATGTATAGAACCCAAAGAAAAACCAGAAATCCAATGACAACCGTATATATGAGTTAACATCATTGCCGCTAGGCAAATGGTCCAAAGGAAAAAAGCCTATTGCTGTTAAATGGAAAAGAAATAGAAAACAAGTAAAAAGACTTTGTATGAAGTGAATAGAGAAAGTCATGTGAATGCAAAGCACATCTAAACCAAGCCTTTTTACCCAATAATATCATTACAACGTCTCAAATCGAAATTACTAGAAGATATTGCCTGATGGTTTGACACATGCATTCATGGACCTGAAGACAAGAAGCTGAAATGTTGGATATCAGCATTGACAGTGATGCTAATAGCGAGACACTAACAAGCTGGCCGTCTTACCCGTGTTTGTTTTAGAGGTACCTCACACAATGGTGCCTCCTCCACTTGAGAGTGTGACGTCATCTCTACAAGAGCACCAGCTAAATACCACCCCTAGATGTCTGCAACCTGCTGTACACTACCCACCATACCCTTCTACAAACGATTCTTTCGAAAGCTTATTTTATGGAGGTAAAGATTTGCAGAAATGGCTTCTGTAAGTACAAGAAGAACAAAAGGAAACCGAATGGAATCGGTTTAAAAGCGGTTCGCTATAAGCTGACATTGAAATACCATATGCTTTCCTGAGAAACAACTGAATAGTGAGGGTACTTTACAGATTCAACAAAGTATTGAACAATACAAGGCAACAAAAATGGATGTCTTAAAATGCCTTATGCCACAGAAAACTATTTGAAATAAATTGTGTCTTAAAGACGTCTACATGTTTTGTTTCTTACTGTCTTACTATCTCTTATGGTTTACCCGTGATACAAAGTTAAACAAAATTATTTTCGAATGAAGAGGAAAGTTCAAGACATACGTCATGTAAATGTCTTAAATTTATATTTGAATAAAAATGGGTACAGAAATGTTTGAGAAATTCAAAACTATGGAAAGTGTTTCAATGTAAAATGTAGTTTGGGTACGTTATTCTTCGTGTCGCACACCAAGTTTACTTTTCACAAACACACGGGCCTTTTTCTAAAAATAATCTTGTTCTTATAACATGTAAAATCTCGATATCCAATTTTTGGGTGTCTACCTACTAGGTGCGTGGTAGAGAAGGTAAACATGCGGATATCGTTGAAACATTTAATTTCTCCAGACTGCTTCGTTGAGTTCTGCCAGATTCGATTGCCCCACCCCGTAAGGATCCTAACACCGAAGTTAAACGAAGCTGGCAACCTGCGAAATTACGAAATAACTAACATACAGGGCAAGACCCCTGTTTACCTTAACTCTGTAGCTACATAATAATGGTAACTTTTGAAAGCTGTTACTAACCTATAGTATAGATATAGAGGGGACACCTACGTGACCTCTCCAGGAGGAAGGGACGCGCCACACACCCAAGGACAGTGCATAGTCAGCATTTACCTGTTTCGATACGAAGATTTCACCAGAAATACATGTCTGTGAACAGTATCTCCCAAAGATGCGACATTAACGCTTCCCCAACCCCAAACTACCTTTCATATGGAAAACGTTTCATTCTCTTTTATTTTCTCAAAAATGCTTCTAACGGTTTTGGTTACATTACACGACAGACAAAATGTTTATCTTGAAACATGCGAAGTCCTCTTCCTTCTGAATGACTTTTGTTAGGTATAATTGCTAAGCCATATGATACAAATTGCAGATCTTGTTAAAACACACAATTTATGTGAAATAACATTATTGTGGCGCTAACGATTTTCGAGGTATTCTTTGTTTTCTGTTTGAATTTTCTACTGGATTTTCCTAATGAAATTTCAAGGCCATCACATAGCGACACGTGACTATCGCTTTAGCCTACTATGCCTACAACAAAATGCGTAAATGTGAAATGAAAGTGTATCCCGTTGTCCTTGAACTGCTAGGTCATATCGGACGATGAATGAATGAAACATTAAGGTTACCGGACATTCGTTTTCCCAGGATAAGGGAACAACCGAGATTCGTTAGGCGCTGGCCTTCTGATCCCCAGGTCGCGGACTCACACCCGGCCCACACACATGATTTCTAAGTGTGCTTAAAAGCAACATGAGTAGGTCTACTAGCGTGTAAAACAACTCCTGTGGGACGAAATTCCGGCACAACGGCGGCGCTGATGTGGCCCTGGCAATTGACAGCGTTGTTATTGCTTTTATTAACCGAGATTCGAACTCCTGAATGTGAGGCAGAGACGAAAGTGTACCTTGATTAACAAGAAGTAGCTTTTGTAAGTATATGTGAATACAGCACATTAGCTTTCTTCTAGTAATTACAAATTGTCAACCACATATGAACCTAGAAGTTTCTGAAAGGTAGTTACAACATTACACACATGACTTGGGGCGGACGGGCGGACGGCTAGCAACATAATAATGACAGAAAGCTCCACTGGGCACGATTCACTCACTCCCTTAACTTGAGTGAAAGCCTTTCATGCAAATGCTTCCAGGATCTACATAATGAAATGCTTTGCAGGGAAAAGGCCACAGCTCAAATTATTTGAAAATGTTATAAAGAGAGGAGCAGCGGCGGCTGGTGCTCTACACGCTGTCTTACTCATATCATTTCACGAATAGCGTAGTGGAAACATTCTAACACAGAAGATGCTCTTCAAATAATAAAACTGTGTTAAATTTATATCACTTTCTCTATCCTCCATCATTTATTAATAGGTATAAAAATCATTCTTACGAAAGCTTCTTTTTCTATCTCATTATTTTAATCCGAATAAACCTTTGCAGAAATAGCTACACTGCACATTTCGCTATAGAAACAACAGCGATAGTCAAATGTTTAACAACTGGACGCTATATGCTGGACTTAAAATTCCATGCTCGTGCAATCGCGAGAAACAACCGAATATCGAAAGTACTTCAAAAGAATGACAAAGATTTGAACAATTCCAACCATTAATATCGGATATCTCGGAAATGGCTGATGCCACAAAAGTTGTTTGAAATAAATTGTGTGTTTTAAAGAGATCTATATTTTTTGGTACGTTTTCGTCTATCGCTTAACGTTTACCAGTTATACAAGACTATACAAAATTTCTTCCGAATGAAGTGGGCTTCACAGGCTATTCCCAGAAAATGCAATATACCTATACATTTTATTTTTCAGTAAATATTTTTAATATATGTATTTTTTTACTTTCTCTACTACGTATAGTAAGTAGGGGAAGTATTGTATTCCACACAAAAATTTGATACCGAGATTTCACCGGAAATACATGTTTTGAGACCCCCTGAATCCATAAAAAGCATTTTTGGAACATGTCCGTGTGTGTGTGTGTCTGTGAACAGCATAACTCAGAAACGAACAATCGGATAAACACCAAACTTGGTATTTAGGTTCAGTATCTAACAGAGATGCGACACGAAGATTTTCAAGAAATTCCCCCCACCCCAGACTACCCTTTACATGGAAGATTTTTGGAAAAATTTAATTTTCTCAAAAATGGCTCTAACGATTTTGATGAAAATATATGTTTAAGATAACGTCATGAGAAATGAAATGTATATCTCGAATTTTCTGGGAATGTCTCCAAAAGTATTCTTCATTGTGAACGACTTTTGCATAACTGGTAAACCATAAGAGATAGACAAAATTTTACTACACAAAAAATGTAGATCGCGTTAAAATACACAATTTATGTCATATACATGTTTTATGTTGAGTGAACCATTTTCGAGATATTGCTTGTTATTTCCTTAAATTTTTCAATACTTATTTTCTCAAATGGGAATTCGTTATTCATTTTTTTTGTCTTGGATATGCAAGGAGTATTAATCTGTGGGAAAGAGAATGGTGCTGCACCTAGGAACCAGCTATTAAGAGATATGTATGTGATCAAAGGCTACTATATTTCTATATTGCCCTTGTAAATATATAATCCCCTTACATCTACAAGAAAATTAGCAATAAGATAGAGTCTGCAAATGTTTATCTCGATTAACATGAAGTAGATGGAGAATATGCGTTTGTAAAAATAGTTTGTACAAGGGCAGAGAAAGTCATGTGAGTGTAACACATCAGATTTTTTTGTCTTAGATATGCAAAGAGTGGCAAAAAGAATGGAGCTGCACCTAGCAACCAGCTATTAAGAGATATGTATGTGCTTAAAGGCTACTGTATTTCTATATTGCCGTTGCAAGTACAAAACAAGGGGAACACAGTACGCCTTAAGCGATAGTCAAATGTTTTTAGAACTGGTCGCTATGTGTAAAATGTAATTCTCTTTGCATGTCAAAAGATCGTTTCTGCAAATGTTTATCTCGATTAATATGAAATAGATGGAGCATAAGAGTTTGTAAAAATAGTTTGTACAAGAGTAGAGAAAGTCATGTGAGTGTAACACATCAGATTTTTTATTTTATTTTACGTCGCTTTAACTCCTTGGTCATATCGCGACGGATCTTTTAGTGGATATCTCTTAGAACGATATGTGATGGACAGTTAGCCTTCTAGGTCTCATTCCTGTAACTACCTGCTTCATGCCGTCCAGTCCAAGTACTTACATTACTTAGATAGATGGCATAGCATTCGCTATTACCACTTATTTTTGATTTTACTATTGTTTTAGACTTAAGATGGAACTTTGCGTCGTGGTATTAAATATCCAATCCAGTATTTACCTTGGCGACCGAGGAAAACCACGAAAATACCTCAGAAAGATTGATCGGCCCACGGGATTTGAACCCGTGAGTTCCCGAATGCGGGCCACAGACTTTACCGCCTGAGCCATCCCGCTCGGTTATGGTATTTTAATGAAAATCGTTAGAGCCATTTTTTAAAAAAAATAAAGCATTTTGAAAAATCTTCCATGTAATGGGTAGTTTGGGGCGGGGGAATTTTCTTGAAAATCTTCGTGTCACGTCTTTGGAAAGTACTGAACTTAAATACCAAGTTGGGTGTTTATCCGATTCTTCGTTTTTGAGTTATGCTAGCTCAGGAACACACACACACACACGACCTTTTTCTAAAAATGCTTTATCTGTATTCATGGGCGCCTCAAAACATGTATTTCCGGTGAAATCTCGTATTGAATGCAATACCTACTATGTACGATGTTATATGGACTATCAGGAAGAGCACTACACCAGTGTACATATTGCCCAGTTTACGTCCCTCGAAATACTGTCTGAACCGTATTTTCGAAATAATCACATTTTGCTTCGTACTCTACAGGAGCTTTACTAGGTTTCCATAATCAGGGAAGTTGAGCTAAAACAAATGTTAATTTTAAAGCCACTTACTGTTATTATCCCAACACAAACGTACCTGAAAAGAGAAAGAAAGATCTGACACCTCGGCCATTTGTTAGCACAGGCAAGTTTTCGACGGCACTCGACGGAGCCATTAGAAACTTCACTCACAAGTCTAATTAATGTACTGTTTTCCTAGTCACATTGGCAACACATATCACATTATTACAAATTGGTTGTACAGTATTTTCAAAACAATCTTCGATTTCATGGATAGACTTATGAAGGAAAAAAATAATGTAAAGATAAGAAAAAAGAATCTGAAGTGTAAACACTCACACGATCTTCTCTACCCATTACAAATTGCTTCAAGCTTTCCAATGTGGGCTTAGCAACACACAATAGGAATGTTGTGGAAATTGGTGACGCTACCAAAGGAATTATTAGACATTGCATATACTTATTTGTCGTGCAATACTTTGTTACTCAATGAATAAATAAATAACTAGAGAAAAACACCTCATGTGTTACATATGACTTTCACTATAGTTTATTTTTAGAAAATTCTTACATGTTTCGTTATACGCGTAGATACAAGAGGGATACAGGAAACAGAATCGATACTTAGATGTTTAAAAGCTGGTAGCCATATGCTGGCCTTAGAATCCTATACTCTTTCCACGACATCGACAAACAACTGAATAGCGAAAAAAACTTAGATATCTCGGATATGGATAGCAAAAATAAATTGTGTGCTTTAACAAGATGCACATTTTTAGGTACATAGTAGTGTACAAAACTCATCCAGAATGAAGAGCTCTTCACAAGCTATTCCCAGAACATTCAAAATACACATTTTGCCACGAAAATATCTCATTTAATCAAAATCGTTAGATCCATTTTTGAGAGTCAAAAATAAAGGACAGTTTGGGATGGGAAGTTGCTGAATTTAAATACTAAGTTTGATGTTTAACTGCTGTACACATTTGACTTGCACCAGAGATGTCCTAACAACTGTCCACTATGCCTTTTATCCCCCGAATTGTCTGTCCCTCCGTTTCCTTCACCCACTTAAGTCTGTTTCAGGTTTGGAAGTGTTTCGGTGCGGCGTGCCAAGGAAAAGGATGCTCTCTGTGGAACTTTCTCCGTCCCTCAGCCTTCGGCTGGTTGCCGGGAAATAAGGACCGCGGGGATCCCCAGTCTGCCTGTCCAACTGTCGCGGAGTCCCAGTCTGCAAACTGTAGGTACCCTGTCATTGCAGTGCCGTCACTGATTCCGGCCATCCTCCCACCAAATCCTTCCTCCCGGGGCCGCCTCCTTGTGGGGCATAGAAACAATATCCTTACTGGATCGGTGCCGAGTCCCCTTCGGTAATCAAGAAAGAAAAAAAAAAGACAGACACAAACACACACCTTTTTCTAAAAATCTTTATTTATTACTCAGGGAGCCTCAAAACGTGTATCTCTGTGAAAATATCGATATGGAATTTTTAGGCTGAATACTTCCTCTTACTTACTAGAGGGTGTAGAGAAATTTAATTGATTCGTGAGTTTCATTTTTCCTAGGAAACGGTATCTAGGGACTCTGCAGGTATTTAATAAACACGGCTCGCTGGTAAAAATTAAAGCTACAGTCAGTGACACGATCATATTAGTTTTGAAAGCTGTTGAGGTATTCTGGTTTACTTCAGGCCGAGCCGAGGATCTGGTAAAATACTTCCTCCTGCAGCTCAAGTGTTACAGAGCTCGCTGGTAATTAAAGGTGCAGTCAGTGACAAGATCATATTAGTTTTGAAAGCTGTTGAGGTATTCTGGTTTACTTCAGGCCGAGCCGAGGATCTGGTAAAATACTTCCTCCTGCAGCTCAAGTGTTACAGAGCTCGCTGGTAATTAAAGGTGCAGTCAGTGACAAGATCATATTAGTTTTGAAAGCTGTTGAGGTATTCTGGTTTACTTCAGGCCGAGCCGAGGATCTGGTAAAATACTTCCTCCTGCAGCTCAAGTGTTACAGAGCTCGCTGGTAATTAAAGGTGCAGTCAGTGACGGGAGCACACTAGCTTTTAAAGCTGGTTGAGATGGACAATATTCTGGCTTACTTCTGGCCAGGCCGGGGATATGGCAAAACATTCCTCCTGCAGCTCAAGTGTTACAGAGCTCGCTGGTAATAATTAAAGCTGCAGTCAGTGACAAGATCATATTAGTTTTGAAAGCTGTTGAGGTATTCTGGTTTACTTCAGGCCGAGCCGAGGATCTGGTAAAATACTTCTTCCTGCTGGTCAGGTATCACAGAGCTCGCTGGTAATAATTAAAGCTGCAGTCAGTGACAAGATCATATTAGTTTTGAAAGCTGTTGAGGTATTCTGGTTTACTTCAGGCCGAGCCGAGGATCTGGTAAAATACTTCCTCCTGCTGGTCAGGTATCACAGAGCTCGCTGGTAATAATTAAAGCTGCAGTCAGTGACAAGATCATATTAGTTTTGAAAGCTGTTAAGGTATTCTGGTTTACTTCAGGCCGAGCCGAGGATCTAGTAAAATACTTCCTCCTGCAGCTCAAGTGTTACAGAGCTCGCTGGTAATAATTAAAGCTGCAGTCAGTGACAGCAATATACTAGTTTTGAAAGCTGTTGAGGTAGACAGTATTCTGGCTTACTCCGGGCCGGGGCGAGGATCTAGCAAAATATTCCTCCTGCAGACCAAGTGTTACAGAGCTCGCTGGTAATAATTAAAGCTGCAGTCAGTGACAGCAATATACTAGTTTTGAAAGCTGTTGAGGTAGACAGTATTCTGGCTTACTCCGGGCCGCGGCGAGGATCTAGCAAAATATTCCTCCTGCAGACCAAGTGTTACAGAGCTCGCTGGTAATAATTAAAGCTGCAGTCAGTGACAGCAATATACTAGTGTTGAAAGCTGGTTGCGATGGAAAGTATTAAAAAAAACAGTACGATTGGCTTGCCTCGGGCCGGGCCGAGGATTTTGCAAAATACTCCCTCCTGCAGGTCAACTATTACGGAGAGAGATGGCTTCGAGGTAAGGTGTGAGGTACCGGGAACGATTTCCATCGGGCCGGGCATTGTGACTCTCTCGTGGTTTACCTGGGTTAGTAAACGAATGCTGGGGTGGTTTCTCTTCTGAACAAATTTCGTATCATTTTGCCTCAGTTTCACGTACGCTTAGGGACTGTTACACTGATAGTGCAGGTTTGGAAAGTTTGAATGGCAGCCTTTTCCGAGGAGCCCGCCGGTGTAACCGGGTCAAGTTTGGAAGCGTTGGTTACCTTTGCGCGTCTCTGCCTGCGGTCTATATCATATTGTGATTCCTTCACCTCATCCCTTCCTTTTGATGGTGGTAAGCACAAAAGATCCGCGTTGGGTCGAGGTGGCGAGATGTCCCAACCGACATTGCTTTTTCTATACAAATTGGTACCACGGCAATATCAGGTAACTTCCGTATGTCCAAACCATATGACTTCTTTCTTTAAACATTAATGAATTTGGCTTCCGCATTTTTACTTTAAACAGACTTTTTTCTCAAGAAATGACCCGTTTCCTCATTAGCTGTTGAAGACGTCCAAATGGGATTTTAGTATGATAAAACCAACACCTTGTTGCTGTGGTGTATCTTCTTTTGTCTTAACAGAAAATTTGGTTACTTTTTAAAACATTTAATTACTGATAAAAGCAGATCGGTGAACTATGTTAACCTTCTAGGTCTTATCCCTATACCATACCATTTTGCCTCGTCACGTGTCTACAGACCTTAGAGCCAGGCAACCGTACCTCTGCTTCTATATGTGACGGCCAAATGGCAGCTTCTGCATGTGTCCACAGAAATCTTAGTGCCAGGCAACTGTAGCAATGCTTCTATGGCAACTTCAACACGTGACCACAAAGACCTTAGTGCTAGGTAACCACACCTCTGTTCTATACGTGACCAGCAGGTGGAAATTTCGATACGTGTCCACAGAGTCCTTAGTGGCAGGCAACTGTACCACTGCTCCTATACGTGAAAGGCAGATGGCAATTAGGATACGTGTCCACAGAGTCCTTAGTGGCAGGCAACTCTACCACTGCTCCTATACGTGAAAGGCAGATGGCAATTAGGATACGTGTCCACAGAGTCCTTAGTGGCAGGCAATTGTACCACTGCTCCTATACGTGAAAGGCAGATGGCAATTAGGATACGTGTGCACAGAGTCCTTAGTGGCAGGCAATTGTACCACTGCTCCTATACGTGAAAGGCAGATGGCAATTAGGATACGTGTCCACAGAGTCCTTAGTGGCAGGCAACTGTACTTTTGCTCCTTTATGTGACAAAAGATGGTAGCTTCGACACGTGTCCACAGAGACTTTACTGTTAGACAACTGTACCTCTGCTGTACGTGACAGGCAGATGAGTTTCGGCACGTGTCCATAGAGACCTTAGAGCCAGGCAACTATACCACTGCTTCTACACGTGACTGGCAGATGGCAGCTAAGACTCGTGTCCACGAGTACTTACTGCTAAGCAACTGTGCCTCTGCTATACGTGGCAGGCAGATGGCAGTTTCGGCACGTGTCCATAGAGACCTTAGAGCCAGGCAACTATACCACTGCTTCTACATGTGACGGGCAGATGGCAGCTAAGACACGTGTCCACGAGTACTTACTGCTAAGCAACTGTGCCTCTGCTATACCTGACAGGCAGATGGCAGCTTCAACACGTGTCCTCAGAGACTTGGCAGCTTCGACACGTGTCCACGAAGGCCTCCTTCGTGCTACGTTACTGTACATCTGCTATACGTGACAGCAGATGACAGCTTCGACACGTGTCCTCAGAGACTTGGCAGCTTCGACACGTGTCCACGAGTACTTAGTGCTAAGCAACTGTGCCTCTGCTATACCTGACAGCAGATGACAGCTTCGACACGTGTCCTCGAGTACTTAGTGCTAAGCAACTGTGCCTCTGCTATACCTGACAGCAGATGACAGCTTCGACACGTGTGCACGAGTACTTAGTGCTAAGCAACTGTGCCTCTGCTATACCTGACAGCAGATGACAGCTTCGACACGTGTGCACGAGTACTTAGTGCTAAGCAACTGTGCCTCTGCTATACGTGACAGGCAGATGACAGCTTCGACACGTGTGCACGAGTACTTAGTGCTAAGCAACTGTGCCTCTGCTATACGTGACAGGCAGATGACAGCTTCGACACGTGTGCACGAGTACTTAGTGCTAAGCAACTGTGCCTCTGCTATACCTGACAGCAGATGACAGCTTCGACACGTGTCCACGAGTACTTAGTGCTAAGCAACTGTGCCTCTGCTATACCTGACAGCAGATGACAGCTTCGACACGTGTCCACGAGTACTTAGTGCTAAGCAACTGTGCCTCTGCTATACGTGACAGCAGATGACAGCTTCGACACGTGTGCACGAGTACTTAGTGCTAAGCAACTGTGCCTCTGCTATACCTGACAGCAGATGACAGCTTCGACACGTGTCCACGAGTACTTAGTGCTAAGCAACTGTGCCTCTGCTATACCTGACAGCAGATGACAGCATCGACACGTGTCCACGAGTACTTAGTGCTAAGCAACTGTGCCTCTGCTATACGTGACAGGCAGATGACAGCTTCGACACGTGTCCACGAGTACTTAGTGCTAAGAAACTGTGCCTCTGCTATACGTAATAGTCAGATGACAGCTTCGACACGTGTCCACGAGTACATAGTGCTAAGCAACTGTGCCTCTGCTATACGTGACAGGCAGATGACAGCTTCGACACATGTCCACGAGTACTTAGTGCTAAGCAACTGTGCCTCTGCTATACGTGACAGGCAGATGACAGCTTCGACACGTGTGCACGAGTACTTAGTGCTAAGCAACTGTGCCTCTGCTATACGTGACAGCTGATGACAGCTTCGACACGTGTCCACGAAGGCCTCCTTCGTGCTAGGTTACTGTACATCTGCATTACGTGACAGGCAGATGGCATCTTCGGCAGGTGTCTTCGGAGACTGTACCTCTGCTATACCTGACAGCAGATGACAGCTTCGACACGTGTCCACGAGTACATAGTGCTAAGCAACTGTGCCTCTGCTATACGTGACAGCAGATGACAGCTTCGACACGTGTGCACGAGTACTTAGTGCTAAGCAACTGTGCCTCTGCTATACGTGACAGCAGATGACAGCTTCGACACGTGTCCACGAGTACTTAGTGCTAAGCAACTGTGCCTCTGCTATACGTGACAGCAGATGACAGCTTCGACACGTGTCCACGAGTACTTAGTGCTAAGCAACTGTGCCTCTGCTATACGTGACAGGCAGATGACAGCTTCGACACGTGTCCACGAGTACTTAGTGCTAAGCAACTGTGCCTCTGCTATACGTGACAGCAGATGACAGCTTCGACACGTGTCCACGAGTACATAGTGCTAAGCAACTGTGCCTCTGCTATACGTGACAGCAGATGACAGCTTCGACACGTGTGCACGAGTACTTAGTGCTAAGCAACTGTGCCTCTGCTATACGTGACAGCAGATGACAGCTTCGACACGTGTCCACGAGTACTTAGTGCTAAGCAACTGTGCCTCTGCTATACGTGACAGCTGATGACAGCTTCGACACGTGTCCACGAGTACATAGTGCTAAGCAACTGTGCCTCTGCTATACGTGACAGCAGATGACAGCTTCGACACGTGTGCACGAGTACTTAGTGCTAAGCAACTGTGCCTCTGCTATACGTAACAGGCAGATGACAGCTTCGACACGTGTCCACGAGTACTTAGTGCTAAGCAACTGTGCCTCTGCTATACCTGACAGCAGATGACAGCTTCGACACGTGTCCACGAGTACTTAGTGCTAAGCAACTGTGCCTCTGCTATACGTAACAGGCAGATGACAGCTTCGACACGTGTCCACGAGTACTTAGTGCTAAGCAACTGTGCCTCTGCTATACGTGACAGGCAGATGACAGCTTCGACACGTGTCCACGAGTACTTAGTGCTAAGCAACTGTGCCTCTGCTATACGTGACAGCAGATGACAGCTTCGACACGTGTGCACGAGTACTTAGTGCTAAGCAACTGTGCCTCTGCTATACGTGACAGGCAGATGACAGCTTCGACACGTGTGCACGAGTACTTAGTGCTAAGCAACTGTGCCTCTGCTATACCTGACAGCAGATGACAGCTTCGACACGTGTCCACGAGTACTTAGTGCTAAGCAACTGTGCCTCTGCTATACGTAACAGGCAGATGACAGCTTCGACACGTGTCCACGAGTACTTAGTGCTAAGCAACTGTGCCTCTGCTATACGTGACAGGCAGATGACAGCTTCGACACGTGTGCACGAGTACTTAGTGCTAAGCAACTGTGCCTCTGCTATACGTGACAGGCAGATGACAGCTTCGACACGTGTCCACGAAGGCCTCCTTCGTGCTAGGTTACTGTACATCTGCATTACGTGACAGGCAGATGGCAGCTTCGGCAGGTGTCTTCGGAGACTGTACCTCTGCTATACGTGACAGCAGGCGGCAGCTTTGATACGTGTCCACAGAGACCTTAGAGGCAGGCAACTGCACCTCTGCTTCTCTACGTGACATATAGGTGTAATTAGAGCGCTGTTTGTGCAGTTTAGCTACTTTCATTCTCTGTGGATACATTTTCATCTGTACTACTGCTTTAGACCTAAGGTGAAATCTGGTGAACCATGGGGGGAGGGAAACCAGCCAAATATCGGATTTGAACCTGGGACCTCCACTTGCCGTATAATTATATTGAAACATCGATGAGGGCCAAGAGCAAGGTCAAATATCCAGGAAATGCGCGTTTCCCATGATGGTCACTATGCTGGAGCATCATCACGCCTCAGTCAGGTTAAAATTGGACAGCTACGTTTGCCAAAGCTTCCTAAAAATATCACAAGATGCCATTCTCCAAGCGTTTAATACGGACATGGCGTGGCTCGCTGCACGTTCACGTGTGAAACTGTCTCCATCGCAATTCAAATAGTTTACTTTGCATTCGCATTATTCTAACAGTTTAAGAGGAGATTCAAAGTCCTATCCCACCAATGTTAAATCCGCTAAATTCATGATCCATTATCTCAAAAACTATTTAACACAAAAGACTGAAATGTTTGCAAGGTGTAGTTGCTGGCTTATTAGCAATTATTTTTCTTTGTAAAATAACACCATATTATTAACTCCAAAGTAGATCCACAACAGATCTCAGATAAACTGGTTTTGCCATTCCTAAAACTTAGGCTAGAAAGGTAGAATCAGACCACTGAAAAACTCAATGCAATAGCCGGGATCTTCCGTTTCCGTTGAGTTGCTCTAACCATTCTTTCAGGTAAACCACAAGGAGATCTCACGTCATTTTGAGATGACTTTCAATGTTGCAAGTACTTTAAGTCCGGCTTCTAGTTTAATCAACTATTAGAATAATCAATAGTAATTAATTGTTGTCCTACACACGGTCTCTGTGAAAGAACAATTAATTATTCTAAAATTTAATTTACCCACCTTCAACAGTTCCTGAGAAAAATGGTCATTTATATCAGAAAATGGCATTCATAGAAAAAGCTGTTAAAAGCAAAAACGGATAAAAAAACGCATATATTTGCAAAGAATAAAATCACATGACTCGAAGACACAGGACCTGCTACACTTAACAATATTACCAATTTGTAGAGCAAAACTTCCCCCGAAAGATGGGCCAATGTTGACCTCTACTCCAAAGTGTACACGTTTTTCTGTGAAATGGTCAAGAATTCATAGTACAAAAATAGATTTAAAGTACTGTACCTAATATATATCCAGGGTGCCTACTGTCTTGAAGGTTTAACATTTCAGTATATTAAATGTTGACTGTGAGTCACATTGCAGTCAAATGTGTGTTGTGGCTAGCTTAACATCTTCACTGTTTTATTTGTTTCCACAGCCGTAATATGTTATACAGTTTGCTTTTCAAATCTCGAATGAGGATTTTAATTAAATTTACCCTCTGCACTCTGTATGAAATTATTGGACAACGATATAGAGAATCTTTTATGCTGAATTCTGCCCTTATCTCTAAGAACTGCAATTTCAAAAACTCCCATGTTATTCATAATAATGTACCATAAATTCACGGATATTCACAGAACGGGAATGAAATATCAGCAGATTTTGTATTTCTTATCCTAACCTCTCCTCGCCAATCTCCAAAATTCTGGAAATGATGTATAGCCGGTAAAATATGCTTAGGGGTGGAAGACTATCCAAATGTCTGAGTCATTTTTATATAAGATGAAGAATTATGAAAAAACAAACATCATGCAAAATATTAACGTCAAAAAATACTTATTTGATTAACAAGATCTTCCAAGAATCGATCACCTAAAAATTTAATCTGAACTGTGGCAATTTCATCCAGTCTTTGCAGCATGTAATCAGTAATTTCACTACATCAGTATGTAAAAAATCTGATGTGTTACACTCACATGACTTTCTCTACTCTTGTACAATCTAATTTTACAAACGCCTATTCTCCATATGCTTCATGTTAATCGAGATATCGAGATGTCAATCTTATTGGTAATTTTCTTATAGATGCAAGGGGAATATGGTAGCTTTTAAGCGATAGTCAAATATTTTAACGCTGGTTGCTATGTGGCGCATTCCATTCTCTTTGCGTGTCCAGGACATAAAAAAAAATCTGATGTGTTACACTCACATGACTTTCTCTACTCTTGTACAATCTAATTTTACAAACGCCTGTTCTCCACATGCTTCATGTTAATCGAGATATCGAGATGTCAATCTTATTGGTAATTTTCTTGTAGATGCAAGGGGAATATGGTAGCTTTTAAGCGATGGTCAAATATTTTAACGCTGGTTGCTATGTGGCGCATTCCATTCTCTTTGCATGTCCAGGACGTAAAAAAAATGAATAACGAATTTGAGAAAAAGTATAAGTATTGGAAAATTTAAGGAAATAACAAGCAATATCTCGGAAACGGTTCACTCAACAAAAGAAATGTATATGATATAAGTTGTGTATTTTAACGCGATCTACATTTTTTGTGTAGTAACATTTTGTCTATCTCTTATGGTTTACCAGTTATGCAAAAGTCGTTCACAATGAAGAATACTTTTGGAGACATTCCCAGAAAATTCGAAATATACATTTCATTTCTCATGACATTATCTTAAACATATGATATTTTCATCAAAATCGTTAGAGCCATTTTTGAGAAAACAAAAATTTTCGAAAAATCTTCCATGTAAAGGGTAGTCTGGGGTGGGGGGATTTTCTTGAAAACCTTCGTGTCGCATCTCTGAAAGATACTGAACCTAAATACCAAGTTTGGTGCTTATCCGACTGTTCGTTTTTGAGTTATGCTGTTCACAGACACACACACACACACAGACACACACACAGACACACACACAGACACACACACGGACATGTTTCCAAAAATGCTTTTTTTGGATTCAGGAGGTCTCAAAACATGTATTTCCGGTGAAATCTCGGTATCGAATTTTTGGGTGGAATACAATACTTCCCCTACTTACTATACGTAGCAGAGAAAGTAAAAATGAATAACGAATTTGAGAAAAAGTATAAGTATTGGAAAATTTAAGGGAATAACAAGCAATATCTCGAAAACGGTTCACTCAACAAAAGAAATGTATATGACATAAGTTGTGTATTTTAACGCAATCTACATTTTTTGTGTAGTAAAATTTTGTCTATCTCTTATGGTTTACCAGTTATGCAAAAGTCGTTAACAATGAAGAATACTTTTGGAGACATTCCCAGAAAATTCGAGATATACATTTCATTTGTCATGACATTACCCTAAACATATGATATTTTCATCAAAATCGTTAGAGCCATTTTTGAGAAAATTAAAATTTTCGAAAAATGTTCCATGTAAAGGGTAGTCTGGGGTGGGGGGATTTTCTTGAAAACCTTCGTGTCGCATCTGTTAGATACAGAACCTAAATACCAAGTTTGGTGTTTATCCGACTCTTCGTTTTTGAGTTATGCTGTTCACAGACACACACACAGACACAGACACACAGACACACACACACACAGACACACAGACACACACACGGACATGTTTCCAAAAATGCTTTTTTTGGATTCAGGAGGTCTCAAAACATGTATTTCCGGTGAAATCGAATTTTTGGGTGGAATGCAATACTTCCCCTACTTACTATACGTAGTAGAGAAAGTAAAAATTGCAGCATTTCCAGCATCAGTAGAAACCCTGTATCCATTTAAAGAGGAAATTCCAATTTATACGACTGCGCAAAAAATTCAAACTTTCATTTTTTGGCCCCTGAACTCATTTCGTCCAATATGACCCATCTGCACGTTTAAGTTACAATCAATAAAACTGTGTGATAAAAGCACGCATTTCGATTATTTTCGCCAAAAACTGCATAATTATTGAAATTCAAGCAAAATCGTTAAATTTAGTAATAAAACAGCTTACGTTTTCCATTAACATTATTTTCTCTACTCACTCTTCTTACAAAGCTCGTTAATCAAGAAAAACTTTCATTACAGGTTTAGCCATTCGTTGTAGCTATATGAAGAATACATTAGGCTAAAGTGAAATTCCATTCTCTTTGCATGACCACGAAAAAAGAGAATAGCGACTTACCGCTTAAAAAACGTGCAAGCACTTTTAAATTCAGGCCAACAACAAAGAATATCTCGGCCATGGTTGACATCACAAAAAATGGTTTGACATAAATTGTGTGCTTTTAGTGAGATCTAAATTTTTTTCGCGGAGTAACATTTTGTCTATCTTTACGGTTTGCCAGTTGCACAAAAGTTATTCAGAATGAAGGGGACTATTCCCAGAAAATTCAGTATATACATTTTGTCATGCAAATGTCTTAAATATATAGTATCTTAATCAAAATTAGTGCCATTTTTGAGAAAATCGAAAAGAACTAAAAACGTTCCGTGTAAAGAGTAGTTTGGGGTGAGCAGACTTTCCTGAAAATGTTCGTGATGCATCCTTGAAACACGCTGATTTGCTATTTAATTGACTTTTCGTTTTTTGAATTATGTTGTTCAGATACATTCAATGTCATGTGTCTAATAATATGTTATTATCATTATTCAGGGAGTCTCAAAACCTGAATACAATACTCCCCTAGGTATACAGAAGAGAAAGCAAGGCGTGAAGTTGCCGTCCGCAGTATTTTCTTCAAGCACATCTATAATACGGTTCTCTAGAGCTGCCAAGGATGCAATCAAATATTAACACCGTCAAACTCTTTATACGTCCTGGAAAATCTCTTGGGCTGGCTCCCCAAATAGTAGAATATGGATCAACCACCTGCAACACAAGAGAAGCTGTGGAGGTACGCCCTTAAGCCCTCTTTTTCAAATGCGCAAAATTATGCAGGATTCACCACCCTAATAACTTCTGGTTAACACGAAACTCTGTGTACAGGGAACTCAAAAGTGATATTACGGATGTTTTGCTACTTCCGGTTTAAAAGTGCCCACGGTACATACTCCTGTGCAATTCATTGCTGCTAAATAAAAACGTGTAGGCTTAACGGAGTAAAACGTTTCTTCTTTTTTTTGGGGGGGTGGATTTGACTTTCCTTTGTTTATATTCATGAAAGCATGAATGTTTTACTGTCCTTCGTTTATGTCGATGGAAACATGTTTATTTGACTGTGCATGGAAACATGTTTATTGATTTACTATTTATAGGATTGAATCTGATGCTGAGGGAAATGGAAAGGATGGTTGCTATGGGAAACAAGTTTGCGAAGGCAGCTACTATTTGACTTCGAAGCAACTCTAAGTATCTATTAGCATTTCTCTAAAGAAGGAAGAACCAACATTAAGTGCGGGTCTCCATCGTCTGCCCAGTATCGGCAGTTGTATCTATTAGCAAATACTTTCAGGCAGAACGGGGCTCCATCTGAGAAAAACTGCATCATTAATTCACAAAATTGCGCTCTTCTATCAGGGTCGTCATCCGAAAGTTTGCCCAAAATTTGAACGTTATAAGGATCTTGCTTGGAACTTGCAAGGATTTTTATCATGAAACTTTGGACTTATATTGGATTCTAACACCAAATTTATTGTGGATGCTTTTGGATTTCCTTCACAGAGGGGAACATCCAATTAAGTATTTTCATCAGTTGCACTTTTAGACAAGTTGATCTTGTCTTCCAGATTAAGTAAGTTTTCTTACAATCCTTGCCAATGGTGTATGTGAAATTGGAGCATATTATCGATACGTATCATTAAATAAATTTCCCACCTCCCGATGAGATCATCAACTGTCTCCATAACCAACCATAAATAAAATTAGAATCATAGCATCTCTAGAGACGGCTATGTTAGAATCCTTTCCATTTCACTCAACATCACATAGAATATCATTTAACACAGATTCAATCCCACAAATCAGTAAATCAGCCAGTATCAATGAACATGTTTCCATGGGTATAATCAAAGGGCAGTAAAATAAACAAGTTTCCATCGACATAGACAAAGGACTGTCAAATAACCATGCTTTCACGTATATAAACAAAGGATAATCAAATCACCAAAAAAACAAAAAAACATTTTACCCATTAAGCCTACATTTTTATTTCTGTGCTTCCTTTTATTTTATTTAGCAGCAATTAATTACACAAAAGTATCCATTGTGGGTGCTTGTTGAAAAGCTACTGAAGAGTACTATCTGAATCTGAATCGATGTGCCATTTCAAATAAGAAACTTGAACCGGAAGTAGCAAAACTCCGTTGTCATTTTTTAGTTTCCCTGTACACTGAGTTTCGTGTTAAGCAGACACATGCTTGGAAAGCTATTTGGGTGGTCCGGGACCTTTAACTAACCTTGTAAAACAAAATATTGTAACAGTATATCAACACATGACCTATGATCAGGGAACAGAGGGGACACTTCCCACCTCGACCAACCATGGGATTTTTGTGCTTAACACCCCAGGAGCAACGCTATAGGCCGCAGGGACCCGCAGAGGTCCCTAACGATTCCAATCTAGATGAGCCGGTCATACCGCATATTGAGGTCCATTGAATAAACAACAAGTTCGTGTGTGTGTGTCTATCTGTGAGCAGCTTAAGTGAAACGAATTGTCGAGAAAACGCCAAACTTGGCTTTTAAGTTCAATATCTTTCGAAGATGCGACCAAAGATTAAAAAACAACACCACCAGAAACTACCCTTTACATGGAAAGATATTTCGTAAGTTTTGATTTTAACAAAAATAGCTCTAACCTTTCTGATTAAAATACCACACGTATGACAAATAAAAGTATAAGTATCTTGAATTTTCTGGGAATAGACTGTATAAGTTTCTTCATTCGGAAGGAATTTTGTATAACTTTATATATCTGCTAAACTTAAGATATCTCTTTAAAACACAAATTATTTGAAATAATTTTTTTGCGGCATTAGCCATTTCCGAGATATACCTACGTTATTATGATTGGAGTTTTTCAGTACCTTGTCATGCTTTTAAACCACTGTCGCTATTCAATTATCTCTCACGATTTCATGGAAAGAGTATTTAATTTCAAGGATAACATATAGCCACTCGCTTTTAAGCATCTGACTATCGATCCGACTTCCTCTACCCCTCCCCTTGTACATCAAAGAAATACGCAATGAAACTATTTCTGCAAAGGGTTATCTCGATTAGCATGAAGTAGTTAGAAAAATAAGCTTTCGTAAGAATACTTTCTAGCTGCTATAAAAAATTTCTGACATGATACATTCACATGACTTTCTCTACCCTCTATCATTTATTAGTGGCTATTGTTACTATAGCTTATTTTTCTGTATACTACATTTTAATCCAAATAAGACTTTGCAGAAATTGCTTCATTACACATTTCGTTATAGATACAAAGAGAACAGCGATAGTCAAATGTTTAACAACTGGACGCTATATGCTGGCCATAAAACCCCATACAGTTTGCATGGCATCGCGAGAAACAACTGGATGTTGACAGAACTTGAAGAGAATGACCAGGTGATGAACAAATAACGGATATCTCGGAAATGGCTTATGCCACAAAAAATTTATTTGTAGTAAATTGTGTGTTTTAAAGAGATCTACATTTTTTGTGTAGTATGTTTTCGTCTATCTCTTAATGTTTAGCTGTTGTAAAAGATTATACAAAATTTCCTCCAACTGAAGTGCACTTCACAGGATATTCCCAGAAAATTCAAAATATATATTTTTATCCGTCATGTAAATATGCTTAATATAATAATTTTAATGAAAATCGTTAGAGCCATTTTTAGAAAATAAAAACTTTCAAAATGTCTTCCATGTAAAGCGTAGTCAGGGATGGGGAGATTTTCTTGAAAATCTTCGTATCGCATCCTTGGAAGGTACTGAACCTAAATATCAAGTATGGTATATATCCTTTGGTATCCGACCTTTCGTTTTTGAGCCATGCTGTTCACACACACAGACACGGACTTTTGTCTAATATGTTTTTATTCAGCAGGCCTCAAAACATGTATTTCCGGTGAAACCTCGGTAACGAATTTTTGGGTGGAATACCATACTTCCCCTACTTCCTATACGTAGTAGAAAAAGTAATAAATGATACAGGGTAGGGAAAATTATTTGTATGTAACACACAAGATTTTTAGACACAAGTTCCGCGTATGTGTGTACTTAGCTGGTAATTTAAGTTCCACATTTTCCAAGACTGCGAACCAAGGTTTTCAAGAAATTCCCTCGCCAAAAATTATGTGATGTGCGATTAAAATGCACATTAAGAAATGAAAAGTATGTAAATATACATGCAACACACAAACGCACGAATGTTTCTCTAAAAATGCTTCTTTTGGATTTAAGGGCCTCAAAACATGTATTTTTGTGAAATCTCGATACCGAATTTGTTGGTACAATGTAGTATCTCTCTTAACTAAGCAGGTGAAAGATAAAATACAAGCTAAGAATAACAAAGTTATCAAATATGTTATCTTATGTTTGAGATTGCAGCATCCGTATCACAAAGTGCTATCAGTTTCATTGTTTTCCAAGGTCGCTATAGATCTCTCACTTGGTGGGGAGAGGGAACTTCACAGAAGGCGCAACGATTAACAAAAGATTTTGTCGGAACACAACTGTCTGAAAATCCAGTCCCATATAAAAGTGTTGTTGTTTCCAACGCTCTCCGTATACTCTATAGCCCGAGAGAACTTCGCTCCACTGGTCCTAGATGGTGGTTACCACCGGTGAAACGAGCTGACCTACAGCTTTTACCATGGACTCTTCACATGAGCTGGTTAGAAGTGAAAGCTTGGATAGGGAATTGAACCACGGACGCTCAGCAAGACAGCCGCTGAGCTACCTACGAGGGCTGATCAATAAAGACTGAGACTGATTTTTTTTCACATATATTTATTACTTCATTTCAATGTTGACATGATCTTTTTCAAAGTAGTCCCCTCCTAACTGAATGCACTTTTTATAGCGTCTCTGTCAGTCCTCGAACACATGGTACACGCCATTCTTTGTCAGGTCTTTGAGAATCGCCTCACTTTTCTTTAGCACTGCTTCAGTGCTCTCAAATCGAATGCCCCGGAGCTTTGCCTTTAGTAATGGAATAAAAAGAAATCAGGGGGTAAGACCGGGGCTTTAAGGCGGATGCGGCACACAGGTAATGTTGAATTTAGCCAAAAATTCCTGGACTTGATTTGCGACGTGAGGCCGCGCGTTGTCGTGATGAAGTCGCCACCCATTCCGATGATGTTCTGGACGTTTCCTTGTAATGTGCTTCCTCAGTGTAGCCAATACTGACATGTAGTAGCTGCTGTAATAGTAGTGTGAGGAGGGGAACTGCATGCTGGTAAATCATTCCATTCCGAAACACCAGGCCCACCTTGCTTAGCACAGAGGACTCGCCCTTCTTTGAATTCTTGAACCACCTAAACACCGTTGCACGAGGTAGTGCATGTTCACTGTATGCTTGCTTCAGCTTTTCGAAAGTTTCAAGGCTGTATGATTTAAACGAAAATAAAATTGTATTGCTCCTCTCGTGTCACCTCCATTTTGTGGTATGCGAAATTCAAGTAGGGTCAACAATATACAGCATTACTACCAAGCTACCGTTACGAGAGTGCTGTCGCTTATGGACATTATACATGAAACCCTGCTCTTTTCAAGTATTCGTGGTAGAGACATAAAACTATCGAGGAAACTACAGAAAAGAATCAGTCTCAGTCTTTATTGATCAGCCCTCGTATATAAAGGTTCAGGAGGTATACAGAGACGGATACCAAATGACCTACCAGACCGTCACAGATGCTTGGAGTGCTTCAAAAGCGAGGCAGCGCGATCTTCAGTTCCAGAATTACGCTGAAAGAGACAAGAAGCTACGAAAGCTGCCGCTGAGAATTAACCCGGCAAAAAGTCTAAACAAAAGACTATCTAGTGACCATTTAACGTTTCTAATTTGCATTTTTACAACTTGTTGGGGATCTCGGACTGGAGCTTTATGAATAAAAGATATCAGCAGTATGATTTCGGTTGTGAAAACAGAAATCACGTTCATGGGACGTGATAAAGGTACAGAATATATTTTAAAGAAACGATGACAGCTGCTGCATATCGTCCCTGAGGTCAACGGGGTATCAGGAAATCAATACGAGGGCGATAGAGGCATCTTGGGGTTCAGAAGGGTGTACTTTCTTCTATCGCGTGGCTAAACCGCAGACCAAGGTTCGATTCCAGTGGTCGTAACTGAATTTGTGGCGAGCGATATAATGTGGTCCACCGAAGTGAAATGCATCTGAACTAATATTCCAATATCTGATCTACATAATCGTGGACAAGCCCTTTCTCCGACGATCATAACCGTAGATCCATTAGATTCGGCGGTAGAGAACGATACATACATTTTTTCCTAGAGACAGGAGAGAGAAAAATCCTGATGCAATTACTTCGTTCACCTAACACACTCTAATGGAACTCCTGGTGCTGCAGGAGGACAGAATTCTATTCGTAGTTTCCAAAATTCACAGCTATGGTCAATGTGACAGCAATGGAGTATATGTAAGTTGATTCATATTGCCCCCAGAATCCACAACCATTTCACGATATTCCATCTGCAACTATCTCAGCTTCAATCCCGTATTATATTTCATAAATGGAAGAATGAACCGAAAAAGATGTGATTCCACCTCAAATGAAGCCAGTTCCTTTGCATTCCTGCAAGGAGAAATTTGTAAGAGCCCCTTTTCCATTTGTAGATAAAGAGGTCCAGGATTGGTTAGATAATATTTTGGTAAACGCTGGAACGTTCTCTCACATCTATCCAGGGGGACAAGAAGGTAGGTATTTTAGCATGGTTTCCTTCGGAAGGGAAGTAAAGTCGGTGGTCCCGTGTCGTAGATTTACTTCACGTAAAAGAACCTCAAGCCTAATAAAGAGGCCTCTGAGCAAAATTTCCGGCCTTTCATGCCCAATACAGAATGGGACGCTAAGAACCATGGTAGCTAAAGAGCGTCCATAAATAAAACTAAATTTATTTTAAGAAGGTATTGACATGAGAGAAAAGAGAAAAATCTGATGTGTTACACTCACATGACTTTCTCTACTCTTGTACAAACTATTTTTACAAACGCTTATTCTCCATATTCTTCATGTTAATCGAGATATCGAGATGTTAATCATATTGCTAATTTTCTTGTAGATGCAAGGGGAATTGCTAGGCTTTAAGCGATAGTCAAATATTTTAAGAGCTGGTTGCTATGTGCAATATTCCATTTTCTTTGTATTACCAGGACAAAAAAAATTAATAACGAATTTCCATTTGAGAAAAAGTATAAGTATTGGAAAATTAAGGGAATAACAAGCAATATCTCGAAAATGGTTCACTCACCAAAAAAAAGTATATGACATAAATTGTGTATTTTAACGCGATCTACATTTTTCTGTAGTAAAATTTTGTCTATCTCTTATGGTTTACCAGTTATGCAAAAGTCGTTCACAATGAAGAATACTTTTGGAGACATTCCCAGAAAATTCGAGATATAAATTTCATTTTTCATGAAAATATCTTAAACATATGATATTTTAATCAAAATCGTTAGAACCATTTTTGAGAAAATTAAAATTTTCGAAAAATGTTCCATGTAAAGTGTAATCTGGGGTGGGGGATTTTCTTGAAAACCTTCATGTCACATCTCTGGAAGATACTGAACCTAAATACCAAGTTTGGTGTTTATCGACTGTTCGTTTCTGAGTTATGCTGTTCACAGACACACACACACACACACACACACACACACACACACAGACACATACACGGACATGTTTCCAAAAATGCTTTTTTTGGATTCAAGGGGTCTCAAAACATGTATTTCCGGTGAAATCTCGGTATCGAATTTTTGGGTGGAATACAATACTTCCCCTACTTGCTATACGTAATATGGAAAGTAAAAAGGTAATAAATGTGACAGATTCAAGAATAATGCTATATATTTTTTTAAACATGTATTGGGAGTGTAGATTGTGTTTTTGTTTACGTTGAAATACATCTGTTTTGATCACAAAATAATTAAGTTTAATATGTTTCTTCAAAAATATTTATTTTATATCAATTCCCACATTTAAATCGCTTAAATAATGGCCAAATGTATGATCGTGGAAATATGGTCTTCTGTATATTTGGATCCATAACAATGTATTTGTAATACATAAGAAATGATTATCTCTGCTATTGGATACAAAACTACACCGATATGGGCGAACTCCTCTGGTAACCAGGACCCCATAATTTCATAACACTTGTCTTCCTATTAATCACAATGTACAAGCGGAGAAATCGCTGCGGAAACAGAAGGTCGGTTTTACGCTTTTGTACAAACCAGGGTGTCTACTGCCTAGAAAACTTAAAATTGCAGTATATTTCCGGTGTAAGTTTTGACAAAATTCCAGTACTATTGGAGTAAAAATACAGCAGTATTGAAATTCATGTTGTGGTTAGCTTTACATCTAGTTTTATTTGTTTCTACAACATACTGGCTGCCATACCCGATCTTGATCAGGTGGCTTTTTAAATCTCTAATGAGGATTTAATTAAATTTTCATTGTGTGCCCTGTATGAAATTATTGCACACTGATATAGAAGATCTTTTTATGATGAATTCTCCCCATTACCTCTTAGAACTGTAATTCCACAGAATTCCCATGCTAGCCATAATAATGGATCAAACCTTCAGTGATATTCACAGAAATGAGAATGAATTACCAGTAGATCTTTTATTTCTTATCCTAGCCTCCGCCGCAACAATCAACACTCTGGAAATGTCGTGTAGCCCGTAAAAATATTAGGGGTGAAAGAGAGACCAAAAGTTTGAGCAATTTTTACACAAGATGAAAATTATAAAACAATAGATATTATGCAAAAAAAATAGCATTAAAAATACCGCGGCAAAGTTCATAGCTTACCAGGACAAAGTCGTATTTCTGTTGTACCAAGCTCGGTTTCGACTTTACCGGCGTTTAATCGTGGAATGTTTACCGCTCGCTGGCGAGTGACCGCGGTTAGCATCTAGAACGGAACTTAACCATTACCCACATTTACTTCTTCAATATTTTCATCGATTTGCATGCAACGAAGAGACAGCAATAGAACAGAGGAGCGTGCATATTTGAACATTTCGAAGATTCGGCTTGAAAAAGGAAAGGATAACTGCAGTATCCCCAGAAACCGTCATCGTGCAGCTCTGCGATTTAATCGATGTGAACATTTCAAGAAATAATAGGTGATGTGAGTGATTAAAGACAGAACAACGGACTTGATATGTAATTGTTTCGTTATCACCTCAGTACACAAAACTGCGACAGAGATGCGGCAGGAAGATGCCAGTAAAAATCCTTAGCATGGCTTTTTTCGGAAGGGAAGTAAAGCCGATGGTCCCGTGTCGTAGATTTAGGGCAAATAAAGAGTCCTTTGAGCAAAATTACCGGTCTTTCGTGCCCAATATAGAATGGGACGCTAAGGACCACAGCAGTTGGAGAGCGTCCATAAATAAAACTCAATTGTATTGAATTTAGGAAGATGCCATATATTTCAGATATTTATATGCCAAATATATCTTGAATTTTCGGAAAAATAAAATTGAGTTTTATTTATGGAGCAGTTTAATTGCTGTGGTCCTTAGCGTCCCATTCCATTGGGCGTGAAAGACCGGTAATTTTGCTCAGAGGCCTCTTTATTTGGCTTGAGGTTCTTTTGCGACACGGTACTATAGGTTTTACTTCCCTTCCGAAGGAAGCCTCCGCCGAGTTTGAACCCGCGACTTCGGCAACTACAGGCTCCATTTCCTGAACTCTACGCATAAACATAACAAGCAAGTCATCGCCCTCTGAATACTACTATGAATTGCTTCGGAGAAAAATAGTGAGAAAACCGGGCGCTACGAAACCGCGGTATACAAACCAAGGGTTAGCAATGGTGCACAGGTTTTATAAACAGTTTAACCGTGGTATCGTAACAGCCTATATTTATCGGCCATTATTTTATTAACAAGATCTTCCAAGAACCAATCACATGAAAATTTAATCTGGATAGCTGATCCAGTGTTTGTAGTATGTAATCACTAATTCCAGTATATCCATACCAGTAGACACCCTGTTCAAACTCACATAAATAAAAGATCGAACATTTACACTTTAGTATCTATTGCTTAAAATGAGCGAAAAACCCCCCTCATGTTACTTTCATATGATTTTCTCTACCCACTATCGTTTATTTTATATAGCTTCTACAAACTATTCTCACGAAAGCCCTCCCACTTTCTCTAGTACGTATAGAAGCAGGGGATGTATTGCATTCCACCCAAAAATTCGATACCGAGATTTTACCCGAAATACATGTTTTGAGGCCCCCTGAATTCAAATAATGCATTTTTGAAAACATGTCCGTGTGTGTCTGTCTGTGAAGAGCGTAACTCAAAAACTAAAAGTCGGATATATACCAAACTTGGATTTGAGTTTAGTATCTTCCAAGGATGCGACACGAACGTTTTCAAGGGAATCACCCCACCCCAACTACCCTTTTCATGGAACGTCTTTCAAAATTTTGATTTTCTAAAAAATGAATCTAACAATTGTCATTAAAATACCTTATAGGAAAGATATTTACATGACAAATAAAATGTGTATCTTGAATTTTCTGGGAATAGCCTGTGAAGTCCTATTCATTCGGAAGGAATTTTTTATAATCTGTGTAACTGGTAAACATTAAGCGATAGACGAAAACGTACCACACAAAAACTGTAGATGTCTTTAAAATACACAATTTACTTTAAATAAGTTTTTTGTGGCATAAGCCGTTTCTGAGATATCCGTTATTAAAGGTTCGAATTGTTCAACACATTCTCTTAAAGTCCTGTCAACGTTCACTTGTTTCTCGCGATGTCATGGAAACAGTATTGAATTTTAAGGCAGCATATAGCGTTCAGTTGTTAAACATTTGACTATCGCTGTTCTCTTTGTATCTATAACGACATGTGTAATGCAGGTTTATTTGGATTAAATGTAGTAGATACAAAAATATGCTTTAGTAAGAATAGTTAGAGAAAGTCATGTGAATGTATCACATCATAATTTTTTTCCATCTACTCCATGTTAATGAGATAAAGATTTGCAGAAATAATTTCATTACACATTTCGTTGTAGGTACAAGAAGAATGAAACTGTTTAAAAAGCGGATCGCTATAGTGCTGCATTGATATTCCATAGTCGTTCCATGACATCAAGAGTGACAGCACTTCAAAAAGGTGACAACTGAAAAGTTAAACCAATAACAACGAACATGAGCTCTCCATTTTGTGTATCTCTTCCAGTTTACCACTGGCAGGCTATTCTCAGAAAATACAAGATATGTACTTTATTTGTCGTGCAAATATCTTAAACATACGGCATTGTATCGAGAAAATAAAGGAAAGGAGGCAGTATTGTAAAACTGTGTTTACAACCAGTCTAAGTTTATTTAAAATTTGACTGAGGTACACATGACGAGGAATAGCTATGCGACAGTTATATTGATCTGCCGCATTACGCACCACACGCGTTTACAACAGGTCGTGACAGAATGGCCTGATTCGTTCTCTTCCTGCATCACTTTAACCATTTCCTTCAAAATGAAGCGCTTACTTTCTTGGTGCCAGCAACTACTTAGTTTCAGTGTTTTACCTTACATGTACGTTTTGAGGTCTACTAGATGTTGGTGTATGCGCAAACTTGCACAAGCTATTCTCGCGAAAGCTTATTATTATATCTAATTCATGTTAATCGAAATAAATCTCTCCAGAAATACCTTAATTACGTGCTTCACTGTAGGTACCAGGGCCACAGCGAAGATGAATGTTTGAAAAAGGCTCGCTATACGCTGCCATTGAAATTTCTTCGCTTTCCATGACATCGCGAGAAATAACTGAAAAGCGACAACACTTAAAGAAAATGACAAAAAGTGTTGAAAGAATACTAATAAGACATAACAGAAAAAGGTATTTCAAATAAATTGTGTGCTTTAAAGAGGTGTACATTTGTTTTGTAGTACGTTTGCGCCTACCAGTTACACAAGATTCCTTCCGAAGGAAGAGGATCTAACAGGCTACTCCCAAAAGATTCAATATATAAATGTCATTTGAATATCTTTAATATACGGCGCTTTAATCAAAATCGTTAGAACCGTTCTATTGAGAAAATAACAAATATGCAAAACGCAGTTTGAGGTGAAGGAACTTTCTTGAAAATATTCATGCCACATCCTGGAACAAGTACTACGTTTCCTATTTAAACGACTTTAAGTTTTTGAGTTATGACACACACACGCACGCACGCGTGGACCTGCTTTTATTTTCTCTACTACGTAGGTATAGTAAGTAGGGGAAGTATTCTATCCCGCCCAAAAATTCGATGCCAACATTTCACTGAAAATATATTTTGAGGCTCCCTAAACAAAAAAAAATTAGAAAAAGGTCCGTGTGTATGCGTGTGTGTAAACAGCATAATTCAAAACGAAAAGTCGGATAAATACCAAACTTGGTATTTAAGTTCAATATATTCCAAAAGATGCGACACGAAGATTTTCAAGATAATCCGCCCCAACCGAAACTACCCTTTAAATGGAACATTTTTTTTGAAATTTTCGATTTTCTGAAAAGCAGCTCTTTCGACTTTGATTGAAATGCAATATATTAAAGATATTTGCTTGACAAATAAAGTATATATGTTGAATTTTCTGTGAATAGCCTTCGAAGTCTTCATTAGGAAGGAATTTTGTATAATTTTGTATAAGTGGTAAACGTTAAGCGATAGACGAAAACAAATTACACAAAAACTCCAGATCTCTTTAAAACATACAATTTACTGCAAATAACCTTTCTGTGGTATCAGCATTTCCGAGATATCCATTAATAATGGTTTGAATTGTTCAATACTTAGCCATTCCTTTCAAGTACTGTCAACATTCAGTTGTTCCTCGTGATTTTAAGGCAGCATATAGCGTCCAGTTGTTAAAACATTTGACTATCGCTGTTCTCTATAACGAAATGTGTAATGTAGCTGTTTCTGTAAAGGTTTATCCCGATTAAAATGAAGTAGATAGGAAAATAAACTTACGTAAGAATAATGTGTATACCCACCAACATCCCAAAAAGTCATGTGAAGGTATCCCATCAGGGATTGATTTAGTGGGTCTCAATACGTGGTAGAGAGGCAAAGATAATGTGCACAGGATTAAAATTGCTAGAAAGAGGTTCGCTGTGAATTGCAAAGTGTGGACATTACGTGCACAACCAAATGACCTTGTGCCCGGTGGAGGAGAAGGCAAGAAGAATCAATACTGCACCTTCTGCGTGTTGTTCCTTCATTCCGTTCAACAAATATATCCGTCCATTTCTATCAGGCGCCTGCGTCTTACACACGGAGGGTTCTCAAAACGTGCACATATTACATTTTGGGTGATTTATTGGTAAGCGATATGTTTATAACATATTCCTTTGTTTTTACTTTACTACGTACTTACAGCATATACAGGAAGTACTGTATTCCACCTAAAAATTATATGTCCAATTTCACCGGAAATACATGATTTGAAGCCCTCCAAATCCAAGCAAAACATTTTTAGAAAACGGTCCGTGTGTGTGTCTGTGAACATCATAACTCAAAAACGAAAAATCGTTTAAATACCTAACTTGGCATTTAAGTTCAGGAGTTTCCAAACGTGCAACAAGAATATTTTCAAGACGATCCCCTCTTTACATGGAATATCTTTCTAAATGTCTGATTTTCTCAAAAATGATTAAAATACCATATGTTTAAGACATTTTCATAAAATGTATATCTTGAATTTTCTGGGAATAGCCTGTTTACTCAGAACAAGAGACAGACAAAATTACTACACGAAAAATGTCGATCTCGCGGAAGCACACATAAATGCTGTGGCGTTAACCATTTCCGAGATATTCTTTGTTATTTGTTTGAATTTTCCACATACTTTATACTTTTTTTAACTATTATTTTTGTTTCTTTCTCGTGTACATACAAAGGGAACAGAACGATTTGACTACTGCTTTAGTCTAGAACGAAATGGTATACGAGAAATAAAGTTGATTGTATGAAGAATTTATAGGAAAAAGAGTGGAGAATGTCATTACCGCTGTTTATACGAGCGCTTGGAAGTGAAGCATTTGCAAATTTCAAACAGGAGTACTTCACGGGTTAGATCTTTCAAATTTCAAATAAATGTCCAAAATGCTCTTTCCAATGAAATTTGTTGTATTGTGCCGTGAAATTGGAAACGGAAGAGTTGCAGCAGTAACCTACATTAGGGTTCGAGTCCCTGCTGTTACCAGGCGATTCCCAGGCACGCTGTAGCCGCTCGCAACACACCTGAGATCAATACCAGTACACGCGCTCGTTCTCTGCATTTTCTTCACCATTCAATACAGCACGCATCTGTCTAAGGTTTGTTTGATGCAGCCGCAATCACATTCCTGCGACACTCGTTTGTTGCTATTGAATTTATTGGAAGATGGGCGGCTCCTGATCGTGTATTTGCTTTTCTGCGGGTATACGCAAATGGGACAGACAGTCTTAGTGGCGCAGTCGCCTTTCTCTCGTTTGGAAGGCGGAACCTTGTCATGGTGCTGAACATCGAATTCTATATTTGGCTGGTATACAGGTTGGACCATTTAAGTTGAGATTGTACAATATCTCCAGCACTAAGCGTTGTAGTAACAAATGTCCTGAATAAAAGTTGCTTGATATTATGGGGGAAAGTAAATGCCATTAGTCGTGTTTTATTTGGAGGACGTTTTGATGGTCATTTTAGGATCAATTTGATTTGACCCTAATTGTAGGTTCCATTAAAAACAATTAAATTGACCCTAACATGACTATCATAACGTCCTCGAAGCAAAAATGGCATTTACTTTCCCCCATAATATCAAACAACTTTTATGAAAGGCATTTCTTTCTACAGCGCTTAGTTTTGGAGATATTGTACAGTCTCAACTTAAATGGTCCACCCTGTATAGGGCTTGAACCCGTGACCCATCTCGCTCAGTTTTCATTATCTAACTCTTAAATCTAAAGGCGCAAGGTAGCAGCTTAATATTGCATGAAGAGGAAACAGGTGTTATAAAACTGCAATTTGGCTAATTTAAATTTACATAAAGTGAATTTCGTATTCAAGTTATTGAATTACAAATAAAAAAATTCAGATGTGATACTTTCACATGACTTTCTCCACCTCCTATCGTTTATTAGTGGGTATACAAACTATTGTTACTAAAGCTTATTTTTCTATCTACTACATTATAATCCAAATAAACCTTTGAAGAAATAGCTACATTACTCATTTCGTTATAGATACAAAGAGAACCGTGATAGTGAAATGAAGATCTGGACGCTATATGTTGCCTAAAAATTCCATACAGTTTCCATGCAATCGCGAGAAACAACTGAAAATCGACAAGACTTTAAAAGGATGACAAATATCGAAGGATTCGAACCTGGCTGGTCCCGTAGCTCAGCCGGTAGAGCACCTGCCTGCTCAGTGAGGCGTCCCGGGTTCGATTCCCGCCTGGGGGAGGGAATTTTTCTCTAGCCAAGATTATTCCCTGTGTTCCCCAGAGTGCAAGAAACCCAACGAGAAGCGAATACGAGTTAACACCATTGCTAATAGGCAATAAGTGCCAAAGGAAAGGCTGCCGATAAGACCAATGTAGTTAAAGGCGGGGCATAAATGGAACTAAAAAAAATCTGATGCGTTACACTCACATGACTTTCTGTATTCTTGTACAAACTATTTTTACAAACGCTTATTCTCCACGTACTTCATGTTAATCGAGATAAACATTTGCAGACTCTATCTTATTGCTAATTTTCTTGTATGTGCAAGGGGAATTGGTAGGCTTTAAGCGATAGTCAAATGTTTTAAGAACTGGTTGCTATGTGGATCATTCATTCTCTTTGCATGTCCAGGACATAAAAAAACGAATAACAAATTCCCATTTGAGAAAATGTATGTTTTCGAAAATTCAAACAAATAACAAGGAATATCTCGGAAACGGTTCACTCCACAAAAAAAAAAAAATAAAAATAAAACATAAATTGTGTGTTTTAACGAGCTCTACATTTTTTGTGTAGAAAAATTTTGTCTGTCTCTTATGGTTTACCAGTTATGCAAAAGCCATTCAGAAAGAACAGGACTTTTGGGGACATTCCCAGAAAATCAATTATACATTTCATTTTCATGAAAATATATTAAATATATGACATTTTAATCAAAATCGCTACAGCCGTTTTTGAGAAAAGAAAAATTTTCGAAAAATGTTCCATGTAAAGAGTAGTCTGGGATAGGGGGAATTTTCTTGAAAATCTTCGTGTCGCATGTTTGGAAGATACTGAACTCAAATACCAAGTTTGGTATTTATCCGACTTTTCGTTTTTGAGTTATGCTGTTCACAGGAACACAGACAGGCACACGGGTCTTTTTTTCTAAAAGTGCTTTTTTCTGGATTCAGGGTGCCGCAAACCATGTATTTCCGGCTAAATCTCTATATCGAATTTTTGGATGGAATGCAATACTTCCCGTACATTTAATAACAGATATCTCAGAAGCTACTTATGCCACAAAAAACTTATTTTAAATAAATTGTGTGTTTTAAAGAGATCTACATTTGTTGTGTAGTACGTTTTCGTCTATCGCTTAACGCTTACCAATTGTACAAGGTTATACAAAATTCCTTCTGAATGATTCCTAGGCTATTCCCTGAAAATTCAAGATATATGTTTTATTCATGATGTAAATACCTTTCATATGTGGCAATTTTAATCAAAATCGTTAGAGCCATCTTTTAGAAAATCAAAATTTTTGAAAAATGATCAATGTAAAGGATAGTTGGTAGTGACGGATTCTCTTGAAGAATCTTCGTGTTGTATGCTTGGAAGATACTGAACTCAAATACCAAGTTTGGTATTCATCCAACTTTTCGCTTTTGAGTTATGCTGTTCACAGACACACATGTACACATGGACATGTTTCCAAAAATGCTTTATTTGGATTGAGGCGCCTCAAAACATGTATTTCCGGTGAAATCTCGGTATCGAATTTTTGGTTGGAATGCAGTATCTTCTCTGCTACGTATATGGTAGAGAAATTTAAAATAAATACCTCAAAAGCTGTTTAACATACACAGGTCATCACAATTCTTTTTCTTTTTTATTTCTTTCTGCAAACATATCAATCTAAAGTTATTCAGTAGAAAATTCTGGATTTTTAATTTTTCACACCTGCATTTCCTTAAACACGTTATCATTTTCCATACTGGTTTTTCAAACACTTCCTAATTCGTTTTCCTCACTTTGTTCCAACATTCACACAGTACTTCAAGAATCTCCCTTTTAGACCCAAAAGAGCGAAGTTTTCTCTGTTTGACTTCTTTATTCTTGGATGATTGCGGTTTGACGTTTAGCTTTAATAAGTAAAGCAAGTATTGTATTTTATCCGAATTTCAATGAAAATCCCCGTTTTCAGCCCCTCAATAAAAAACCAGAAAAAGGCTCACATATCTTTGAGAGACAGAGAGAACAGCATAGCCCAAAAAGTTGAGCAACTTGCAAGGATGTGACACAAAGATTTCCAAGAAAATTCCACCACTCCACCGACATTTAGATTCTGAGTTATACTGTTCACAGACAAGGACATTTTTATAAAAATGCATTGTTTTGGATTCAGCGGGTCTCAAAACGTGTATTTCAGATGAAAGCTAGGTATCGAATTTTCGGGTGGAATGCAATACTTCCTCTGATGGTAGAGAAATTAAAAAGCTATGGAAAAAAAAAACTTTTCGAGAAATAGCTAATTTTTGTTGGGGAATGCAAACATTTTCCAGCGACAATGAACTGGCAGTGAAGCAGAACGTATAAGGGGTGCGTGTGTATAATGTTATCTGATACAGCTCTCCCCTCTCGCATCAAACAACCCCATTTTGTTTTCATCACTTGCATTAATTTCTTATACTGCTGCATCCAGCTCTTGCTTAAGATCTCAGTTCACGTATGCGAGCACCTTTCAGATGCCTCATTCACCAATCAGAATACATTTTATCTCTGCTTCGCTTCGACTAGGAAGCCTATTGGCGATTGGTACAAACTCTGATCTCGAATTCAAACTCTAAAAGAAGCGAGATGAAACAGGTGAGCCCTTCACTAAAAGCACAAAAACATGAGCAATTAGATCACCAGAATTGTAAGTACTCGTATCCACAACTTTGCTGCTCAAAATGGAATTGTGGTGATCTTTCTGTTGATTGTTTATTTCATGTCTTACATTCACATCACTTTCTACGAACGTTTACACATTTCGATGAAGGTAGAAAGGGATACAGGGGGCTAAAGAGACAGCCAAATCTTTAAAAAAGGGTCGCTATATGCTGACTTTGTAATTGCATACTTTTTGCACGACATGATGACTTACCATTTAAAAAATAAAACATGTAAATCATTGCAACATTCAAATAAATAGCAATACATATTTCGGGAACGGTTAACGGTAACCATCTGTGAAAATTCATAATTTCAATTCGATATTCATTTGAAGTTTTAATACAGAAATCACGGCTTAATGTATCTATAGTATGTACACCAAACTTCATGCACATTTTAAAATCACTTCACAATATATTATTTTTATTACTATTTCTTATTGTTTTGAATAATTGCCCCACACGATACAGTTATTATTTTTTTAATTTTGATATTTTACAATTAAACTCTTTAAGAGTGTATTTATAAATTTAGACATGCATTTTTAATTATCCTACTAGTCTGAGAGAAAATAAAAGTAAAACACGAGACTTATTTTACAGTTCGTGAATTTTATTGTTTAACATTATCACAACCAAATTTGTTAACAAAAATCCTCTCATTTTTATCTTGTTATTTATAAGGAGGTATACAGAATGTTATTCATTTATACCGAAAAATACATTGTGCGGATCAATTTGAAAATGCTAATACTAAAGTTACACTGTTTCTGACTTTATAAAAAGCATTTAGTACATGTGCAGGTGCCCCTTTGTCTTTTTCTGCAGCCATCTCTTGTTCCCTTTACTTTCTCTAATATATACAGTAGGTAGAGATGGTATTGCATTCCGCCCAAACATTCTATACCGAGATTTCAACGGAATGCGTGTTTTGAGGCACCTGAATCCAAAAAAGGTCAGTGTGGGTGTGTGTATAAACAACATAACTTACAAACGAAAAGTCGAACAAATACCAAACTTGCCTGCCAAAGATGCGACACCAACATTTTAAAGAAAAAAAAACCCGCCCCAAAGTATCCTTAAGCGGAACAATTTTCGAAATGGCAAACGTTAAGTGATAGACGAAAGCTTAACACACAAAAAATGTAGATCTCTTTAAAAGACACACAGTAACTTTTATCTGGCATCAGCCATTTCCGAGATATCCGTTAATAATGGTTCGATTTGTTCAATACTTTGTCATTCTGTTTAAGTCGCATCGATTTTCAGTTGTTTCTCACGATGTCATGGAAACAGTATGGAATTTTAAGGCAGCGTATAGCGTCCAGTTGTTAAACATTTGACTATCGCTGTTCTCTATAACGAAATGTGTAATGTAGCTATTTCTGTAAAGGTTTATCTCGATTAAAATGAAGTAGATAGAAAAATTGTAAACCCACTAATAAACGATAGAGGGTAGAGAAAGTTACATGAATGTAACCATCAGAATTTTTGCTGAAGTTTTTGCCTATCTCTTATGGTTTACCAAGTATACAAAATTCATTCAGACTAAAAGGGACCTCACAGAAACTTAAGGTACACATTTTGTTCTTCTGTCAGCATCTTAGAATATGTTTAAATCAAAATAGTTTGAGCCATATTTGATAAAATAAAAAATAGCAAAAAGTTGTCCATGTAAAGCGTAGTTTGGGGCGGGAAAAACTTGTTGAAAATGCTCGTATGGGCATTGTTGAGAAGATGCTGGACTTAAACGAGCTCACACATGGTAGAATGTAATGCCATGCTGCAGTGCAATGAGATCATTGATGACGTAGTTCTTCTCCAATAATCGATGGACCGCGCGCGATAAGGCCGACAAAGTGGACTTTACGAGGCAAACAAAACAAATTGAGAACCGCTAGGCCTCCACTTTTCAATCTTGTCTAACCGATCCCTCTTTTAATTCACTGCCTCCTTGCCTCTCTGAGGGCCTGGCTCCTTGCTTGTGTATATGTGAGTATATCAGTACACGGCAGAGTTCCCTCCCTGGAACTAACAACAACCATTTGAGAAGCTCTCGAAATGCAGCAGCCATCTTTCATGGAACAATCCAGTCGTGTCCATACGGAAACATGGCAAATATCGAGCAACGGAGAGTATGAATGCAGCAGAAACTCGTACCGATATTTCTAAGGGGACCACGGTGTTTAAAAACGGCCCTGTAAACTTGGAAGATACAACGCTCACAGCAGAAGACCGAAATCCGCCACGACAACATAAATTGCACCACATGGTTCTTTAGGATTGCTGAATGAAGGTGATCGAAATTATTCAAGCCCTGGGAGCAAGTGTTTCACATTTTTAGAGTAAAGTTGGACATGGATGCCGCCACTTCGACATCAGATCTAAAGCAAAGTTTGGCTCGTTCTCACAGAGATCCCAGTGATTTGTAACAAATGATGAAACATGGATGCAGTATTACCCACCTGAAACAAAACAGCAGTCTAAGCAGTGGAAGAACCAAGATTATCCACCACCAAAGTGTGTCAAATCGGCTGGGATGAAAAGGATGCGCTGCTAATTATCTTCTCCCTGGAAAATTAATCTAACCTTCTGTATTGAAGACCAAAATATGCAATAAAAGGCCGGATTGGCTAAGAAGAAAGTCATCTTCCAACAAGACAATGCTCGTCCTCACACATGTGTTGTTGCAATGACAAAAATCAACGATGTCGGGTATGGTTTGCTTGTTCCTAACTGACAAAGTTCCTAAGTGGAGAGAAATCTTCGTCCGATGACGAACTTAAGCCTTCAGCTGAGGCGTATTTTGCAGGAATCTGACTTTCGTGACGGGATAAAGGCCATGGAGCATCGTTAGACCAAGGGCATAAAAAATAAGATCAATTTCAAGAATCTATTGCATCATATTGCGCTTCATTCTCAAGACTTTTCATGTGACCCTAGTACACACAGAGTGTTTCAAAAGCGATGGTCCAAAATTTGGAATTAGAAGCTGAATAGAAGCAAAAAAGTTCCAGTAAACATCAGTTCTGAAATTAACCGGTTACGAGCTCATGTTATTTTGTTGTTGGTTGGCAATTTGATTTATCAATCACGAGACAATCACTGTATTCAAGAAACAACCATACAGCTCCAATAAACATTGGTCCATAAATTACTTATTCAGTTAACATGTATATACTGTCTCTTGTTCATCCACAAAGGTCACTGTTCTTCAAACATTTCTGTAGCGTTTCAAAAGCTGTCCGCAAATTATCAGCTCTATCTCGACTCTACTTGAGATACCAACAATTTGCGGTTCAATGTTTATAGCAACTTGTGTGGTTGTGTCTATTTGCCCTTGATTAACTCCAGATTGATGCCTTAACTAATACGTAACAGTTTTTGTTGGAATTAGTACTTAGTATTCTGGGCCTCAACCAGCAATGCACTGCCTCGTAATCGGACTCATATTTATTGCAACTCGTGTGGTTGTGTCTGTATGCCCTGGATTGTCTCAAGGTTGATGAATTAACTAAAACTGTAACAGCTTTTGTTGGAATTAGTACTTGGTATTCAGTGGGCCTCAACCAGTAATGCACTGCCTCGTAATCGGACTCATATTTATTGCAACTCGTGTGGTTATGTCTGTATGCCCTGGATTGTCTCAAGGTTGATGAATTAACTAAAACTGTAACAGCTTTTGTTGGAGTTAGTACTTGGTATTCAGCAGTCTCAACCAGAATGCGCTGCCGATGTTTATTGGAACCTTTTTGCTTCTATACAGTTTGTTACTGCCGCATGCGTACATTTTGCACCATCACTTTGCACCTTATAATGTTCTACTAAATTGTATATACATAAGACTTGAAAATAAAAATAAACGGTATGAATTTGCGTGCTTATCTGTGTCTAAATGCTTAACAATTGAGGCCTTCAACCACAGCAGCAATCTTGGTCGAAAGTTACCCAATGTAATCATTAACATGAATGATACGAGTCACATAACTTTCTCTACCTACACTCGTTTATTTTCATATAAATTCTAAAAACTATTCTTACGAAAGATAATTCTTCTCTCTACTTCATGCTAATCGAGATAAACCTTTGTAGAAATAGTTTCGTTGTAGGTACAAGGAGGATAGAGGAAACTGAATCCAGTGAGATGTTTAAAAGTAGGACGCTGACCTTAAAATTCCATATTCTCTCACTGACATCGCAACAAACTGAAAACATTCAAACAAATAACAACGTATCTCGGAAATGGCTGAACACAAAACATATACAAATAAATTGTGTGTTTTCAAGACATTTTTGTGTAGTACGTTTGTCTGTCTCTAATGGTTTACCAACTGTACAGTTCCTTGCGAATAAAGTGAACATCACAGGCTATCCCCAGTAAGTTCAAGGATATACGTTTTATACGGAATGAAAACTTCTTAAATATATAAGATATTTTAATCAAAATGGTTGTAGCTATTTTTGAGAAAATTTTCTTGAAAAGCTTTTGTTTTTTGAGTTTTATTTATGGACGCTCTTTAACTGCTGTGGCCCTTAGCATCCCATTCTATATTGGACGTGAAAGACGGGTAATTTTGCTCAGAGGCCTCTTTATCAGGCTTGAGGTTCTTTTACGACACGGGACCACCGGCTTTACTTCCCTTCCGAAGGAAGCCATGCTAAGGATTCTTACGTCCGAAAAAATCCATCGCCCTCCGCCGGGAACTAGAGGCTAGCATTGTAACCACTACGCCATGGTGCATCCTTAGAAGATGCTGAACGTTTTAGAGTTAGGCTGCCCCCCCCTCACTCACACACACACAAACATGCGTGGAAAGTTTTCTAAAAATGATTTCTTTGGATGCAGGAGGTCCCAAAATGTACATTTTCGGTAAAATTTCGACACTGAATTTTTGGGTGGAATACAATAGGTAGGTGGCAGAGATAGTAAAAATCTATATTTATATAACAAAATTAGTTTTTATAACTTAAACATTTATGTTATGTTATTGGCTTTATCGTCACAAATTTAATATCTATCTATGTCTATTTGTGAGTAAACAAAATGTGGGATGTTGAAGTGTGACATGAGACAAGTCGGCTATCTATGCGCTAATGTGATGGCGATGTACAAGCCCTATGCATTACTCCGCTATATTTGATTCTAGGTTATGAAAATGCAGCCATTAGCTCTCTATCTGCAGTATTTTCTAGGTATTGCGACTTTGGAAGAAAGGTGGTTCTGATCTTGTAGAAGACACAAGGGAGAAAGTGGGGAAGAAGTAATTCCAATTCTGAGCACGTGTTTTCACAATCATAACAGCACTTTTCCTTGGATACTTGGCAATTTTAAATAAACTTGTGTTGAGAAACTCCCAGCTTTTATTTCTTGAAGTTTCATTAAATAATTTGTCAATATATTTTTAAATTTTGAATTTATTATTTTATTTATTTGTTTATTTTTTGCTGTTAGGAATGACACATCTCATGAAGGTTTCTGTATGATATTGCTTCTTTTTTGCCAGATAATCAGTGGCTTCATTTCCGAATAATCCGTAGTGTGCTGGAAAAACTATTTTCTTTTTAAGTTTTAATAAATGATGTATTATTTTTCAACAATCTATAATTCTGTTGCATTTGGGTGATATATTCTCTGATACAACAATTATAGAATCACAAAATATTGCTGCTTTTTGAAGGAAGAGATTTGATATAGTAGGTTTTGCTTCGATTTCTCCTGTCAAATGAAAAGAGCTGACTGAAGGTAAGCGACCCTGTAGGCAATCTAGAATTATGAAAATGTAAATTTAAGAGTTATTAAGAAACTAGTGTTTATTCCACGACAGCAGCACACTTGTAGGTAGAGACAACTTCTCTTCGGAACAATAATCCGCTGCTCCATTTCATTTGGAGTTTGATGTATTCCACTCACATGACATATTACGTTAATTGCCAACTTTAAATGTTTCATCTTGCTTCAAGGTTATACGGCGTATCATACTCAAATTACTTTCCCTGCCCACTACCGTATTCTTCTATCTACTGCATACAGGGGATACCGATAGTCAAACTGGCCTTTTTAAAAACGTAAGTTACACACATCGGCCACCCTTATGGTATTCTGTGTGATAAGAATTGCATCACATTCTGTTTTGTTACAGGAGGTTATTTTATTGCTAAAATCTATGAACGATTTGCAGGGGGCGACTTTTCTTTCTTCTGATAAAATGAGGTTAGCCCGTTCAAAAACATATTCTGTTTTAAAGATATCTAATTTTTGTCTATCTGTTAACGCTTACCACTTATAAATTGCTTCCGAATCAAGAGGACTTCTTCACAGGCTATTCCCAGAAATTCCAAGATATGCATTTTATTTATCCTGTTAACATCTTAAACAGTAGTATTTAATAAAAATCCTTAGAATCATTTTGGAGAAAATAAAAATAAAATTACGAAACATTTTCCGTATAAAGTGTGGTTTGGGGTTGGGGGATTTTCTTAAGACCTTCGTGTCACATCTTTGAAGATCTGAACTTAAATACCAAGTTTGGTGTTTATCTGAGTTTAGTTTTTAGTTGCGTTCTTCACGGATCCTTTTCTGTTTATTCGCGGGATTCCAAATGTGTATTTCCAGTGATGGAACATATAAACACTTGCTATGTTTGCTGTAAGTACGTGAAAACTGATTTACGATGTGCGAACAGCTGATGAGATATGTGTCGCATCTTCAGTTACAACATGTCATGAGATATCAACACAATGTCGCTGTATCTAAAAATCCTGTAAAGCTTTCGACTTTGGCAAACTGTTTTCTAATTTTGTGAACATGCCGACTCAAAATCTCAACATCCTAAAGTGCAACAACGGACAAAATGTTGTCTTTAACTTTTTTCAGTCACATTATTGAATCTCCCATTGACTTTACGTTTTTCACGATAAATGTTTCCTAGAAATTAGTTGAACTAAAACAATATTATATTTGCAAACTTCCTGAAATTGAAACCCATAAAAGGTTGAGTAAAAATGTAATAAATCTGCGATGACATGAAATTTATAATGTGTAAAACGTTCAGAGCAATAAATATACAAAAGGTCCATGTAAAATAAATGAAATACCGTTTTGTAAGAATCCTCGAAGATCTGGTCTTTCTGTTATAAATGAAACTCTTCCTGGTACCACAATAAATGGCAAAGAACACCACTTCCTAGACTATACACACATTTCTAGTCCATATTTTAGCGTTTATAACATGTGTTATAAACAAAAACTGTCACAAAAATGGGAAACATATCCCCCAGTCATAGAACGCGAATAAGGAGTTGAGTTTGCAATTCACATCGTCCATTACTGAATGTTCACGCCCTGGTTACTAAAGTGGTGCTGTACCTACATTTTGTTGCGGCCGTGATGAAGATCACCTCTGATCTATCACAGTATTGCAGGTATACCATTCAGTCTGTAATCTTAATTACAGTATAATGCAATAGAATTCAATGCTTCGTCATGTCCGTGATGAAAATCTGTAGCATACTGAATCCGCATACAAAGCAGCAAAAGCTCTTTCTTTGCCATAAAACGGCAGAAAGAACTCGCCTCCCTTAGAAGTGGCAAGTATGAATATATTTGTTTTTATTTATTTATGGACGCTCTTTAACAGCTGTGGTCCTTAGCGCCACCCATTCTATATTGGGCGTGAAACACCGGTATTTTGCTCAGAGGCCTCTTTAACATGCTTGAGATTCCTTTACGTGCCGTAAATCTACGACACGGGACCACCGGCTTTATTTCCGAAGAAAGCCATGCCAAGGATTTTTACGCCCGAAAAATTCCATCGTCCTCCGCCAGGTTTGAACCCGCGACCTCGGCAACTAGAAGCTAGCATGGTAACCACTACACCACGGAGTACGACAAGTAGGAATTTGCGCTTATTTACATACAACAGCAGCTATTTTTGCTTAGGGAGAAGAAAAAGAAAGAAAGAAGTATGTAAATCTTGGAAAAATGTAAGAACCTAACACGAAATATCTCGAAGGCTGCTAACTCTGAGACACAAATTCTGTATTTGAATGGGTTCTACATGTTGTGTTCAGTAAGCTAACTTATTCCGACTTCACAACTGCGATATACATATACATCTTCTTATTGAGTTCAGTATTTCCAGCTGGAGTAATGCTTACTTTCTCAACTACTTAGGTACAGTAAGTTTTGCATTCCACCCAAAAATTCAATACCAAGATTTCACTAACAATATATGTTTTCAGTCTCCCTGAGTCCAAATATAAGGTCCAGGAAATACCACCAGGAATAACATTTTATCCCAGAGCTCATCTTGATTCTGAGTTAGCTAATGTTTAATGACATTCAAAATCAAGTTACTTAGGATCTCTCTTGTGAAACCATGTTTGAATGGGTATCTGTGAGTGCATCATCGAGTTGTCCTTTGGAAGAATGCTTTCGGGCAGAAGGGAGTATCAGTCTCCAAAAGGTATCTGTACCAACGTGCACGTTATTGACCATAGATGACTTCTGAGACATCCAGTGTCCGGCAGCATACATCAATATGCTCCGAACTTTGATATTGGATGGACATGAGCATAGACAGGTCCATTGAGCTTATTGGAGACTGTTGTGGCATTAGAGAAAATTGATGAAGCCCGTGCAGTGAGCTATGTTGTTAAGGCATAAATACTTAATAAATGACCAACGACTGTAAACAAAGACAATCAACTGGTCGTAACAGTTAGAGTTCGTAAGTTCAGCTGCTACTGAGATGTTTTCATACCCAATTACATAATCCATCCTTTAATTTTATACCATTAAACTTCTTTCTTAACAATACTCATTAATTGTTAGAGGACTGGTGCCGCTCTAAATCTTCATCTTTACACATTTATGAGATTCATCAATGCTTAATTATTTACAATCGCAGCATTTATGCTATTTTAATTTTATATATAAGGTATTTGAATATGTGTGTCCATCTGTAAACAAAATAATTAAGAAACGAACAGTCGGTCAACTACAAAACTTGGTGTTAATGTTCAGTGTCTTTCAAGGATGCCACCGAAGATTCTCATGAGAATCCCCTTTTATTTTTGAGTTTTTCTCACACACTCACGCACAGATCTTTTTCTAAAATTGATTATTTTGGATTCGGGAGACTCAAAACTCATATTTCCAATGAAATGTCATTATAGAATTTTTGGGTGGATTGCAATAAAAAAAGTTTCCGTACATATTTACAATTTTAAGACTATGAAATGATGCAATATAAATAAGGAAAAGACACCTGCTTACCTTTGAGGTGGTCAGGCGTGTCGCCAGCGCCCCGCATTAGATCGTTCAGGTAATGCTCCAAACTTCTCATGTTATCCAAAGGACTGGTGCCGTTGGCGTTCCCCATTGTCCGCTCCTGCTGCAACATACCAAGCCAAACAACCTCATTGTAATGAAACGTGACCAATTGTAGCACGTATTCACGATGCTCCTTTTTTCCTCTCAAAAATATGGAAATACAAAGAAAAGAATGACTTTCTCTACCTATCATAGTACCTATAGTATATAAAAAGTGATTCTTTCATCCTGGTTAGGCGCTAATAGACGGAGGGGCCTGCAGTAACAGGAGCACCCCTTAGTGCTCATAACGCTACCGCTAGGAGTTAGAAGTTATCAGACGGAGGGGCCTCCAGTAACAGGAGCACCCCTTAGTGCTCACAGCGCTACCGCTAGGAGTTAGAAGTTATCAGACGGAGGGGCCTCCAGTAACAGGAGCACCCCTTAGTGCTCACAATGCAACCGCTAGGAGTTGGAAGTTATCAGACGGAGGGGCCTGCAGTAACAGGAGCACCCCTTAGTGCTCACAAAGCTACCGCTAGGAGTTAGAAGTTATCAGACGGAGGGGCCTCCAGTAACAGGAGCACCCTTCAGTGCTCACAGCGCTACCGCTAGGAGTGAGAAGTTATCAGACGGAGGGGCCTCCAGTAACAGGAGCACCCCTTAGTGCTTACAACGCGACCGCTAGGAGTTAGAAGTTATCAGACGGAGGGGCCTCCAGTAACAGGAGCACCCCTTAGTGCATATAACGCGACCCCTGGGAGTTAGGAGTTATCAGACGGAGGGGCCTCCAGTAACAGGAGCACCCCTTAGTGCTTACAACGCAACCGCTAGGAGTTAGAAGTTATCAGACGGAGGGGCCTCCAGTAACAGGAGCACCCTTTAGTGCTTACAACGCAACCGCTAGGAGTTAGAAGTTATCAGACGGAGGGGCCTCCAGTAACAGGAGCACCCCTTAGTGCCTACAACGCAACCGCTAGGAGTTAGAAGTTATCAGACGGAGGGGCCTCCAGTAACAGGAGCACCCCTTAGTGCTTACAGCGTGACCCCTGGGAGTTAGGAGTTATCAGACGGAGGGGCCTCCAGTAACAGGAGCACCCCTTAGTGCTTACAACACGACCGCTAGGAGTTAGAAGTTATCAGACGGAGGGGCCTCCAGTAACAGGAGCACCCCTTAGTGCTTACAACGCGACCGCTAGGAGTTAGAAGTTATCAGACGGAGGAACCTCCAGTAACAAGAGCACCCCTTAGTGCTTAGAACGCGACCGCTAGGAGTTACGAGTTAACAGACGGAGGGGCCTCCAGTAACAGGAGCACCCCTTAGTGCTCACAACGCGACCGCTAGGAGTTAGAAGTTATCAGACGGAGGGGCCTCCAGTAACAGGAGCACCCCTTAGTGCTTACAACGCGACCCAAGGAGTCAGGAGTTAACAGACGGAGGGGCCTCCAGTATCAGGAGCACCCCTTAGTGCTTACAACGCGACCAAAGGAGTCAGGAGTTATCAGACGGAGGGGCCTCCAGTAACAGGAACACTCCTTAGTGCTTACACCGCGACCGCTAGGAGTTAGAAGTTACCAGACGGAGGGGCCTCCAGTAACAGGAGCACACCTTAGTGCTTACAACGCGACCCCTGGGAGTTATGAGCTATCAGACGGAGGGACTTCCAGTAACAGGAGCACCCCTTAGTGCTTACAACGTGACCCTTGGGAGTTAGGAGCTATCAGACGGAGGGGCTTCCAGTAACAGGAGCACCCCTTAGTGCTTACGTGACCCCTGGGAGTTAGGAGCTATCAGACGGAGGGGCCTCCAGTAACTGGAGCACCCCTTAGTGCTTACAATGTGACCCCTGGGAGTTAGGAGCTATCAGACGGAGGGGCTTCCAGTAAATGGAGCACCCTTTAGTGCTCACAACGCTACCCCTGGGAGTTAGGAGCTAACAGACGGAGAGACCTCCAGTAACTGGAGCACCCCTTAGTACTTACAACGCTACACCTGGGAGTTAGGAGTTAACAGACGGAGGGGCCTCTAGTAACTGGAGCACCCCTTAGTGCTTACAACGGGACCCCTGGGAGTTTAGAGGTAACCGACGGAGGGGCTTCCAGTAACTGGAGCACCCCTTAGTGCTTACAACGCGACCCTTGGGAGTTAGGAGTTATCAGACGGAGGGGCATCCAATAAATTGAGCACCCTTTAGTGCTTACATCGCGACCACTGGGAGTTAGGAGCTAACAGACGGAGGGGCCTCCAGTAACTGCAACACCCCTTAGTGCTTACAACGTGACCCCTGGGAGTAGGGAGTTATCAGACGGAGGGCCCTCCAGTAAAAGGAGGACCCCTTAGTGCTTACAACGCGACCCAAGGAGTCAGGAGTTATCAGACCGAGGGGCCTTCAGTAACAGGAGCACCCCTTAGTGCTTACAACGCGACCGCTAGGAGTTAGAAGTTATCAGACGGAGGGACTTCCAGTAACAGGAGCACACTTTAGTGCTTACAACGCGACCCCTGGGAGTTAGGAGCTATCAGACGGAGGGACTTCCAGTAACAGGAGCACCCCTTAGTGCTTACAACGTGACCCCTGGGAGTTAGGAGCTATCAGACGGAGGGGCCTCCTGTAACAGGAGCATTCCTTAGTGCTTACAACGCAACCGCTAGGAGTTAGAAGTTATCAGACGGAGGGGCCTCCAGTAACAGGAGCATACCTTAGTGCTTACAACGTGAACCCTGGAGTTAGGAGTTAACAGTCAGAGGGGCCTACGGTAACAGGATCATCCCTTAGCGCTCACAACGCAACCGCTAGGAGTTAGAAGTTATCAAACGGAGGGGAGCTAATAGTCGGAGGGGCCTCCAGTAACTGGACCACCCCTTAGTGCTTACAACGAGACCCCTGGGAGTTAGGAGCTAACAGGCGCAGGGGCCTCCATTAACAGGAGCACCCCTTAGTGCTTACAATGTGACCCCTGGGAGTTAGGAGTTAACAGACGGAGGGGCCTGCAGTAACTGGAGCACCCCTTAATGCTTACAACGTCACACCTGGGAGTTAGTAGTTAACAGACGAGGGGCCTGCAGTAACTGGAGCACCCCTTAATGCTTTACACGTCACCTCTGGGAGTTAGGAGTTATCAAACGGAGGGGCCTGCAGTAACTGGAGCACCCCTTAATGCTTACAACGTCACCCCTGGGAGTTAGTAGTTAACAGACGGAGGGGCCTGCAGTAACTGGAGCACCCCTTAATGCTTACAACGTCACCCCTGGGAGTTAGTAGTTAACAGACGGAGGGGCCTGCAGTAACTGGAGCACCCCTTAATGCTTACAACGTCACCCCTGGGAGTTAGTAGTTAACAGACGGAGGGGCCTGCAGTAACTGTAGCACCCCTTAATGCTTACAACGTCACCCCTGGGAGTTAGTAGTTAACAGACGGAGTGGCCTGCAGTAACAGCACACCTTAATGCTTAAAACGCGACCCCTGGAAGTTAGAAGCTAACAGACGGAGTGGCCTCCAGTAACAGGAGCACCCCTTAGTGCTTACAACGGGACCTCTGGGAGTCAGGAGCTAACAGACGGAGGCCTGCAGTAACTGGAGCACCCCTTAGTGCTTAACGTGACCTCTGGGGGTCAGGAGCTAACAGACGGAGGCCTGCAGTAACTGGAGCACCCCTTAGTGCTTACAACGTGAACCCTGGGAGTTAGGAGTTAACAGACGGAGGTTGCTCCAGTAACAGGAGCACCTCTTAGTGCTTACAACGTGACCCCTGAGAGTTAGGAGTTAACAGACGGAGGTTGCTCCAGTAACAAGAGCACCTCTTAGTGCTTACAACGTGACCCCTGGGAGTTAGGAGTTAACAGACGGAGGGACTTCCAGTAACAGGAGCACCCCTTAGTGCTTACAACGTGACCCTTGGGAGTTAGGAGCTATCAGACGGAGGGGCTTCCAGTAACAGGAGCACCCCTTAGTGCTTACGTGACCCCTGGGAGTTAGGAGCTATCAGACGGAGGGCCCTCCAGTAACTGGAGCACCCCTTAGTGCTTACAATGTAACCCCTGGGAGTTAGGAGCTATCAGACGGAGGGGCTTCCAGTAAATGGAGCACCCCTTAGTGCTCACAACGCTACCCCTGGGAGTTAGGAGCTAACAGACGGAGGGGCCTCCAGTAACAGGAGCACCCTTTAGTGCTTACAACGTGACCCCTGGGAGTCAGGAGCTAACAGACGGAGGCCTGCAGTAACTGGAACACCCCTTAGTGCTTACAACGTGAACCCTGGGAGTTAGGAGTTAACAGACGGAGGGGCCTCTAGTAACTGGAGCACCCCTTAGTGCTTATAACGGGACCCCTGGGAGTTTGGAGGTAACCGACGGAGGGGCTTCCAGTAACTGGAGCACCCCTTAGTGCTTACAACGTGACCCTTGGGAGTTAGGAGCTATCAGACGGAGGTTGCTCCAGTAACAGGAGCACCCCTTAGTGCTTACAAAGTGAACCCTGGGAGTTAGGAGTTAACAGACGGAGGTTGCTCCAGTAACAGGAGCTCCTCTTAGTGCTTACAACGTGACCCCTGGGAGTTAGGAGTTAACAGACGGAGGGGCCTGCAGTAACTGGAGCACCCCTTAGTGCTTACAACGTGACCCCTGGGAGTTAGGAGTTAACAGACGGAGGGGCCTGCAGTAACTGGAGCACCTCTTAGTGTTTACAACGTGACCCCTGGGAGTTAGGAGTTAACAGACGGAGGTTGCTCCAGTAACAGGAGCACCTCTTAGTGCTTACAACGTGACCCCTGGGAGTTAGGAGCTAACAGACGGAGGGGCCTGCAGTAATTGGAGCACCCCTTAGTGCTTACAACGTGACCCCTGGGAGTTAGGAGTTAACAGACGGAGGGGCCTGCAGTAACTGGAGCACCCGTTAGTGCTTACAACGTGACCCCTGGGAGTTAGGAGTTAACAGACGGAGGTGCCTCCAGTAACAGGAGCAACCCTTGGTGCTTACAACGTGACCCCTGGGAGTTAGGAGTTAACAGACGGAGGGGCCTCCAGTAACAGGAGCAGCCCTTGGTGCTTACAACGTGACTTCTGGGAGTCAGGAGCTAACAGACGGAGGTTGCTCCAGTAACAGGAGTACCCCTTAGTGTTTACAACGTGACCCCTGGGAGTTAGGAGTTAACAGACGGAGGTTGCTCCAGTAACAGGAGCACCTCTTAGTGCTTACGTGTCCCCTGGGAGTTAGGAGTTAATAGACGGAGGGGCCTGCAGTAAATGGAGCACCCCTTAGTGCTTACAACGTGACCCCTGGGAGTTAGGAGTTAACAGACGGAGGTTGCTCCAGTAACAGGAGCACCCCTTAGTGTTTACAACGTGACCCTTGGGAGTTAGGAGCTAACAGACGGAGGGGCCTCCAGTAACTAGAGCACCCCTTAGTGATTACAACGTGACCCCTGGGAGTTAGGAGCTATCAGACGGAGGGGCCTGCAGTATATGGAGCACCCCTTAGTGCTTACAATGTGACCCCTGGGAGTTAGCAGCTAACAGACGGAGGGACCTCCAGTAACGGGAGCACCCCTTAGTGCTTACAACGTTACCCCTGGGAGTTAGGAGCTAACAGACGGAGGGGCCTCCAGTAACAGGAGCACCTCTTAGTGCTTACAACGTGATCCCTGGGAGTTAGTAGTTAACAGACGGAGGGGCCTGCAGTAACTGGAGCAGCCCTTAGTGCTTACAACGTTACCCCTGGGAGTTAGGAGTTAACAGACGGAGGGGCCTCTAGTAACTGGAGCACCCCTTAGTGCTTACAACGGGACCCCTGGGAGTTTGGAGGTAACCGACGGAGGGGCTTCCAGTAACTGGAGCACCCCTTAGTGCTTACAACGTGACCCTTGGGAGTTAGGAGTTATCAGACGGAGGGTCATCCAATAAATTGAGCACCCTTTAGTGCTTACATCGCGACCACTGGGAGTTAGGAGCTAACAGACGGAGGGGCCTTCAGTAACTGGAACGCTCCCTCAGAACTGTTTTTCATAGACTCTCCTAGCTATCCATAACTGTATATTCACAGATGACTCTGAATGTGATACGAGCTTGCTATATACTCTTAGTCGTCCGCCTCGCCTTCATCTTGGACATCCAGTTACTTATGAAAGTGTGGATACCTTGCACTCTTCAAGCATGTCTGAACCCACGACACCATTATCCAGTAGAGGAAATAGGAGCCTGTTTACGTCCTCCAGAAGCAGGTCTGTCGCTTCCCAATGTTATCCGCCAATCAGTTGCCACGCAGAGTAGGAGTAAAAATCACGGAAAGTGGTCCGAAACAGGGTTAGAACACAGCAAGTAGGCAGAGAAATTACTACTTGAAGGGAGGCATGCCGGAGAGACTCGAAGGGTGACCAGATCCGGGCGACGATGTGCACAAGCTTTAATGGGGTCCCTAAGGGTTCCCATTACAGTACATCCGGAGGTCGGTTAGCTCTGAGCGCAAACTCCGAGCTCTCGGGGCCCCTAAGGCCCTGGGATGCCCTCAGAAAGCGGGCCCGTCAATGGTCCAACCTAAGCCAGGGGAAAACCTTACCATAGTGCATATCCACCGCCCTGCCGCAACACACCGAACGCCGTCACCTGGTCGTACAACCCTGAAACAGATGATAGGAAATAATGGGGACAAGAAGGTTGTGGTAGAAGAGGAGCTGCTTCTGCATTCGACTGCCGACCAGACTGACCGGTCCGACGGGAGTCGAACCCGGGACCTCTCGAATACGAGTCTCACGCGTTACCGTGGAGCCATCTCGCTCGTTTACCACGCAGAGATCACGTGTTCTTACATATTCCGCTCTGTATGCAACTAGCATCACCAAGATACAAGATGTAATTTATTTCAGCAACCCTAGTTATCAACATTGTATTCTTTTGTCGCGATATCACCAAGATGTCAGAGACAGTCTGGTAGATTGTCGTCACAGAAAAGGTCATTCGTGAGACATAATGCAACGTTTTCCTGTCTTGTCACTGCATCGCTCTGTAATTAAAGGTCTGCAGCCGGGTTCGGGCTGAATTTTAAAAACGCTTGAAAATAAAGACGAGGAAAAATTAATTTATCTTACTCAGCCTATCATTTTATTTGTCACGTAAATATCTTTAGATATTTTAATTAAAATCATTTGCACAACTTTTTAGAAAATAAAAAATAACGAAAACTCTTCCATGTAAAGAGAAAATAAGATCGAAAGAAATGAATTTATCACATTTTTTGGTCCTTGGTGTCGTGACGCCCAGAACAGCACAATTATCGCTGCATGCACAGATCAATCACAGTAGCAGTAGCAGTAATAATACATAAATGCTCGCTTCAGCCAGTGGCGAATAACGTTACAGCACGGCAGCTGCAAACTCCGCCTTCTTCCGTCCATGCTAACAGCAAAGTGTAGCAATAGGGGCGACATGTGGTGAATAAGCAGGACTTCAGTCTCTGGTATTTCTGTAAAGTGGCTCCCCTGAGTGATTCTTTATCAGGTCCCAGGGGAAAGGTACCACAGGCAGTAGCGCTTCGTGAACTAACAACAACAATAATAGCGAATAATTTTATTTAAAACAAAGTTAAATAATCGGACCCGGGCCGGGTGGTACAGTGAAACTTCTTCTCATCTAAAGGCTTCGGCCCTGCAGACCACTACTCTTTATTAGGTGAAGCTACTCTATCATAAAGCACATGAAAACGTGTTTAAGACCAAGAAATCAAGTTGGGTTACACCTCACTGAAAATTGTTACCCACACAACGCTCAAGTGGTAGCGGAGCGGTGAGGTTTCCCCGCCTTTCCTTTAATACCACCACTGTCTACAGTAGGACAAATAATACACTGGCGAGGAAGAGCTAATGGCTTCTTTTGTGAGCTTTAGGAATATACAGTACCTCTGTCTGGGGTCAGCCGAAAAACAACACAAGGCCTGCGAATGACATGCCACAGAAGTACGCGTCATATTTACTAAACCAATGTAAAGGACTTAACCCTCAAAGTTTCGTGGCACCTGCAACGACACAGCTCCGCCCCAGCTTATCGTCGTGGTCACGTGATCTCTGGGCGGAGCAGAGCCTCACGTTATTTAAAGCCGGGGGTCCGATGTAATCTAACACGTGGCCTGGCGTTGCCATGGCGACCCGCCGCTATGGTTTCTCTTCACCACAGTTATACTTAATTGCACTCAATGCGTAGGTACGTAAGTAGCACGAAAAATGTTTTCAGTATAACTTGAATTAATGCCACGACAATACTCCGTACAGCAGAAGACTGTCAACTCTAAAGGTGCGCAGTTATTAGCTAAGAGATTTCCATTGCAGGGAGGTTCTACACAGTGGCCCAAAAACGCCCCAATTTTATATAAATGTAACTCAAATTTCTATCACAGCATTACCTGGTGATGTTAATGGCATTAGTCACAAAATTGATTTAAGTATGAAAAGAAGCATCCTTAGACTTCTTTGATGATATCTCAAGACGTGCAAACTCAAACAGACTGGACGAAAACTCTATCGCGTGGGATATTTGCAGCGATGAAAAATGTTGAAAAAACAAATCAAACAAAGAAACAAAATCGGACTTTAGTTGTATATCAACTCCCTAGGATATTGACAATTTAAATCACGCTGAAAACCAGGCATAACATAGGTGATTACGGATCTGCAAGGTTGGAGTATGAAAAAATCTGACACGTTACATTCAAATGACTTTCTCTACCCTCTATGGTTTATTAATGGGTATACACACCATTCTTACGAAACAGTTTTGTTTCTACCTGCTTCACCTCACTAATCGAGATAAACCTTTACAGAAACAGCTACATTACACATCTCGTTATAGATACAAAGAGAACAGCGATAGTCAAATGTTTAACAACTGGACGCTATATGCTGCCTTAAAATTCCATACTGTTTCCATGACATCGCGAGAAACAACTGAATGCTGACAGGACTTTAAAGAATGACCAAGTATTGAACGAATCGAACCAAGCGTATACAAAATTCCTTGAGAATGAACAGGACTTCACACACTACGCCTAGTAAACTCCAGCTATACATTTTATTGTCATTTTTGAGGAAATCGAACAAGTCGAAAAATATTTAATGTACAGTGTAGTTGTGGTTGGGAATTTTCTTGAAAAACTTGGTGTCGCATCCTTGGAAGGTATTGAACCCGAATACCACGTTTGGTATTTGTCAGACATTTTGTTTTAGAGTTATGCTGTTCACTGACACACGCCCACACAAAGGCACTAAGGGTAAAAATACTTATTTTTATTCTAGTGCATCAAAACATGTATTTCCGGTGAAATCTCGGTATCGAATTTTTGGGTGGAACACAATACCATCTCTACCTGAAGAATATATTCAACATTTCCGTTGTACATTAGAGTATATCTTCATAGCTATATAACCTAGCAAAGGTTTCAGCATACGGAAAAGTTGGGCAAGCTCTTGGAAACAAGAATCGCCTTGATCGTTAGGTGTCTGAATTTATGGAATATCACTTCCATAAAATTAATTTAACGCAAATTGTGCATTTTAATGAGCTACTAACTTCGTGCGCGTCAGTAGCACACAAAATTAAGATATACATTTTATGGCAATATATTCAACATACTGAAACATGTTTTTGAGCAAACACAAATTGACGAAAAGAATTTGTTTAAAACCTTCATGTCGCATCCGTGGAACATGAACTCGAACACAATGTTAGGTATTTATTTTATTTTCATTTTTGATTTATGCTCTTCACACACACACACACACACACACACACACACACACACACACACACACATGTATACACAGGGAGCCTCAAAACGGTATTTGCCGTCAAAACTCTATATCGAATTTTTGGGTTGATTACCAAGCTTTATCCTGCTCAGCGAGATAAATCCGCGGTAACGTGTGAGGACCTGGTTCGATTGCTGGCACCCATTACTCTAACCAGGGTTCTTAAGTGCTTATCCCTGGATGGCAATGCGAATGCTGCGGTGGTTTTCCTTCCACTACGAATTTCCTGTCATGTCGCTTTCCTTTCATGTTTCGGGCAGATTTAAGGGCTATGTAGTGTAGGACAGATGGTGCAGATGCTTGTTCTTTCATGTTTCAGGGAGATTTAAGGCCTGTGTAGTGTAGGACAGATGGTGCAGATGCTTGTTCTTTCATGTTTCAGGCAGATTTAAGGACTGTGTAGTGTAGGACAGATGGTGCAGATGCTTGTTCTTTCATGTTTCAGGCAGATTTAAGGGCTGTGTAGTGTACAACATATGGTGCAGATGCTTGTTCTTTCATGTTTCAGTCAGATTTAAGGGCTGTGTAGTGTACAACATATGGTGCAGATGCTTGTTCTTTCATGTTTCAGGCAGATTTAAGGGCTGTGTAGTGTATGACAGATGGTGCAGATGCTTGTTCTTTCATGTTTCAGTCAGATTTAAGGCCTGTGTAGTGTAGGACAGATGGTGCAGATGCTTGTTCTTTCATGTTTCAGGCAGATTTAAGGCCTGTGTAGTGTTGGACAGATGGTGCAGATGCTTGTTCTTTCATGTTTCAGGCAGATTTAAGGGCTATGTAGTGTAGAACATATGGTGCAGATGCTTGTTCTTTCATGTTTCAGACAGATTTAAGGGCTATGTAGTGTAGGACCGATGGTGCAGATACTTGTTCTTTCATGTTTCAGGCAGATTTAAGGGCTGTGTAGTGTAGGACAGATGGTGCAGATGCTTGTTCTTTCATGTTTCAGGGAGATTTAAGGGCTGTGTAGTGTAGGACAGATGGTGCAGATGATTGTTCTTTCATGTTTCAGGGAGATTTAAGGGCTGTGTAGTGTAGGACAGATGGTGCAGATGCTTGTTCTTTCATGTTTCAGGCAGATTTAAGGGCTGTATAGTGTAGGACAGATGGTGCAGATGCTTGTTCTTTCATGTTTCAGGCAGATTTAAGGGCTATGTAGTGTAGGACAGATGGTGCAGATGATTGTTCTTTCATGTTTCAGGGAGATTTAAGGGCTGTGTAGTGTAGGACAGATGGTGCAGATGCTTGTTCTTTCATGTTTCAGGCAGATTTAAGGCCTATGTAGTGTAGAACATATGGTGCAGATGCTTGTTCTTTCATATTTCAGACAGATTTAAGGGCTATGTAGTGTAGAACATATGGTGCAGATGCTTGTTCTTTCATGTTTCAGGCAGATTTAAGGGCTATGTAGTGTAGAACATATGGTGCAGATGCTTGTTCTTTCATGTTTCAGGCAGATTTAAGGGCTATGTAGTGTAGAACATATGGTGCAGATGCTTGCTCTTTCATGTTTCAGGCAGATTTAAGGGCTATGTAGTGTAGGACAGATGGTGCAGATGCTTGTTCTTTCATGTTTCAGGCAGATTTAAGGGCTGCGTAGTGTAGGACAGATGGTGCAGATGCTTGTTCTTTCATGTTTCAGGGAGATTTAAGGGCTGTGTAGTGTAGGACAGATGGTGCAGATGCTTGTTCTTTCATGTTTCAGGCAGATTTAAGGGCTGTGTAGTGTAGAACATATGGTGCAGATGCTTGTTCTTTCATGTTTCACGGAGATTTAAGGGCTGTATAGTGTAGGATAGATGGTGCAGATGATTGTTCTTTCATGTTTCAGGCAGATTTAAGGGCTGTGTAGTGTAGAACAGATGGTGCAGATGATTGTTCTTTCATGTTTCAGGGAGATTTAAGGGCTGTATAGTGTAGGACAGATGGTGCAGATGATTGTTCTTTCATGTTTCAGACAGATTTAAGGGCTGTGTAGTGTAGGACAGATGGTGCAGATGATTGTTCTTTCATGTTTCAGGCAGATTTAAGGGCTGTGTAGTGTAGAACATATGGTGCAGATGCTTGTTCTTTCATGTTTCAGGCAGATTTAAGGGCTGTGTAGTGTAGGACAGATGGTGCAGATGCTTGTTCTTCCATGTTTCAGGCAGATTTAAGGGCTGCGTAGTGTAGGACAGATGGTGCAGATGCTTGTTCTTTCATATTTTAGGTAGATTTAAGGGCTGTGTAGTGTAGGACAGATGGTGCAGATGATTGTTCTTTCATGTTTCAGGGAGATTTAAGGGCTGTATAGTGTAGGACAGATGGTGCAGATGATTGTTCTTTCATGTTTCAGGCAGATTTAAGGGCTGTATAGTGTAGGACAGATGGTGCAGATGATTGTTCTTTCATGTTTCAGGCAGATTTAAGGGCTGTATAGTGTAGGACAGATGGTGCAGATGCTTGTTCTTTCATGTTTCACGGAGATTTAAGGGCTGTATAGTGTAGGATAGATGGTGCAGATGATTGTTCTTTCATGTTTCAGGCAGATTTAAGGGCTGTGTAGTGTAGAACAGATGGTGCAGATGATTGTTCTTTCATGTTTCAGGGAGATTTAAGGGCTGTATAGTGTAGGACAGATGGTGCAGATGATTGTTCTTTCATGTTTCAGACAGATTTAAGGGCTGTGTAGTGTAGGACAGATGGTGCAGATGATTGTTCTTTCATGTTTCAGGCAGATTTAAGGGCTGTGTAGTGTAGAACATATGGTGCAGATGCTTGTTCTTTCATGTTTCAGGCAGATTTAAGGGCTGTGTAGTGTAGAACAGATGGTGCAGATGATTGTTCTTTCATGTTTCAGGGAGATTTAAGGGCTGTATAGTGTAGGACAGATGGTGCAGATGATTGTTCTTTCATGTTTCAGACAGATTTAAGGGCTGTGTAGTGTAGGACAGATGGTGCAGATGATTGTTCTTTCATGTTTCAGGCAGATTTAAGGGCTGTGTAGTGTAGAACATATGGTGCAGATGCTTGTTCTTTCATGTTTCAGGGAGATTTAAGGGCTGTGTAGTGTAGGACAGATGGTGCAGATGCTTGTTCTTTCATGTTTCAGGCAGATTTAAGGACTGTGTAGTGTAGGACAGATGGTGCAGATGATTGTTCTTTCATGTTTCAGGGAGATTTAAGGGCTGTATAGTGTAGGACAGATGGTGCAGATGATTGTTCTTTCATGTTTCAGGCAGATTTAAGGGCTGTGTAGTGTAGGACAGATGGTGCAGATGATTGTTCTTTCATGTTTCAGGCAGATTTAAGCGCTGTGTAGTGTAGGACAGATGGTGCAGATGCTTGTTCTTCCATGTTTCAGGCAGATTTAAGGGCTGCGTAGTGTAGGACAGATGGTGCAGATGCTTGTTCTTTCATATTTTAGGTAGATTTAAGGGCTATGTAGTGTAGGACAGATGGTGCAGATGCTTGTTCTTTCATGTTTCAGGGAGATTTAAGGGCTGTATAGTGTAGGACAGATGGTGCAGATGGTTGTTCTTTCATGTTTCAGGGAGATTTAAGGGCTGTGTAGTGTAGGACAGATGGTGCAGATGCTTGTTCTTCCATATTTTAGGTAGATTTAAGGGCTGTGTAGTGTAGGACAGATGGTGCAGATGCTTGTTCTTTCATATTTTAGGTAGATTTAAGGGCTGTGTAGTGTAGGACAGATGGTGCAGATGATTGTTCTTTCATGTTTCAGGCAGATTTAAGGGCTGTGTAGTGTAGGACAGATGGTGCAGATGCTTGTTCTTCCATGTTTCAGGCAGATTTAAGGGCTGCGTAGTGTAGGACAGATGGTGCAGATGCTTGTTCTTTCATATTTTAGGTAGATTTAAGGGCTGTGTAGTGTACGACAGATGGTGCAGATGATTGTTCTTTCATGTTTCAGGGAGATTTAAGGGCTGTATAGTGTAGGACAGATGGTGCAGATGATTGTTCTTTCATGCTTCAGGCAGATTTAAGGGCTGCGTAGTGTAGGACAGATGGTGCAGATACTTGTTCTTTCATGTTTCAGGCTGATTTAGGGCTGTGTAGTGTAGGACAGATGGTGCAGATGCTTGTTCTTTCATGTTTCAGGGAGATTTAAGGGCTGTATATTGTAGGACAGATGGTGCAGAATACTTGTTCTTTTATGTTTCAGGCTGATTTAGGGCTGTGTAGTGATAGGACAGATGGTGCAGATACTTGTTCTTTCATGTTTCAGGCTGATTTAGGGTTGTGTAGTGTAGGACAGATGGTGCAGATACTTGTTCTTTTATGTTTCAGGCTGATTTAGGGCTGTGTAGTGTAGGACAGATGGTGCAGATGATTGTTCTTTCATGTTTCAGGGAGATTTAAGCGCTGTGTAGTGTAGGACAGATGGTGCAGATGCTTGTTCTTTCATGTTTCAGGGAGATTTAAGCGCTGTGTAGTGTAGGACAGATGGTGCAGATGCTTGTTCTTTCATGTTTCAGGGACATTTAAGGGCTGTGTAGTGTAGGACAGATGGTGCAGAAGCTTGTTCTTTCATATTTTAGGTAGATTTAAGGGCTGTGTAGTGTAGGACAGATGGTGCAGATGATTGTTCTTTCATGTTTCAGGGAGATTTAAGGGCTGTGTAGTGTAGGGCAGATGGTGCAGATGATTGTTCTTTCATGTTTCAGGGAGATTTAAGGGCTGTGTAGTGTAGGGCAGACGGTGCAGATGATTGTTCTTTCATGTTTCAGGGAGATTTAAGGGCTGTGTAGTGTAGGGCAGATGGTGCAGATGATTGTTCTTTCATGTTTCAGGGAGATTTAAGGGCTGTGTAGTGCAGGAGCTTGTTCTTTCATATTTTAGGTAGATTTAAGGGCTGTGTAGTGTCGGACAATTGGTGCAGAAGCTTGTACTTTCATGTTACAGGCAAATTTTACCGCTGTGGCGTGTCGGGCAGACGGGGCAGATGCTTGCTCTTTCATGTTTCAGGCAGACAAAGGGCCATGTAGTGTCGGACAGACGGGGCAGATGCTTGCTCTTTCAAGCTTCAGGCAGACAAAGGGCCATGTAGTGTCGGAGAGACGGCGCAGATGCTTGCTCTTTCAAGCTTCAGGCAGACAAAGGGCCATGTAGTGTCGGGCAGACGGGGCAGATGCTTACTCTTTCATGTTTCAGGCAGACAAAGGGCCATGTAGTGTCGGACAGACGGCGCAGATGCTTGCTCTTTCAAGCTTCAGGCAGACAAAGGACCATGTAGTGTCGGACAGACGGCGCAGATGCTTGCTCTTTCAAGTTTCAGGCAGACACAGGGCCATGTAGTGTCGCACAGACGGCGCAGAAGCTTGCTCTTTCATGTTTCAGGCAGATAAACGGCCGTGTAGTGTCGGACAGATGGGGCAGATGCTTACTTTTCATGCCTCAGGCAGACTTAAAGGGCTGTGTAGTGTCGGACAGATGGGGCCTATGCTTCCTCTTTCATTCTTCAGGCAGACTTAAAGGGCTGTGTAGTGTCGGACAGATGGGGCCTATGCTTCCTCTTTCATTCTTCAGGCAGACTTAAAGGGCTGTGTAGTGTCGGTCAGATGGGGCCTATGCTTCCTCTTTCATGCTTCAGGCAGACTTAAAGGGCTGTATACTGTCGGACAGATGGGGCCTATGCTTCCTCTTTCATTCTTCAGGCAGACTTAAAGGGCTATGTAGTGTCGGACAGATGGGGCCTATGCTTCCTCTTTCATGCTTCAGGCAGACTTAAAGGGCTGTATACTGTCGGACAGATGGGGCCTATGCTTCCTCTTTCATTCTTCAGGCAGACTTAAAGGGCTGTGTACTGTCGGACAGATGGGGCCTATGCTTACTCTTTCATGCTTCAGGCAGACTTAAAGGGCTGTGTAGTGTCGGACAGATGGGGCCTATGCTGACTCTTTCATGCCTCAGGCAGACTTAAAGGGCTGTGTAGTGTCGGACAGATGGGGCCTGTGCTTCCTCTTTCACGCTTCATGCAGACTTAAAGGGCTGTGTAGTGTCGGACAGATGGGGCCTATGCTTCCTCTTTCATGCTTCATGCAGACTTATAGGGCTGTGTACTGTCGGACAGATGGGGCCTATGCTTCCTCTTTCATGCTTCATGCAGACTTAAAGGGCTGTGTACTGTCGGACAGATGGGGCCTATGCTTCCTCTTTCATGCTTCATGCAGACTTAAAGGGCTGTGTAGTGTCGGACAGATGGGGCCTGTGCTTTCTCTTTCATGCTTCATGCAGACTTAAAGGGCTGTGTAGTGTCGGACAGATGGCGCCTATGCTTACTCTTTCATGCTTCAGGCAACCTTAAAGGGCTGTGTAGTGTCGGACAGATGGGGCCTGTGCTTCCTCTTTCATGCTTCATGCAGACTTAAAGGGCTGTGTAGTGTCGGACAGATGGGGCCTATGCTTACTCTTTGATGCTTCAGGCAACCTTAAAGGGCTGTGTAGTGTCGGACAGATGGCGCCTATGCTTACTCTTTCATGCTTCAGGCAGACTTAGGTGCTGAGTTCGTCCGGTTCCGCCAGAGGGTATTCTTCTCAGGACAGCCCATGTGTATAATTACCAGGAACCTTTGTGCGTTTCTGTCCGCCGGCCTTTAGCATCCTGTACTTGCTTCACCTCATCCGTTCCCTGGTCATAGTCATACCTATAGTCTCCTGCTGTTACTTCACCTCATCCGTTCCCTAGTCATAGTCATACCTATAGTCTCCTGCTGTTACTTCACCTCATCCGTTCCCTAGTCATAGTCATACCTATAGTCTCCTGCTGTTCCTTCACCTCATCCGTTCCCTGGTCATAGTCATACCTATAGTCTCCTGCTGTTACTTCACCTCATCCGTTCCCTAGTCATAGTCATACCTATAGTCTCCTGCTGTTACTTCATCTCATCCGTTCCCTAGTCATAGTCATACCTATAGTCTCCTGCTGTTACTTCATCTCATCCGTTCCCTAGTCATAGTCATACCTATAGTCTCCTGCTGTTCCTTCACCTCATCCGTTCCCTGGTCATAGTCATACCTATAGTCTCCTGCTGTTACTTCATCTCATCCGTTCCCTAGTCATAGTCATACCTATAGTCTCCTGCTGTTCCTTCACCTCATCCGTTCCCTGGTCATAGTCATACCTATAGTCTCCTGCTGTTCCTTCACCTCATCTGCTCCCTGGTCATAGTTATACCTATAGTCTCCTGCTGTTCCTTCGCCTCATCTGTTCCCTGGTCATAGTCATACCTATAGTCTCCTGCTGTTCCTTCACCTCATCTGCTCCCTGGTCATAGTCATACCTATAGTCTCCTGCTGTTCCTTCACCTCATCTGCTCCCTGGTCATAGTTATACCTATAGTCTCCTGCTGTTCCTTCGCCTCATCTGTTCCCTGGTCATAGTCATACCTATAGTCTCCTGCTGTTCCTTCACCTCATCTGCTCCCTGGTCATAGTTATACCTATAGTCTCCTGCTGTTCCTTCACCTCATCTGCTCCCTGGTCATAGTTATACCTATGGTCTTCTGCTGTTCCTTCACCTAATCTGTTCCCTGGTCATAGTCATACCTATAGTCTCCTGCTGTTCCTTCACCTAATCTGTTCCCTGGTCATAGTCATACCTATAGTCTCCTGCAATTCCTTCACCGCATCTGTTCCCTGGTCATAGTCATAACTATTGTCTCCTGCAATTACTTCACCGCATCTGTTCCCTGGTCATAGTCATACCTATAGTCTCCTGCAATTCCTTCACCGCATCTGTTCCCTGCTCATAGTCATAACTATTGTCTCCTGCAATTACTTCACCGCATCTGTTCCCTGGTCATAGTCATACCTATATTCTCCTACTGTTCCTTCATCTCATCTGTTCCCTGGTCATAGTCATACCTATATTCTCCTACTGTTCCTTCACCTCATCCGTTCCCTGGTCATAGTCATACCTATGGTCTCCTGCTGTTCCTTCACCTAATCTGTTCCCTGGTCATAGTCATACCTATAGTCTCCTGCTGTTCCTTCACCTCATCCGTTCCCTGGTCATAGTCATACCTATAGTCTCCTGCTGTTACTTCATCTCATCCGTTCCCTAGTCATAGTCATACCTATAGTCTCCTGCTGTTCCTTCACCTCATCCGTTCCCTGGTCATAGTCATACCTATAGTCTCCTGCTGTTCCTTCACCTCATCCGTTCCCTGGTCATAGTCATACCTATAGTCTCCTGCTGTTCCTTCACCTCATCTGCTCCCTGGTCATAGTTATACCTATAGTCTCCTGCTGTTCCTTCACCTCATCTGTTCCCTGGTCATAGTCATACCTATAGTCCCCTACTATTCCTTCATCTCATCGGTTCCCTGGTCAAAGTCATAACTATAGCCTCCTGCAATTCCTTCACCGCATCTGTTCCCTGGTCATAGTCATAACTATTGTCTCCTGCAATTCCTTCACCGCATGTTCCCTGGTCATAGTCATAACTATTGTCTCCTGCAATTCCTTCACCGCATCTGTTCCCTGCTCATAGTCATAACTATAGCCTCCTGCAATTCCTTCACCGCATCTGTTCCCTGGTCATAGTCATAACTATTGTCTCCTGCAATTCCTTCACCGCATCTGTTCCCTGGTCATAGTCATAAGTATAGCCTCCTGCAATTCCTTCACCGCATCGGTTCCCTGCTCATAGTCATAACTATTGTCTCCTGCAATTACTTCACCGCATCTGTTCCCTGGTCATAGTCATACCTATATTCTCCTACTGTTCCTTCACCTCATCCGTTCCCTGGTCATAGTCATACCTATGGTCTCCTGCTGTTCCTTCACCTAATCTGTTCCCTGGTCATAGTCATACCTATAGTCTCCTGCTGTTCCTTCACCTAATCTGTTCCCTGGTCATAGTCATACCTATAGTCTCCTGCTGTTCCTTCACCTAATCTGTTCCCTGGTCATAGTCATACCTATAGTCTCCTGCTGTTCCTTCACCTCATCTGTTCTCTGGTCATAGTCATAGCTATATTCTCCTGCTGTTCCTTCACCTCATCTGTTCCTTGATCATAGTCATACCTATAGTCTCCTGCTGTTCCTTCACCTCATCCGTTCCCTGGTCATAGTCATACCTATAGTGTCCTGCTGTTACTTCACCTCATCCGTTCCCTGGTCATAGTCATACCTATATTCTCCTACTGTTCCTTCATCTCATCCGTTCCCTGGTCATAGTCATAGCTATAGTCTCTTGCTCTTCCTTCACCTCATCTGTACCCTGGTCATAGTCATAACTATAGCCTCCTGAAGTTCCTTCACCTCATCCGTTCCCTAGTCATAGTCATACCTATAGTCTCCTGTTGTTCCTTCATCTGATCTGTTCCCTAGTCATAGTCATACCTATAGTCTCCTGCTGTTCTTTCATTTCATCCGTTCCCTAGTCATAGTCATACCTATAGTTTCCTGCTGTTCCTTCACCTCATCCGTTCCCTAGTCATAGTCATACCTATAGTCTCCTGCTGTTCTTTCATTTCATCCGTTCCCTGGTCATAGTCATACCTATAGTCTCCTGCAGTTCCTTCACCTCATCCGTTCCCTAGTCATAGTCATACCTATAGTCTCCTGCTGTTCTTTCACTTCATCCGTTCCCTAGTCATAGTCATACCTATAGTCTCCTGCTGTTCTTTCACTTCATCCGTTCCCTGGTCATAGCTATACCTATAGTCTCCTGCAGTTCCTTCACCTCATCCGTTCCCTAGTCATAGTCATACCTATAGTCTCCTGCTGTTACTTCATCTGATCTGTTCCCTGGTCATAGCTATACCTATAATTTCCTGCTGTTCCTTCACCTCATCCGTTCCCTAGTCATGGTCATACCTATAGTCTCCTGCTGTTCTTTCACTTCATCCGTTCCCTGGTCATAGTCATACTTATAGTCTCCTGCTGTTCCTTCACCTCATACGTTCCTGGTCATAGTCACACCTATAGTCTCCTGCTGTTCCCTCACTTTATCCGTTCCCTGGTCATAGTCATACCTATAGTCTCCTGCTGTTCCTTCACCTCATCTGTTCCCTGGCCATAGTCATACCTATAGTCTCCTGCTGTTACTTCACCGCATCTGTTCCCTGGTCATAGTCATACCTATAGTCTCCTGCTGTTCCTTCACCTCATCCGTTCCCTGGTAATAGTCATACCTATAGTCTCCTGCTGTTCCTTCACCTCATCCGTTCCCTGGTCATAGTCACACCTATAGTCTCCTGCTGTTACTTCACCTCATCTGTTCCCTGGTCATAGTTATACCTATAGTCTCCTGCTGTTCCTTCACCTCATCCGTTCCCAAGTCATAGTCATACCTATAGTCTCCTGCTGTTCTTTCACTTCATCCGTTCCCTGGTCATAGTCATACCTATAGTCTCCTGCTGTTCCTACAGCTGATCTGTTCCCTGGTCATAGTTATACCTATATTTGTTCCCTGGTCATAGTTATACCTTGATGCAGTAATTTGTATCATAAATTATTTAAATGTAAAGAATGATTATATTATGAATATGCATTTTTATGTGACATTGATTGTAATTATTGTTGAGAAGTGGGTCTATACTGCCTTACTGAAACTGACAATAATAGCGTGCAATAATGCAGCGAGGGGGTGAGCTGTTTATCATTATTGGAAACGAGGAAGTTACGTAATGTTGGCGCGTTTTCGTTTAGAATCTTCTGGAACATTTCCCTAGAGCATATTTATTCATAATTTTCACTGGATATAAAAATAGACGCTAATGTTGGCGCGTTTTATTAGCCAATAGCAGCTCAGTTATAATCTTTAGGCATATCGGGGTGTATGAGTATAAAAGAGCTAGGTTAGAGGTAGTGTCTGTCAGTTCATCAAAATTCTTTGCACACTACACGCCTTCAGTCCTTCAGTTCGTCGAAAATATTTGTATGATACACATCGCCTTCAGTCCAGCAGAAATATTACACGTCGGCTATCGATTCGCAAGTTACGCGTATAAGAGTTATGAAAAATCTCAAGTATGGTAAAGTTAATTATACAAAAGGTTGAAGTACGTGAATTAAAAGTGATCAGTAAGAAGTTGTTATAACAGTTTCAGTTTGGCGAGTGTCTAGATCAATGTGTAAATGTGATAGTGAAAGTGTTCGACAATAAAAGTATAAAAGAAATTCTTTCATCAGTGTTATCTTTGGATAAAAGATTCCTTTCCGTTTACACAACCTGTATAAAGAGAAGTGCTCGACCCAAAAGCATAATAGTTAGCCGGAGGACAGTAAACCAAAATTAAATAAAATAACAGTAGCATTCTTTCAAACAAACACTAATACTACCGCAAATGGCTAACACCAGATGGAGCTACAAACCTAACAAAGAATCACGTCACAAAATGGCTTCACCACGTGAAGTAAACACACATACACAAATAACATTATAAATTTACCATTGCAAATTGGCTCCCAAACGTGGGGCTCAATAAATAACAAAACAATCATAATGTTACTACAAATTGGCTACCACAACGTGGGGCTACAATAATGTTAAATAAATAACATTAATAACACTTCAACCTATAGTGTCCTGCTGTTCCTTCACCTCATCCGTTCCCTAGTCATAGTTATACCTATAGTCTCCTGCTGTTCCTTCACCTCATCCGTTCCCTGATCATAGTCATACCTAGAGTCTCCTGCTGTTCCTTCACCTCATCCGTTCCCTGATCATAGTCATACCTAGAGTCTCCTGCTGTTCCTTCACCTCATCCGTTCCCTGTTCATAGTCATACCTATAGTCTCCTGCTGTTCCTTTACCTCATCCGTTCCCTGACCATAGTCATACCTATAGTCTCCTGCTGTTCCCTCACTTCATCCATTCCCTGGTCATAGTCATAACTATAGTCTCCTGCTGTTCCCTCACTTCATCCATTCCCTAGTCATAGACATACCTATAGTCTCCTGCTGTTCCTTCACCTCATCCGTTCCCTGGACATAGTTATACCTATAGTCTCCTGCTGTTCCCTCACTTCATCCGTTCCCTGGTCATAGTTATACCTATAGTGTCCTGCTGTTCCTTCACTTCATCCGTTCCCTAGTCATAGCCATACCGATAGTCCCCTGCTGTTCCTTCACTTCATCCATTCCCTAGTCATAGCCATACCGATAGTCTCCTGCTGTTCCTTCACTTCATCCATTCCCTAGTCATAGCCATACCGATAGTCCCCTGCTGTTCTTTCACTTCATCCATTCCCTAGTCATAGCCATACCGATAGTCTCCTCCTGTTCCTTCACCTCATCCGTTCCCTAGTCATGGTCATATAACTGGCGCAAAACTTCTGGAATCGTGGCCTTGATTGCCACCCTAGCTGCCGAGCCTAGGAATGGTTTATGTTTAGCTTAATCAACGAAAGCGATATAATACCTTTGCTTGCTCACAGTGCGTAACACATAAGTCTGCATAGAAAGTGTCCGCATCTTGTAATTTAAAAGAGAGCAGTACGTAAACAGTGTTTATTTTTTATTTGTGATATTTATAACTATGGCTCCTACGTTTTCAAAGTTAAATGGTAAGGTATTACGTATTCAAAGCAGGGAAATAATTGCAAATGTCCTCGACTTCATGAAGCAAGAAGCAGAGATGAAGGAAGAAAATATATGTTTACCCGAGTTCCACGAAAGCCTTAAGAGAGTGAAAGAAAGAGTAGCCAAAGCAACTGGTGTTTCACCGAGTTCCGTTTCCAGAGTTCTGAAAGATAAGAAAAACCATATGGATGAAAGAGTACCATTTGACACACCTGTGAAGAAACATAAAAGTCCCTAAACGTATTACAGAAATAGACGATTTCAACAAATGCGTCATTCGGCGTACGATTCACAATTTCTGTGTGGAACAAAAAGCTCTGCCAACAATAAGCAGATTGCTCATCAATCTGAAAGATGTCATAAATGTTCAAGGTGGTGCTACAAGTCTCAAATCTCGGCTATGGCACTGAATTTTGCAGTCTGATTCTAACTTTCCAAATGACTATAATTTTATATGTACTTATATCAGCATACATTTTCAAGATGCTGCTACAAATGTCAGAAAAATTATAAAAGATTTAGGGTTCAAGTGGAAGAAAACGAAACCAAATAGCAGAGTTCTAATAGAAAAGCACGACATACGATCTCAGCTGGAAGAGTAACTTACTCAGAGGTACAAATTAGAGGGTCAAACTATAGTGTATGAAGATGAGTCGTACATACACAGCAGTCATACGATATCTAAAAGTTGAAGTGACGATAGCGAAAGACACCTGTTGCCAAGGGCAAATACTTATTATCGTTCATGTTGTTCGTTCCAAATGCCCTTCTTTTATAAGTCGCAACAAAAAACAGGAGATTTTCATCAAGAAATGAATACAGAAAATTACATGAAGTGAACCAACACCATGTTGATACCTAATATGCCTGCTGGGTCTATTCTGGTTATCGACAATGCTTCACAATGTGGTAACATTCAAATTGACAAACAACCTACCTCAAATTCCTGGAAAGAAGAAATAAAAACCTGGTTGCTTAGGCATAATATAACTTTTGATGACAGCATGAGTAAAACAAATATAACTTAGTTAAAGCCAACAAATCCCTTCAGAAGTCATAACTCATAATACTTGGCCAGATATTAATACAACATCGCCATAATGCACTTAGACTGCCACCGTATCACCCAGATCTAAACCCAATCGAATTAATCTGGGCTGATGTCAAAAGCTGGGTGGCCTGCAGAAATATCACTTTTAAACTAAAAGATGTGGAGCAGTTATGCAGCCAGCGATTTGCAGAAATTGGAAGGCCAGAATGGGAAAATGTATGTCGACATGTTGAATAAATTGAGAATCATTATTTCAAAAACTACGGAATTGCAGAAAATGAATTAGAAAAACATTCTCATCCAGGATAATGGTGCAGAAAGTAGCGACAGCAGCGATGGCGGCAATGATGTGAGTGATTCCGCAGAAGAAGAAGAAGAAGAAGAAGAAGAAGAAGAAGAAGAAGAAGAAGAAGAAGAAGAAGAAGGGCTGTCAGGTATGGAAGAACTGGAGGCAGATGGTTGACAGTGTTTTTATATTAAGGGCATTTTACAGTGGTGGATTTAAATATACTGTATATAACTATAAGTTTATCGTGTAGTGCAGTGCATAACCGGTGTGCGGAAATTTGACAATGACTGTCCCACGCACTCCTGCAGCATGCAGACGACCGGTCACCTACTGATCTGGTAAGTAACTCGCTTCATAGCTGTCATTAAGATTTTCACATGTCTAGAATTGTTGCGCCAGTTATACCTATAGTCTCCTGCTGTTCCTTCACCTCATCTGTTTCCTGGTCATAGTCATACCTATAGCCTCCTGCTGTTCCTTCACCTCATGTGTTCCCTGGTCATAGTTATACCTATAGCCTCCTGCTGTTCCTTCACCTCATCTGTTTCCTGGTCATAGTCATACCTATAGCCTCCTGCTGTTCCTTCACCTCATCTGTTCCCTGGTCATAGTCATACCTATAGTCTCCTGCTGTTCCTTCACCTCATCTGTTCCCTGGTCATAGTCATACCTATAGCCTCCTGCTGTTCCTTCACCTCATCTGTTCCCTGGTCATAGTCATACCTATAGTCTCCTGCTGTTCCTTCACCTCATCTGTTCCCTGGTCATAGTCATACCTATAGCCTCCTGCTGTTCCTTCACCTCATCTGTTCCCTGGTCATAGTCATACCTATAGCCTCCTGCTGTTCCTTCACCTCATCCGTTCCCTGGTCATAGTCATACCTATAGCCTCCTGCTGTTCCTTCACCTCATCTGCTCCCTGGTCATAGTTATACCTATAGTCTCCTGCTGTTCCTTCACCTCATCCGTTCCCTGGTCATAGTCATAACTATAGCCTCCTGCCGTTCCTTCACTTCATCCGTTCCCTGGTCATAGTCATACCTATAGTCTCCTGCTGTTCCTTCACCTCATCCGTTCCCTGGTCATAGTCATAACTATAGCCTCCTGCCGTTCCTTCACTTCATCCGTTCCCTGGTCATAGTCATACCTATAGCCTCCTGCTGTTCCTTCACTTCATCCGTTCCCTGGTCATAGTCATACCTATAGCCTCCTGCTGTTCCTTCACCTCATCCGTTCCCTGGTCATAGTCATACCTATAGTCTGCAGCTGTTCCTTCACCTCATCCGTTCCCTGGTCATAGTCATACCTATAGTCTCCTGCTGTTACTTCACCTCATCTGTTCCCTGGTCATAGTCATAGCTATAGTCTCCTGCTGTTCCTTCACCTCATCCGTTCCCTGGTCATAGTCATACCTATAGTCTCCTGCTGTTCCTTCACCTCATCTGTTCCCTGGTCATAGTCATACCTATAGTCTCCTGCTGTTCCTTCACCTCATCCGTTCCCTGGTCATAGCCATACCTATAGTCTCCTGCTGTTACTTCACCTCATCTGTTCCTTGATCATAGTCATACCTATAGTCTCCTGCTGTTACTTCACCTCATCTGTTCCCTGGTCATAGTCATACCTATAGTCTCCTGCTGTTACTTCACCTCATCTGTTCCCTGATCATAGTCATACCTATAGTCTCCTGCTGTTACTTCACCTCATCTGTTCCCTGATCATAGTCATACCTATAGTCTCCTGCTGTTACTTCACCTCATCTGTTCCCTGATCATAGTCATACCTATAGTCTCCTGCTGTTCCTTCACCTCATCCGTTCCCTGGTCATAGTCATACCTATAGTCTCCTACTGTTCCTTCACCTCATCTGTTCCCTGGTCATAGTCATACCTATAGTCTCCTGCTGTTCCTTCACCACACTGTTCCCTGGTCATAGTCATACCTATAGCCTCCTGCTGTTCCTTCACCTCATCCGTTCCCTGGTCATAGTCATACCTATAGTCTCCTGCTGTTCCTTCACCTCATCTGTTCCCTGGTCATAGTCATACCTATAGTCTCCTGCAGTTTCTTCACCTCGTCCGTTCCTCCTGGAGTGGTAAGCGCAATAAGATCCGTGAGGTGTCCCCTCGTTCCCTGGTCTTATCATACTTCCTCCTAAGTACTATATGAGAGTATCCAGATATTGATACTTTTTCACCGGAGCGTGCAACTGCAGTGGCTAGAACAGAAGTGCGAGTAGTATCTGCAGAGAACGTCACCGTACCAGCTTGCGGCATCAAAACAAAACAGTTGAGAGTTACATGGTTTCTGAAACAGCGAGCTCGTGCATGTGTTGGTGTGCACCTCTATCACTACTGTTGTATTTTTCACAGCAATACAGATCATTAAGCATTTAAGGTATTCGAATGTTGAACTTCGGTAAACCTACGAATGCAAATGCCTCTCTCTTTTACAAATCTTTAATTTTATCTCAAAATATAGAAATAGCAGGAGATAAAGATTTTTCTTTGATACTAATGTTATAAAGGGAGGAAGATTGTGCCCAATACCTGTATTTTCCGTGCACGTTGTTATGGAGTTCATTGCCAGTGTATTGTGTCCAGCCTGGGACTAGGGAATCTTCACATGCCTATTTCGTTATAGGTATATTGATGTTAAGAGTTTCTGCATTGTGTGATAAGCGCGTTTAGTAAATACATACGGGACAAAGCTTTAAAATTTCATCTGCTGTGATCAATAATTGGTTGACCGCCAAAAGATGCAGCGTTCCTTTGGCACCACTCATGCGCAGTACGTTTTCTCTGCGATTAACCGTTCAACAGAAATAGTTACGGAAATACTTAATGCTACAAAACTAAACATAACATAAACATAGGGCTTCACTTTTTCAGAGCAAGTTTCTCAGTTATGTAAAATTCAATGAAACCCACCGCACGGTAAACGAATAATGTAGTCTGCCTTACATTCGAAGGACCTGAGTTAAAATCTTATAAGGATGAGTCTCCTGGATTACTTTGTTTTTTTTTTATTCATCGTGCAGTATCCGAATAAAAGACGGTACTAAAAACAACTAAAACAAATTAAGTAGAATACAATAAAATAAGCATTAAGAGGGCTTTTTCGAACAATTTATTTGTCAATATCTAGAACAAAAAACTGCTTTAATGGCAGTTTTGAGAGAGGAGGGGGAGTTTTCTATGTAAAGTTTCGTTTCGGGTGGTGGATGTTGCTAAAAAAACTCTATTTTACACGCACACTTAAGTAAATAATGTGTTCCACTCAAAACGTCATCGACATTTCACCAGAAATACATGTTCTGAGGTCCCCTCAACCAAAAATAAATCATTTTTACAAAAAGGTCAGCGTGTGTGAACAGTATAACCAACAAACAAATAAATTAAATGTCGGTTAAACACCAAGTATTTGTTCCTTATCTTCCAAACATGCGACATGATTAAAAAATGTCCCTCGATTATAAACTACCCTTGACATGAAAGATATTTGGATATGTTTTAATTTTCTCAAAAAAGGCTTTAACGATTTTAATTAAACTGCCACGTGTTAAAGATACAATTGAAGCCTTATAAAATGTATCTCTTGAGTTTTCTGTGAAGTCCTCTTTATTCTGAATGTGTTTTGTATAAGATGATCGTTAACCTTCTGTTATTGGTTGGAATTTTCAAATACGTATACTTTTTTCAAGTGAACATGGAGTTTTAAAGCCATACTTAGCGATAGGCTTTTTAAAAATCTGACTATAGCTTTACGTACTGTAGTGTACAACGAAATGTGTAATAAACTGTGTCTACATGTCTCTACTGACAAGTAAGCTTTTGTAAGAATAGTTGGTAGAAGAGTGAGTAGAGAAAGCCATGTGAATGTCTTATCGGATCTTCGGGAGATGCTGAATTTAAATAGCAAGCTTGGCATTTCTTAGACATTTCGTTTTTAAACTATGTTGTTGAAACACCTTTATTGTTTTTGTATTCATGGGACCTCAAAACATGTATTTCCGGTGAGAGGTCCTAACAAGCATCAAAACAAACCTTATTAGTTTCCCCCTCACACCCACGAGGGATCGAAGCGGGCTCCAGACGACCCATTCACCTCGTGAACTTTACAGCGCTGCGCACACAGTTTTCAAAAGAAACTCATCCATCATCCTGCCAGGAACCGCGACTAAAACTTTTGATGCCGAGTAACAAATTACATTACTGGGGGTCGATTTCCTGTCTCCTGGATACAGCAGCAGCAGCAGGATGCTGGACCAAAATGCCGTTATCAATTCCAATTTCAAATTGCACGCAAGACGTCAATATAAAACAAATTTGCAACATGTTCACATTTTCGTGACTTGTACCTTTCACATCTAATAGCAAAGTCGTTTATACACGGACTCGTGAACGGGAGGTCCGCGGTTCAAATTCCTCGGTCCTCATAACTGATACCTTAAACTTAAAAGCTGGAACGTTTCATTTTTTACTTTATGTTTCATCAGTGTCACCGCCTGTGGTGCTGCGAGTAGTAAGGGCGGCAGTTTAACACTACTAAACTCGGATGTGTTACATTCACACGACTTTCTCTATCCTCTATCATTTATTAGTGGGTATACAATGCATTATTATCAAGCTTCATTTTACTATCTTGCATTACACATTTTGTTATAGATACAAAGGGAATATAAATAGTTAAATGTTGAAGAACTAGACGCTATACTCGTATGCTGTCCTTCAAATTCCATACTCTGTCCATGACGTCGCGAGAAAGAACTGAAAATCGACAGGACTTTAAAGGAATGGTCAAGCATTGAACAATTCGAACCATTAATAACCCACATCTCGGAAATGGCCGCTGCTACAAAAAAGTTGTTTGAATTAAATTATAAGTTTTAAAGAGACCTCCATTTTTTATGTAGTACGTTTTCGTCTATCGCTTAACGTTTACCAGTTCTACAAGATTATACAAAATTTCTTCTGAATAAAGAGAACTTCAGACGTAATTCCTATAAAATTCAATATATATATTATTTGACATGTAGGTAAATATCTCTAATATATGGTATTTTAACCAAAGTCATTAGAGCTATTTTTTTTGAGAATATAAAATTTCGAAAAATGTTCCATGTAAAGTGTAGTTGGGGATGAATGAAAATCTTTGTGTCACATCTTTGGAAAATATTGAAACTTAAGTACCAAGTTTGTATTTATCCGGCTTTTTGTTTTTGAGCTGCGCTGTTCACAGACACACACACGCGCACGCGCGCGCGGATATGATAGAGAAATTAAAAATAAGATGTAACAGAGATGGCGTTTTCACACATTAGTATTTTACTATCAGAAGATAAGGGGATAATAAAAGACTGACGTTTTAACTCTTTATCCCTCACAGATATCCCTTACTTAACATGCTATGAAAGTAATTTATTATGCACAAAGTTTATTTAAAATAGACTGTCCATTTTTATTAGCATCCGCTCTATTCCTTTATTGCGATTAATGTGCCTTCTCGTAGTTTGTTTACATCTCTATCTTTCTACCTCTCTCTCTCCGCTTCAACTCTCTCTTTCACTCTCAATCGTCCTCGCCCCTCTTCTCTGTGTGCCGTAAAAGCAGTAGCCAAACTGTTTTCTCGTGGGGAGTTTTTTAAAAAGTAAAACACCACTATAGTGCTTTCATTTTCGGCAGTCCACTCAAGGCCGTACCCCACTCCACTCAGTTCTCCACTTGCAGTAGCAGTAGCATTGTTGAGGCAGTAGAGGAAGGGACGGACTGTAGAAAGAGACGGATAATGTTTAACCTTGATTGAAACCACTATATAAGGTTTAACAGCATACAAACTCATTCATCCTGTCGACAGAAGTATTATCATGTACAATTACTTTTAATAATAGAAGAGATGCTTCAATTTTTACTTTGTCTACTTCTTAACTATAGTAAGTAGAGGAAGTATTACATTCCACCCAAAAATGTGACACTGGAAATACACGTTTTGAAGTAGCGTGAATAAGAAATTAGAAACATATTTTGAATAAGGTCCATGTGTGTAATTATCCGTGTTTATGTGAATAGCGTAGGTAACTCAAGAACTAAAAGTCGGTTCAAAAATTGGCATTTAAGTTGAGAGTCTTCCTAAACTGCGACTCGAAGATTTTCAAGAAAATCCCCCCCATCACAAATTATCCTTTATATGGAAAATGTTTCTTACTTTGACTGTAGTGATTTAGATTAAAATACCACATGTTTAAGCTATCTGCATAATAAATAAAATGTATATGTTGAATTTTCTGCTCGGAATGACTTTGTGTAACTGGTAAACCGTACGGGATAGACAACAAATGTAGATCTCGTTAAAACCAATGTCAAATAAATATTTTTGTGGAGATACTCTTGTTTTGAATACTTTTCTCTCTTACTCTGGCAAGTGGTATCCGTGATGCAAGGAACATGGAATTTCACAGTCATCATATAGCGATCCACTTTTTAAAAATATGACAATCGCTTTAGCCTATTGTATTCTTCTTAATGTTTAAGTATGAATGAAAGTTTTTTTTCTGTACTAACGAGAAGCAGATAGAAGAATGAATGGAACTATGTTTCACACAGGAAGGTTCATGCTTCAATCAGCTTGTGAAATATTATCGCTCTCTACTGTTTTTGTCCATTTGCCGCCCCCGCACGCACGCCTCCTGATAACTTGCAAACAGAAACTCTCGACTGACGCCCACGTCCCAAGGGAAGGTTACCGCCCATCACTTGGTTGAGGAGCAGCGGATTGGGAGGGGAGGTCATATTCCATGGTCTCACTTGTCCGTTTTATAGGCATATGCCCACACTCATTGCATGATCGAGACAAACAAATGATTAAAATATTCCAGAACTCAAACAAAGAACAGCGAATATTACGGAAACGGCTAATTCTACTACACACAATTGTAAATGCATTACTGCACTCACGAGTTTAAATTGTAAACTTTGCCAACACAATCATACTTGGCAAACTGCAATACACAAATAATGATCGTTTATACGGATAACCTCTTTTATGATTACATTGCAAAATATCCTCAATAACAAATACTATTAAATCCAACGCCGATTTCTACTGTATATTGCTACTTTCTCGTTCCGGAACCAACTCTGAAATGGTTACCTTTTATAAGAACGCCAGCGTGTCTGTCAACTAGGTAACACAAAAGCTAAAGACCCAAGTCGAACTTTGTCAAGACATTCCTACGTACACTGAAAAAGTTTTCCTTGTTTTTCATTTCCGCAAAAATGCTTCTAAATGCTTTGAATTGTGTATAAAGTCATAAACAGCAAAACTAGAGATCCCGTTGAGATATATAGTTTTGTTAACATTACGAAAATATTAGTTTTTGTTCTTTTAACTTTTTACACTCTGTAGCACTAAATATCCATCCTACCTTCGATATCTAGATCATACCGTCATTGCTCAGTGGTGAACAGTTGCATAGTCGCCTTCCTGTGCCGTCTAGTTTGGCCCAATCTGCCACAGGGCCAGGGACGCCACTGTCTAAGACAATCTCCCTCGGGAGTGCTTCTAACAAGGTTACACTAAGAGTATGTAACATCATCGTTAGTATATTAGATATGTATCCAACGGCTGCCTACAAAGTGTTTCTGACGAATATTTATCGAGGTTAACAAGTATGACTTTGTGAAGGGTGACAAGTCGTGCAATTGTTTTATCATTATGGTCAGAGGACTGGGGTTTAGTCCTCACTTAGAATAAAGCAAGTAATTAAATATTTTTGTTTGAAGCTGACCCGTTCCTCAGAAAGTGTAAACACAAATACACAAACAACTGCAGTCTCATCTGCGCATGTCCATTAGCCAATTTCGGACGTAGAAATCCTTAGCATGGCTTCCTTCGAAAGGGAAGTAAAGCCGGTGGTCACGTAAAAGAACCTCAAGCCTGATAAAGAGGCCTCTGAGCAAAATTGCCGGTCTTTCACGCCCAATATAGAATGGGACGCTAAGGACCACAGCAGTTAATGAGCGTACATAAGTAAAACTTAATGTATTTGTTTTGCGCAAAGCAAACTCTTAAAGCGTCTTTTGTTTTCGTTTATTGAGTGTTACGAACAGGTAGCGAAGTTGAAGTTTTGGCTTTATTATATTAAAGAACATGTAAACACTGACTGATACTTACCAACTTTTTAGGTATTGCAAACTCCTTCAGAAGTTGCCAAGTGATTGTCTTGAGAATAAAGCTGAACATATCTGAGCTTCACATCTATTTTACAATGCAATTTTTATAGCTTTATAGAGTTTTTGACTGGAATACAAAAGTACTTCCTCTGCTTACTACAGCAAGTAGTAGAGAAATGAAACCTTAAAGTTTTAAATAGAACTCTATGGCCAAAGTCGTTAAAACATAGACCCATGAGGTCTGCGATTCAAACCCCGCCAAAATCGTCCTCCCCGAGGCTTTGTTTTTCGGTTTTCCTGGGTCCTCATAATTGGCAAATGCCGGGAGGAACCAAAAACTTAGGCCTGGGGCGTTTCCTTCTCAAATTTCTTTCCCAATCATCATTTCATGTCATGTATCATCACTACCCACCGTCTGTGGTGCCATATACAGTAAGAACGGGTAAAAAACTGTACTATCAAGGATTAGATTTTATGTAACAAACATTTTCCAGCAAAAAATCATAAAGAATTAACACGTTTAATTTTGTATGTATTTAATTATTAACACCTGAAGTCCAAAACTGTACTTTATATGGAGAAATGGCTCTTAGATCCCTTTATCGACCTTCAAAGAACATACACTGAAAATGTAAAAGGAACTGAACAAAACCTGCATAATGGAGGGAGGGCATTTTAAAGTGGCAAAAATATAAGAAACCAACATTACCAAAGAAAGAAAGAAAAATCAACCTATTTGCCCCAAAGGTTGCATTTGGACATTCAAGGTACCAGAAAGCCAAAACCACAACTGGATCCTAATTGCGCAATGCTTCAGGATTTTTACTTTCCCTGCTGCTTACCTAGGTAGAGGAAGGTATTCCATACCGAGGTTTCACCGGAAATAAATGTTTTGAGACTTCCTGGATAAAAAAAACAGCTTTATGAAAGGTCAGTGTGTGTAAACAGCATAACTCAAATAGAAAACTCTATTATTTAAGTTTTGCATCTTCCAAGGTGAGGATTAAAAAAAATTCCCCACCCCAAACACGTTTTACATTGATAAAAATTTCGTTCTTTTTTTATTTCCTTAAAAATATCTCTATCCATTTTGATTAAAGCACCGTACGTTTCAGTTTATCTAATGAACAAGCATGAGTTATTGTAAGCAAGAGGGGAATTGAGCAAGATAATAACAATGAGATTGCATGTTTTGCGGCGCTAGATCTTGTGCCACCTCTTTTACATTTGGAATTCGCGAATCACCAAATCTCGTCATCTTTACAGGAAAATGCATGACAGCAAGCTTCCTATAGGAATAAACAACAAACTATCGGTTATTAGATAGCTTTAAAACTATCAATTAAGTTGGATTGTGATTGGTGGATAAGGCACTTAGCTTGCGTGCTTACATGCCATCGTTTCTCCCGTAAAGGGTATCTCAAGGTTAGCATCGTTATTGTTATTAATATCGCGGACGTTGCAGTCTGCTGCAAATTGCTTTAAAGCAAAGTTTTCACAGTTCACTTCATGGACCTGCTTAAAACGGCAATATCAAATGTGTGCTTCGTCTGAAAGTGTAATATAAACAACAACCATTATAACCAATCTATTATTCCAAACAGACAGCAAACCCAACACATCTGCTTTTACAATGGGCAGTTTGCTCAAAAGTCAAAACGTTGATATCACCTTAACAAGTTATATAGACAATGGGGAGAGGATTCAACAACTTTTTCACCATTGAAAAGCGCTGTCCTTCCGGACTGACATAGGCTATAAATAGCAAATTTTCAAACTCGCTGGAGTTGTACATTAATGTAACCCAAATTCAACATTTTTTGGCACTTTATTTTCAATAATGACCTCCAGCCCAAAGGAGTACATGGTGAGACTTAACCCCTCATAGCCTGGTGTACAATATTTGATACAACTGTGTCTTTTTAATGTTTTTTTTCTTCTAATTTCATATTACACTAACTTTCACAACAAAACAGAGGTATTTATAGATGTTTTAATAATTAGAAGAAGAGCGGCATGTGTTACAAAATAAGTGCGCAATAAAAGGTTGAGAGTTACTGGAGGGCGCAGTTGCATATCATCACATTTCTCTCTGATTTGGCTCAGCTTTCTTATCAAGCAGTATTTTTGGTATAATTTTGACAAAACGTAGTCGTAGTCTCAAAAAAACTGGTAAAATTTTCGATATCGTTCTTCTTTTTTCAACCTTTACATACGAATCAACACTCTTCATCTATATAGACAAACATTTGTACACTTATACTATCGGACTCAACAAAAATGATAGGCTATCCTAGAACTATCAAAAACTACCCCTAGCATATTTTCAATCATTTATGTAGCAATATTCACCGTTTCAAAATGTTTTACAAATTATACTTTACCTTACAACTTCACATGTCTCATAACATCTGGAAAATTTTAAAAACACTTTTATGCTTCATTTTAAAACCCTTGCGGACAAAACTACATTACTTGGTAACTAAGGACATACATTTGTGAACTTAAATAATTATATTTCCAAATGTACAAATCTCTCCACCATTATGAGCAGTTTGAACACTTGGGCAAATTTTAGTCAAAAACCACGCCGAACCTCGCTCTTGGTGTCTGCTGTGTCCTTGCCCTTGTTCTAGCTCGCCAATCTTAAATCTGCTAAATTCATGAGCCAATGATATCACACTGAAATGTTTGCACGTTCACTCATCTACATAAGTTGGTTTATTAAGGGAAATAGGTTTTTTGTGTGCATTATTTAAGGTCGCAGAACTCAGTGCGTTTTTGGACCACAATAATACAGTATACAAAGTAAAGTGTTACAATTTAAATTGATTTCTACACAGAAATGTGTGTAAAATAAGAAACAACTTTGGATTATTCAGAGCTGCGGTGACTTCTCATATTTTGTTTCTATTCCTAACTGCACTGTATGCGGCTCATCTTTGGATGTGTCTTCTTTGCCGCTTTCATTGTATGTCATCTTATTAACACCTTCAATAGCTTCTGAGGTCATTTATGTCAAGCTCACGTGGCTTGAAGTTGCCTTACTTACAAAACTTGTCCAGTATGTACGATATATATGATATCACCCACGCAGGACTCTGCAGTGCATCATGTGCATCGATTACTGAGTGGGTGGTGGAATTGTAGCATCACAACACTTGCACGTGACCTGCTTCTACAAACTATCCTTACGTTTCTAAAACTTTGATTACACATTTCGTTTCAGCTACAGGAGACACAGCACTTTAACAACAAATGGACTTGAGATAGTGTTTTTAAGGGAATCTTGACTATCTCTTATCATTCATCAGTAGCAGAAAATTATACAAAATTCATTCAAAATAAAGAGAACTTCACAGACTGCAAATACTTTAAAATATGCGATGTTCACAAGATGCATTTGGTAGAGCAAGTCGTAAAGCATATAAAATAACACCAGACACAGTAACATAATTTGTTGATTCAGCATATTAAAACTGGCAATTTGGTTGCCACAAGTTTTAAAAGTGAAGACGAATCATTAGGTATACCTTCAGATGATTATACCACAAATCCATTTTTGTTAATGAGACGCTTATATTGAAATAGTGGCGCACAAAAGTACACTTAAACATTCCAAAAGAGCGAATATTTCGAAAACGACACAATACTAGTGCATCTAACATAAGTAAAACATTAACAGTGTCTATGTTTTAAGCAGCCCTAACATCAAACATTTATAATAAATTTCAAAATTACAGAATTAAATTTCATTTTATTTTCCTGGTATTGAAAAAGCGCCGTCAGAGAGAAGCTTACTTGGTTGTTTACAGTATCAAGGTGTTTTGTGTGTTTACTTATAAAATAAATGAAGATATTCCTTTACAATTATTGAACAACCTGAAGCACAATTAATTCCACAGAAAGCTAAACAATCACATGAAAGAGATTATGTCAAATGTTGCGAGTGCAGAGCTTATAACAAACTGATTACCAGCAAGGCACTAACTTTTATAAAACCTTGTATGTGCTTACTACTTTTCATTGATTTAGCCAAAAAGGAAAGGTTTGTAACGTGTACTAATAGTGAAAATGAGTGTTGATTAGGCCCACTTTCATCTATCCAGCAGACAAGTTGATCACACCCTACAGCTTCCAAATTAGCACGTTGCATGCTGTCGATAATGCGTATCTGAACGATCAACATGTAAACATTATTCGTGATTTTGCAGCATATAACAGCAGATTCCTCCACAAACTCCGTTAAGTGAAATTGCTAAATCTGGCAGTAAATGTTTTCAAAATGGTGTCACACTGCAATTATAAATGTTAGTACATATCTTTAACACATTTTGTTGTACTTTTATTGTATTTATTAATGAGGTGCAATCGTAATTTTGAAAAAAGTAAGCATACTACCGAATTATTTAAATACTAATACACAAAATCGTTTCAGAAAACATTAATTATAACACTTTATCCTCAGTAGTGAATCAATTATGCCATAACTGCTGGTTTGCATGCTCCAGAGATCTCGGGTTCGATCCCCGACTGAGGGTATGAATTTTTGTTTTGCCAGGATTATTCCCCATTCTCCCTAGAGTCAGGAAGTATGAATTTAATGTAATAATCAAAAGTAATACCAAGCCAATGTAAGCGAGTGACAATATTGCTGACGAGCAATTGTTCCAAAGGTAAAAAAAAAGCCGCCGATATGACCTGAGATGTCATAAGTGTAGCCAAAACCACATTCTCTCCGAGTTTCTGCATTATGTGAAGCATTTTACTGTAGTAAACCTCACTGGATATAAACAATGGTCATTAGGCCGCGTGCTCCTGGACATCTTGAAGCGCTGTGACATCAACAAACTAATTTTTTTGAAAATGTTGATCAAATTTGAGGGAGAAACTGATGCGTGGTGCGCCTATCCGCCTACTACGGTCATTTCACGTGCTGCGTAAGACACATTGCGTGGCGGATTGTGCAAGTAACAGACATTACTGCTATCCACAACAAAAAGGAACATCTCAGACTTCCTCAAACCTACAAGCGGAACTGAATACATCTGTAACGTGCAAGAGTAGGAGCACTATTCCATAACATTTGTCCAATGGGGACAAAGGAATAAGGCTACAGGACACGCTGTTGTGTTCATTATAAAATACTCTGCAGAATGAATGAATTTGTCTCATGTGTTACACTCACATGACTTTCTCTACTCTGGTACAAACTATTTTTACAAACGCTTGTTCTCCATCTACTTCATGTTAATCGAAGTAAACATTTGCAGACTCTATCTTATTGCTAATTTTCTTGTAGATGCAAGGGGAATATGGTAGGCTTTAAGCGATAGTCAAATGTTTTAAGAACTGGTTGCTATGTGGAGCATTCCATTCTCTTTGCATGTCAGGACATAAAAAAACGAATAACGAATTCCCATTTGAGAAAACGTGTAAGTATTGGAAAATTCAAACAAATAACAAGGAATATCTCGGAAATGGTTCACTCCGCACAAAAAAGTATGTAACATAAATTGTCTGTTTTAACGAGATCTACATTTTTTTGTGTAGTAAAATTTTGTCTATCTCTTGCCAGTTCACCAGTTATGCAAAATTCATTCACAATGAAGAGGGTTTTGGCAACATTCCCAGAAAATTCAAAACATACATTTCATTTGTCATGAAAGTATCTTAAACATATGGTATTTTAATCAAAATCGTTAGAGCCATTTTTGAAAAAATCAAAATTTTCGAAACATGTTCCATGTAAAGGGTTGTCTGGGGTGGGGGATTTTGTTTAAAATCTTCATGTGAAGTGGTTACTTCGTTATATTTAATTTGTTGTGCCCCACGTTGGGAAGCCAATTTGCGGTGGGATAACTTTTGTAATATTTATTTTGTTGGCCCCACGTTTGGGAGCCAATTTGCGACGGTATTATTAATGTTATTGTTTGTATATTTGTGTTTACTCCACGTGGTGAAGCCATTTTGTGACGTGATTCTTTGTTAGGTTTGTTAGCTCCATCTGGTAGCAATTTGCGGCAGTATTAATGTTTGTTTTAAAGAATGCTACTGTTATTTTATTTAATTTTGGTTCACTGTCCTCCGGCTAGCTATGATCTTTTTGGTCGAGCACTTCTCTTTATACAGGTTGTGTAAACGGAAAGGAATCTTTTATCCAAAGATAACACTGATGAGGGAATTTGTTTTACACTTTTTATTGTCGAACACATTCACTATCAAATTTACACATTGATCTTGGCACTCGCCAAACTGAAACTGTTATAATAACTTCATTACTGATCATTCTTAATTCGCGTACTTCAACTTTTTGTATAATTAACTTTATAACACTTGAGATTTTTCATAACTCTACTACGCGTAACTTGCGAATCAATAGCCGACGTGTACTTTACAAATATTTTCGGTGAACTAACGGACTGAAGGCGACGTGTAACGTACAAATATTTTCGGCGAACTGACGGGGTCTATCTCTAACCTAGCCCTTTTTATACTCCTACACCCCGATATGTCTAAAGATTATAACTGAGTTGCTATTGGCTAATAAAACGCGCCAACATTAGCGTCTATTTTTATATCCAATGAAAATTATGAATACATATGCTTTAGGAAAAATGTTCCAGCAAATTCTAAGAAAAACGCGCCAACATTACGTAACTTCCTCGCCTCTAATAATGATAAACAGCTCACACCCTCGCTGCATTATTGCACGCTATTATTGTCAGTTTCAGTAAGGCCGTATAAACTTACTTCTCAACAATAATTACAATCAATATACATCTCAAATCAATGTCACATAAAAATGCATATTCATATTACAATCATTCTTTACATTTAAGTAATTTGTGATACAAATTACTGCATCACATGTCGCATCTTTGAAAGATGCTGAACCTAAATACTATTTTTGGTATTTATCCGACTTTTCATTTTTGAGCTATGCTGTACACACAGAGAGAGAGAGAGAGAGAGACACACAAACACGGACTTTTTTCATTTTTTCTTTGTTTTTTTTTTTAGGATTTAGGGGTCCTAAAACATGCATTTCCGGTGAAATCTCGGTATCGAATTTTTGGGTGGAATGCAATACTTCCCCTACTTACTATACTATAAGAGAAAGTAGAAAAATTAATCCAATTTTACTTTCTTCTTTGAAACGTTTGTTTTCATTCCTTAGAAGTGTAATCCTTCAGTGTTTGTATATTTTAACAACAAAATAGTTATTCTGTGTCATATGGCAAACCTTTATGTGTAAAGTCAGTTTTATATTCAAAAATATAAAAATGAAGATTTCGATTGTTATTTTATATATAAATGGCTAGTAAGGCAAAATCTGTTTTTGAGACAAAACGTAATCGTCTCCATTGCCAACTGAAATAACAGGAATGAAAAGGGCGCTATTACAGAAGGCTTTAGAATTCTGGGGATTAACAGGGAATTATAAATGCATACATTTCAGCAGATCTCTGTTGCTATGTAACCATCACATATGCTAGAAAGACGGAATTATGCACGATTTTGACCACCATAACACGTCTTTAATATTTATGATACATGTGTTAAAAGTAGGTTTTATTTTAGGAGCAAAATTAAACTATTTTAGAAGCCCTAAATTTTGTAGAAATACAATAAATAATACTACATTGATACCAGGCCTATAAGCAAATAAGAGAAACGGCGCCTAGGGCGAGATCACAGACGTGTGCAGCGAGAATGTTGAGTTTCTGCACTAGTCAATCAAACGATTATATGCAACATAGCCTATCATACTATTTTCTGTATTTTTTGGGTAGCAATTCAAATGTTACCCTTTCAGCTACTTCTAGAGTTTCAAACCAATCTTTGAATTCAATCCCATCCATATTCGCACCTGCCGCCATTTCATCGACTATTCAAGTCATAGATAAAAGAATAACGATTCAGATCAAGAAAGTACAAGACTGCCAACATAAGGAACAGGTTAACTGGACAAAACCTTGCGATAAACTTAAGTATAACCATTTAGAATTATTTCGAACAGATAATGCAACTGCCATGAGAATTTAATCATACGATTTTGTAGTCGCTACGCTACGTATCAGAGAAGAATATCGGAAACAGCATTGCTATGGTCTGCAGTTTGGTGAGGTGAAGGGAGAAGAGGTATGAAGATTTTGTAGTCGCTACACTGTATCACAGAACAATATCGGAAACAGCATTGCTCTGTCTGCAGTTTGGTGAGGTGAAGGGAGAAGAGGTATGAAGATTTTGTAGTCGCTACACTGTATCAGAGAAGAATATCGGAAACAGCATTGCTATTGTCTGCAGTTTGGTGAGGTGAAGGGAGAAGAGCTATGAAGATTTTGTAGTCGCTATAGTGTCTGCAGTTTAGTGAGGTGAAGGGAGAAGAGCTATGAAGATTTTGTAGTCGCTACTCTACGTATCAGAGAAGAATATCGGAAACGGCATTGCTATGGTCTGCAGTTTGGTGAGGTGAAGGGAGAAGAGCTATGAAGATTTTGTAGACGCTACAGTATCACAGAAGAATATCGGGAACAGCATTGCTCTGTCTGCAGTTTGGTGAGGTGAAGGGAGAAGAGCTATGAAGATTTTGTAGCCGCTACAGTATGACAGAAGAATATCGGGAAGCGCATTGCTATGGTCTGCAGTTTAGTGAGGTGAAGGAGGAGAGCTATGAAGATTTTGTAGTTGCTACAGTGTCTGCAGTTTGGTGAAGTGAAGGGAGAAGAGCTATGAAGATTTTGTAGTCGCTACACTGTGTCACAGAAGAATATCGGGAACCGCATTGCTATGGTCTGCAGTTTGGTGAGGTGAAGGGAGAAGAGCTATGAAGATTTTGTAGTCGCCACACTGTATCTCAGAAGAATATCGGGAACCGCATTGCTATGGTCTGCAGTTTAATGAGGTGAAGGGAGAAGAGCTATGAAGATTTTGTAGTCGCTACACTGTATCACAGAAGAATATCGGGAACCGCATTGCTATGGTCTGCAGTTTGGTGAGGTGAAGGGAGAAGAGCTATGAAGATTTTGTAGTCGCTACACTGTATCACAGAAGAATATCGGGAACCGCATTGCTATGATCTGCAGTTTAGTGAGGTGAAGGGAGAAGAGCTATGAAGATTTTGTAGTAGCTACACTGTATCACAGAAGAATATCGGGAAACGCATTGCTATGATCTGTAGTTTAGTGAGGTGAAGGGAGAAGAGCTATGAAGATTTTGTAGTCGCTACAGTATCACAGAAAAATATCGGGAAGCGCATTCCTATGATCTGCAGTTTAGTGAGGTGAAGGGAGAAGAGCTATGAAGATTTTGTAGTCGCTACAGTATCACAGAAAAATATCGGGAAGCGCATTGCTATGATCTGCAGTTTGGTGAGGTGAAGGGAGAAGAGCTATGAAGATTTTGTAGTCGCTACACTGTATCACAGAAGAATATCGGGAACCGCATTGCTATGGTCTGCAGTTTGGTGAGGTGAAGGGAGAAGAGCTATGAAGATTTTGTAGTTGCAACAGTGTCTGCAGTTTGGTGAGGTGAATGGAGAAGAGCTATGAAGATTTTGTAATCGCTACACTGTATCACAGAAGAATATCGGGAACCGCATTGCTATGATCTGCAGTTTAGTGAGGTGAAGGGAGAAGAGCTATGAAGATTTTGTAGTTGCTACAGTGTCTGCAGTTTGGTGAGGTGAAGGGAGAAGAGCTATGAAGATTTTGTAGTCGCTACACTGTGTCACAGAAGAATATCGGGAACGGCATTGCTATGGTCTGCAGTTTGGTGAGGTGAAGGGAGAAGAGCTATGAAGATTTTGTAGTCGCCACACTGTATCTCAGAAGAATATCGGGAACCGCATTGCTATGGTCTGCAGTTTAGTGAGGTGAAGGGAGAAGAGCTATGAAGATTTTGTAGTAGCTACACTGTATCACAGAAGAATATCGGGAAACGCATTGCTATGATCTGCAGTTTAGTGAGGTGAAGGGAGAAGAGCTATGAAGATTTTGTAGTCGCTACAGTATCACAGAAAAATATCGGGAAGCGCATTGCTATGATCTGCAGTTTAGTGAGGTGAAGGGAGAAGAGCTATGAAGATTTTTAGTCGCTACACTGTATCACAGAAGAATATCGGGAACCGCATTGCTATGGTCTGCAGTTTGGTGTGGTGAAGGGAGAAGAGCTATGAAGATTTTGTAGTTGCAACAGTGTCTGCAGTTTGGTGAGGTGAATGGAGAAGAGCTATGAAGATTTTGTAGTCGCTACACTGTATCACAGAAGAATATCGGGAACCGCATTGCTATGATCTGCAGTTTAGTGAGGTGAAGGGAGAAGAGCTATGAAGATTTTGTAGTTGCTACAGTGTCTGCAGTTTGGTGAGGTGAAGGGAGAAGAGCTATGAAGATTTTGTAGTCGCCACGCTGTATCTCAGAAGAATATCGGGAAGCGTATTGCTATGGTCTGCAGTTTAATGAGGTGAAGGGAGAAGAGCTATGAAGATTTTGTAGTCGCCACACTGTATCACAGAAGAATATCGGGAACCGCATTGCTATGGTCTGCAGTTTGGTGAGGTGAAGGGAGAAGAGCTATGAAGATTTTGTAGTCGCTACACTGTATCACGGAAGAATATCGGGAACCGCATTGCTATGATCTGCAGTTTAGTGAGGTGAAGGGAGAAGAGCTATGAAGATTTTGTAGTAGCTACACTGTATCACAGAAGAATATCGGGAAACGCATTGCTATGATCTGCAGTTTAGTGAGGTGAAGGGAGAAGAGCTATGAAGATTTTGTAGTCGCTACAGTATCACAGAAAAATATCGGGAAGCGCATTGCTATGATCTGCAGTTTGGTGAGGTGAAGGGAGAAGAGCTATGAAGATTTTGTAGTCGCTACACTGTATCACAGAAGAATATCGGGAACCGCATTGCTATGGTCTGCAGTTTGGTGAGGTGAAGGGAGAAGAGCTATGAAGATTTTGTAGTTGCAACAGTGTCTGCATTTTGGTGAGGTGAATGGAGAAGAGCTATGAAGATTTTGTAGTCGCTACACTGTATCACAGAAGAATATCGGGAACCGCATTGCTATGGTCTGCAGTTTGGTGAGGTGAAGGGAGAAGAGCTATGAAGATTTTGTAGTTGCAACAGTGTCTGCAGTTTGGTGAGGTGAAGGGAGAAGAGCTATGAAGATTTTGTAGTTGCTACAGTGTCTCCAGTTTGGTGAGGTGAAGGGAGAAGAGCTATGAAGATTTTGTAGTCGCTACACTGTGTCACAGAAGAATATCGGGAACGGCATTGCTATGGTCTGCAGTTTGGTGAGGTGAAGGGAGAAGAGCTATGAAGATTTTGTAGTAGCTACACTGTATCACAGAAGAATATCGGGAACCGCATTGCTATGGTCTGCAGTTTAGTGAGGTGAAGGGAGAAGAGCTATGAAGATTTTGTAGTAGTTACACTGCGTATCACGGAATCCATTGCAGCGATTGAAACTCGTGCCTCATGTGGGCTTGAGAGTCACATCAGTTTTTACCAAATTAACAAGGTTAATACACTGACTGCTACGCTAAACTTCAGGACAGGCCGCGGGAATTAAATATAACTCCATTCAGTGATAGCGTGTTCGTACAACTTTGTATTTATGTACAGTATGTCGCAAGTCCCCCCTTTCCACTTAAAAAGGGCGCCTGCAGTTTTACATTTTATTACGTTTGATAAAATTAAAAACGTTGAAAGTCTTATGTGACCCAAGTTAAAAATTATGATGCGTTACATTCACATGATTTTCTATAGCTACTCTTCTGCAAACTATTCTCACAAGGCTTATTTTTCTGATTCCTGTTAATCGAGATAAATGTTTACAGAAATAGTTTCATTACAAATTTCGTTGTGGGTACACGAGGCTAATGCCACAGTCAAATGTAAGAAAAACAAAGCGGGTCGTTATGACTTTGAAATTCCATACTCTTTGCATAGCTACTAGGCACTTGGAAGAATTTGAAGATTCAAACCAATAACAACTGTGTTAAAGCAGTCTTCATTTTTCGTGTAGGTACTAAGTTTTTGTCCATCTCTTATAGATTACCGGTCATACAAAATTATACAAAACTCACTCACAATAAAGGAAGCTTTGCAGAAATTGAAGATACGCTGTTTAGTTATGGCATAAATATATTAAATATGTCGCATTTTCACTGAGACCGATTGAGCTATTTTTCATAAAACCAAAAATATTGAAAACTTTTGCATGTAAAAGGTAGCTTGGGGTGGGAAATTTTCTAAAATTCTTCGTGTGGCATCCTGTGGATGCTACTAAACTTAAATACGCGACATTTCGTTTATGAGACACGCCCGCGAGGACTTGTTTCTAAAAATGTTATTTCTTATTCAGGGAATCCTAATAAGTGTATTTCCGGTACCGAATTTCTGGGTGGAATACAATACTTCCTCTACTTGCTATAGGTAAGTAGCAGAGAAAGTAAAACTATGTTATGAAGATTTCGATGAACACTGAAATACAGAAACCGCTGCTCGCAGTTTTGTGTAATTGCGCAAAATCTTCTCTGTCTCTCTCACTGCCTCCCTCCACTTTCCACTACCTTCGCCCTGCGTTCCTCTCTCAGCGTAACTCCCATATCATGTGATGATTGGTAAACCGGTAGTCAACCCGGTCATAAAACTGCTTTTTCTATGGTATTAATAAAAATTAAAACACTAATAAAAGGTATGGCAGTATGTCTCTTCCTTATGCTTGTTACGTGATTCGGGTAACGTTTAGGTACACGAATAGTAACGAAATGTTACATTCCGACATTAGTGTCGTGAAAGTCTTTGTAATACACTAATATTGCATACTGTTTTTGCACGTTATTTATGTAAATTGATAGCAACTTGTTCTCCAATCGGCGTGATTAAAGGTTAATCGCTTGTCGTTGGCAACATGTTATGCGTCGCCATATTTTGTGTTTCCGATTTGAAATTACTTCTCCATTATATGGAAAATAAAGCAGTCAGTTTAGATTTGAAGAAGATGAGTGGAGATGGATTGTACAAATTGTGAGGCTACGATAAATATTTTCATTGTGATGAGTGTAGGAATATCAGCTTGCGACAACGCAACTACTGAATATTCGCAGTAAATAACAAACGTTAAACACAACGTGTATGTTTGCTCGTAAAATAGCAATGGGGCGTTCCACCAAAACGTGCACCACGCGGGGCACAGTTCATATTTTGGTTATGAGAAGGTTTAAACTCTCTGGTCAACATCTACTAACAATTGGTGCCTCTTATTATGCTGGGTAAGGACATTATAGATTTTATGAATAACACGTGAACACCGCATTCGGGAGGTTCCGGGGTCGAATCCCGGTGGCCCCTCACTCTCACCGTGGGATTCTTCGTGGTTTTCCTCTGGTCGCTTAGGCAAATGCTGGGGTGGTGTATTGCACTACAATTTCTCCTTTCCCTCATTTTTTAGGCAGTGCTTCTGGGTTCCGTGGTGCGTCTACTGATGGACAGATGGCATGGTTACTGCGCCTTGGAAAGATTTCTCCTCGCCAACGACAGGGCGCGTTGGCCTGCCTGCAAGAGCCGCTTCGTCGCCCCTCAAGGGACTCCGCATCTACTGGCGAGAGCGGGTGTTCGTATACTGGAAATGTTAGCGATTTCCGTGCGGACCTGGGATCCTGTCTGCCTACGAACCTGCGACCTCATGCGGCTCCTTCACCTCATCCCTGTATCACGGGAGGTCTAGCCACAATATACGTAGTTGGTCGAGATGTCCCCATCCGATAATTAAAAAAAAGTAAGTAACTGCTGGATTATCCGACTTTGCACGGTTAGCCTTTTTAACTTGAATGGCGATTAAATTAATTAAATTTACACACACCATTTCTTTATGAAATGTAATGACGCATAAGATTTTTATGGCGAATACTCCCCTTTAACCTTTATAATTGTATTTCCTAATAGCGGATGAAAAATCCCCAAAAATCATACCAAAGGAATGTGAGACATCGGCGAAACGTCTGACTTGCAAGATGTGGACATGCTGCTCTGGTGGTGGAACTGTCACCGGTAGGAATGGTCGAGTAAACTCTCAGATATTTACAATATTGCCATTTTAAACTTTCCACCTTCTTTTTAGTCCCAAAGTTATTTAATAACATAAAAGCTACACAATTTTCGCATAATGCAGAACCTATACATCGAAATAGAAGGTGAAGTTGGTGAATACGGATCTGCGACCAAATACGTTTCTCAGTTGTTAATTATAAAACATTGATTCGTGGTTTCTCGCTTTATACAATTATTTAACATGCGCTGCTAATGAACTTGATTGCAACATAAGCAATAAAACAAAACTTTCTTACACGAGGCTTATTAAAATATTATGGCCTTGGCATCGCATGCCTATCGTAGCGTTATAAACAGAGGTCTTCTGTTTTCTTTGTTGCTAAATCGTCGCCACACACATTGCTTGGAATGAAATATTTGTCATGTTTTACATGCATATTCTGTGCAATAACAGCAAATATAATGTACTCCTTGGCAATCCCCTTACAAATCAAACCTTCTTCGCAAGTATGCACTTACAAAACTCCTATGTGTTCGTATTCTAGTCGGCTCGCTAATAACGTATTTACTTGTCTTGTATATTTTGTGTCAGCTGTCAGATCACGACGTACTAAACGACTGAACATTCGAATTGATACAGAATACCAAACAATGCCAATGGCAATGAGTAATAGTTAATCTCAAAATTAAAATAAGCTATAATCAAAACACAACATCAATGAATGAATGACCAAAGAACGGAGGGGACACCTCGCAGGCATGTTGTACTTACCACCCTCAAGGGGAACGGATGAGATGAAGGAACAGCAGGAGACTATAGGTATGACTATGACCAGGGAACATATGAGGTGAAGGAACAGCAGGAGACTATAGGTATGACTATGACCAGGGAACGGATGAGGTGAAGTAACTGCAGGAGACTATAGGTATGACTATGACCAGGGAACGGATGAAGTGAAGGAACAGCAGGAGACTATAGGTATGACTATGACCAGGGAACGGATGAGGTGAAGTATCTGCAGGAGACTATAGGTATGACTATGACCAGGGAACGGATGAGGTGAAGGAACAGCAGGAGACTATAGGTATGACTATGACCAGGGAACGGATGAGGTGAAGGAACAGCAGGAGACTATAGGTATGACTATGACCAGGGAACGGATGAGGTGAAGGAACAGCAGGAGACTATAGGTATGACTATGACTAGGGAACGGATGAGATGAAGGAACAGCAGGAGACTATAGGTATGACTATGACCAGGGAACGGATGAGGTGAAGTAACTGCAGGAGACTATAGGTATGACTATGACCAGGGAACGGATGAGGTGAAGTAACTGCAGGAGACTATAGGTATGACTATGACCAGGGAACGGATGAGGTGAAGTAACTGCAGGAGACTATAGGTATGACTATGACCAGGGAACGTATGAGGTGAAGGAACAGCAGGAGACTATAGGTATGACTATGACCAGGGAACGTATGAGGTGAAGGAACAGCAGGAGACTATAGGTATGACTATGACCAGGGAACGGATGAAGTGACGTAACCGCAGGAGGCTAAAGGTATGACTATGACCAGGGAACGGATGAAGTGAGGGAACAGCAGGAGACTATAGGTATGACTATGACCAGGGAACGGATGAAGTGAAGTAACTGCAGGAGACTATAGGTATGACTATGACCAGGGAACGGATGAGGTGAAGGAACAGCAGGAGGCTATAGGTATGACTATGACCACGGAACAGATGAAGTGAGGGAACAGCAGGAGACTATAGGTATGACTATGAACAGGGAACGGATGAAGTGAGGGAACAGCAGGAGACTATAGGTATGACTATGACCAGGGAACGGATGAAGTGAAGGAACCGCAGGAGACTATAGGTGTGACTATGACCAGGGAACGGATGAAGTGAGGGAACAGCAGGAGACTATAGGTATGACTATGACCAGGGAACGGATGAGGTGAAGAAACCGCAGGAGGCTATAGGTATGACTATGACCAGGGAACGGATGAGGTGAAGGAACCGCAGGAGACTATAGGTATAACTATGATCAGGGAACGGATGAAGTGAAGTAACAGTAGGAGACTATAGGTATGACTATGACCAGGGAACGTATGAGGTGAAGGAACCGCAGGAGACTATAGGTATGACTATGATCAGGGAACGGATGAAGTGAAGTAACAGCAGAAGACTATAGGTATGACTATGACCAGGGAACGGATGAGGTGAAGGAACAGCAGGAGACTATAGGTATGACTATGACTAGGGAATGGATGAGGTGAAGTAATAGCAGGAGACTATAGGTATGACTATGACTAGGGAACGGATGAGGTGAAGTAACAGCAGGAGACTATAGGTATGACTATCACCAGGGAACGGATGAAGTGAGGGAACAGCAGGAGACTATAGGTATGACTATGACCAGGGAACAGATGAAGTGAGGGAACAGCAGGAGACTATAGGTATGACTATGACCAGGGAACGGATGAAGTGAGGGAACAGCAGGAGACTATAGGTATGACTATGACCAGGGAACGGATGAAGTGAGGGAACAGCAGGAGGCTATAGGTATGACTATGACCAGGGAACGGATGAGGTGAAGGAACCGCAGGAGACTATAGGTATGACTATGACCAGGGAACGGTTGAAGTGAGGGAACAGCAAGAGACAATAGGTATGACTATGACCAGGGAACGAATGAGGTGAAGAAACCGCAGGAGGCTATAGGTATGACTATGACCAGGGAACGGATGAGGTGAAGGAACCGCAGGAGACTATAGGTATAACTATGATCAGGGAACGGATGAAGTGAAGTAACAGTAGGAGACTATAGGTATGACTATGACCAGGGAACGTATGAGGTGAAGGAACCGCAGGAGACTATAGGTATGACTATGATCAGCGAACGGATGAAGTGAAGTAACAGCAGAAGACTATAGGTATGAATATGACCAGGGAACGGATGAGGTGAAGGAACAGCAGGAGACTATAGGTATGACTATGACTAGGGAACGGATGAGGTGAAGTAACAGCAGGAGACTATAGGTATGACTATGACTAGGGAACGGATGAGGTGAAGTAACAGCAGGAGACTATAGGTATGACTATGACTAGGGAACGGATGAGGTGAAGTAATAGCAGGAGACTATAGGTATGACTATGACTAGGGAACGGATGAGGTGAAGTAACAGCAGGAGACTATAGGTATGACTATGACCAGGGAACGGATGAAGTGAGGGAACAACAGGAGACTATAGGTATGACTATGACTAGGGAAAGGATGAGGTGAAGGAACAGCAGGAGACTATAGGTATGACTATGACCAGGGAACGGATGAGGTGAAGGAACAGCAGGAGACTATAGGTATGACTATGACCAGGGAACGGATGAGGTGAAGGAACAGCAGGAGAGTATAGGTATGACTATGACAGGGAACGGATGAGGTGAAGGAACAGCAGGAGACTATAGGTATGGCTATGACTAGGGAACGGATGAAGTGAAGGAACAGCAGGAGACTATAGGTATGACTATGACCAGGGAACAGATGAGGTGAAGTAACAGCAGGAGACTATAGGTATGACTATGACCAGGGAACAGATGAGGTGAAGTAACAGCAGGAGACTATATGTATGACTATGACCAGGGAAAGGATGAAGTGAGGGAACAGCAGGAGACTATAGGTATGACTATGACCAGGGAACGGATGAGTTGAAGAAACCGCAGGAGGCTATAGGTATGACTATGACCAGGGAACGTATGAGGTGAAGGAACCGCAGGAGACTATAGGTATGGCTATGACTAGGAAACGGATGAAGTGAGGGAACAACAGGAGACTATAGGTATGACTATGACCAGGGAACGGATGAAGTGAGGGAACAACAGGAGACTATAGGTATGACTATGACTAGGAAATGGATGAAGTGAAGGAACAACAGGAGACTATAGGTATGACTATGACTAGGAAACGGATAAAGTGAGGGAACAACAGGAGACTATAGGTATGGCTATGACCAGTGAACAGATGAGGTGAACTAACAGCAGGAGACTATAGGTGTGACTATGACCAGGGAATGGATGAAGTGAAGGAACAGCAGGAGACAAAAGGTATGACTATTACCAGGGAACGGATGAAGTGAAGGAACAGCAGGAGACTATAGGTATGACTATGACCAGGGAATGGATGAAGTGAAGGAACAGCAGGAGACTATAGGTATGACTATGACCAGGGAACGGATGAAGTGAGGGAACAACAGGAGACTATAGGTATGACTATGACCAGGGAACGGATGAGGTGAAGTAAAAGCAGGAGACTATAGGTGTGACTATGACCAGGGAATGGATGAAGTGAAGGAACAGCAGGAGACTATAGGTATGACTATGACCAGGGAACGGATGAAGTGAGGGAACAACAGGAGACTATAGGTATGACTATGACCAGGGAACGGATGAGGTGAAGGAACAGCAGGAGACTATAGGTGTGACTATGACCAGGGAACGGATGAAGTGAGGGAACAACAGGAGACTATAGGTATGACTATGACCAGGGAACGGATGAGGTGAAGTAACAGCAGGAGACTATAGGTGTGACTATGACCAGGGAACGGATGAGGTGAAGGAACAGCGGGAGACTATAGGTATGACTATGACCAGGGAACGGATGAAGTGAGGGAACAGCAGGATACTATAGGTATGACTATGACCAGGGAACGGATGAGGTGAAGTAACAGCAGGAGACTATAGGTGTGACTATGACTAGGGAACGGATGGGGTGAAGGAACAGCAGGAGACTATAGGTATGACTATGACCAGGGAACGGATGAGGTGGAGGAACAGCAGGAGACTATAGGTATGACTATGACAGGGAACGGATGAGGTGAAGGAACAGCAGGAGACTATAGGTATGACTATGACCAGGGAACGGATGAGGTGAAGGAACAGCAGGAGACTATAGGTATGACTATGACAGGGAACGGATGAGGTGAAGGAACAGCAGGAGACTATAGGTATGACTATGACCAGGGAACGGATGAACTGAGGGAACAACAGGAGACTATAGGTATGTCTATGACTAGGGAACGGATGAGGTGAAGGAACAGCAGGAGACTATAGGTATGACTATGACCAGGGAACGGATGAGGTGGAGGAACAGCAGGAGACTATAGGTATGACTATGACCAGGGAGTGGATGAGGTGAAGGAACAGCAGGAGACTATAGGTATGACTATGACAGGGAACGGATGAGGTGAAGGAACAGCAGGAGACTATAGGTATGACTATGACCAGGGAACGGATGAGGTGGAGGAACAGCAGGAGACTATAGGTATGACTATGACCAGGGAGTGGATGAGGTGAAGGAACAGCAGGAGACTATAAGTATGACTATGACAGGGAACGGATGAGGTGAAGGAACAGCAGGAGACTATAGGTATGACTATGACCAGGGAACGGATGAGGTGAAGGAACAGCAGGAGACTATAGGTATGACTATGACAGGGAACGGATGAGGTGAAGGAACAGCAGGAGACTATAGGTATGACTATGACCAGGGAACGGATGAACTGAGGGAACAACAGGAGACTATAGGTATGTCTATGACTAGGGAACGGATGAGGTGAAGGAACAGCAGGAGACTATAGGTATGACTATGACCAGGGAACGGATGAGGTGGAGGAACAGCAGGAGACTATAGGTATGACTATGACCAGGGAGTGGATGAGGTGAAGGAACAGCAGGAGACTATAGGTATGACTATGACAGGGAACGGATGAGGTGAAGGAACAGCAGGAGACTATAGGTATGACTATGACCAGGGAACGGATGAGGTGGAGGAACAGCAGGAGACTATAGGTATGACTATGACCAGGGAGTGGATGAGGTGAAGGAACAGCAGGAGACTATAAGTATGACTATGACAGGGAACGGATGAGGTGAAGGAACAGCAGGAGACTATAGGTATGACTATGACCAGGGAACGGATGAGGTGGAGGAACAGCAGGAGACTATAGGTATGACTATGACCAGGGAGTGGATGAGGAGAAGGAACAGCAGGAGACTATAGGTATGACTATGACCAGGGAGTGGATGAGGTGAAGGAACAGCAGGAGACTATAGGTATGACTATGATCAGGGAACGGATGAGGTGAAAGAACAGCAGGAGACTATAGGTATGACTATGACAGGGAACGGATGAGGTGAAGGAACAGCAGGAGACTATAGGTATGGCTATGACTAGGAAACGGATGAAGTGAAGGAACAGCAGGAGACTATAGGTATGACTATGACCAGGGAACGGATGAAGTGAGGGAACAGCAGGAGACTATAGGTATGACTATGACCAGGGAACGGATGAGGTGAAGGAACAGCAGGAGACTATAGGTATGACTATGACCAGGGAACGGATGAAGTGAGGGAACAGCAAGAGACTATAGGTATGACTATGTCCAAGGAACGGATGAGGTGAAGGAACAGCAGGAGACTATAGGTATGACTATGACCAGGGAACGGAAGAAGTAAGGGAACAGCAGGAGACTATAGGTATGACTATGAACAGGGAACGGATGAGGTGAAGGAACAGCAGGAGACTATAGGTATGACTATGACCAGGGATGGGATGAAGTAATGGAACAGCAGGAGACTATAGGTATGACTATGACCAGGGAACGGATGAAGTGAGGGAACAACAGGAGACTATAGGTATGACTATGACCAGGGAACGGATGAAGTGAGGGAACAGCAGGAGACTATAAGTATGACTATGACCAGGGAACGGATGAGGTGAAGGAACTGCAGGAGGCTATAGGTATGAAAATGATCAGGAAACGGATGAAGTGAGGGAACAGCAGGAGACTATGGGTATAACTATGACAAGCGAACGAATGAGGTGAAGGAACAGCAGGAGACTAGGTATGACTATGACCAGGGAACGGATGAGGTGAAGGAACCGCAAGAGGCTATACGTATGACTATGACCAGGGAACGTATGAGGTGAAGAAACCGAAGGAGACTATAGGTATGACTATGACCAGGGAACGGATGAAGTGAGGGAACAGCAGGAGACTATAGGTATAACTATGACCAGCGAACGAATGAGGTGAAGGAACAGCAGGAGACTATAGGTATGACTATGACCAGGGAACGGATGAGGGGAAGGAACAGCAGGAGACTATAGTTATGACTATGACCAGGGAACGGATGAGGTGAAGGAACCGCAAGAGGCTATACGTATGACTATGACCAGGGAACGTATGAGGTGAAGGAACAGCAGGAGACTATGGGTATGACTATGACCAGGGAATGGATGAGGTGAAGGAACCGAAGAAGACTATAGGTATGACTATGACCAGGGAACGTATGAGGTAAAGGAACAGCAGGAGACTATAGGTATGACTATGACCAGGGAACGGATGAAGTGAGGGAACAGCAGGTGACTATAGGTATGACTATGACCAGGGAACGGATGAGGTGAAGGAACAGCAGGAGACTATAGGTATGACTATGACCAGGGAACGGATGAGGTGAAGGAACAGCAGGAGACTATAGGTATGACTATGACCAGGGAACGGATGAAGTGAGGGAACAGCAAGAGACTATAGGTATGACTATGTCCAAGGAACGGATGAGGTGAAGGAACAGCAGGAGACTATAGGTATGACTATGACCAGGGAACGGAAGAAGTAAGGGAACAGCAGGAGACTATAGGTATGACTATGAACAGGGAACGGATGAGGTGAAGGAACAGCAGGAGACTATAGGTATGACTATGACCAGGGATGGGATGAAGTAATGGAACAGCAGGAGACTATAGGTATGACTATGACCAGGGAACGGATGAAGTGAGGGAACAACAGGAGACTATAGGTATGACTATGACCAGGGAACGGATGAAGTGAGGGAACAGCAGGAGACTATAAGTATGACTATGACCAGGGAACGGATGAGGTGAAGGAACTGCAGGAGGCTATAGGTATGAAAATGATCAGGAAACGGATGAAGTGAGGGAACAGCAGGAGACTATGGGTATAACTATGACAAGCGAACGAATGAGGTGAAGGAACAGCAGGAGACTAGGTATGACTATGACCAGGGAACGGATGAGGTGAAGGAACCGCAAGAGGCTATACGTATGACTATGACCAGGGAACGTATGAGGTGAAGAAACCGAAGGAGACTATAGGTATGACTATGACCAGGGAACGGATGAAGTGAGGGAACAGCAGGAGACTATAGGTATAACTATGACCAGCGAACGAATGAGGTGAAGGAACAGCAGGAGACTATAGGTATGACTATGACCAGGGAACGGATGAGGGGAAGGAACAGCAGGAGACTATAGTTATGACTATGACCAGGGAACGGATGAGGTGAAGGAACCGCAAGAGGCTATACGTATGACTATGACCAGGGAACGTATGAGGTGAAGGAACAGCAGGAGACTATGGGTATGACTATGACCAGGGAATGGATGAGGTGAAGGAACCGAAGAAGACTATAGGTATGACTATGACCAGGGAACGTATGAGGTAAAGGAACAGCAGGAGACTATAGGTATGACTATGACCAGGGAACGGATGAAGTGAGGGAACAGCAGGTGACTATAGGTATGACTATGACCAGGGAACGGATGAGGTGAAGGAACAGCAGGAGACTATAGGTATGACTATGACCAGGGAACGGATGAAGTGAGGGAACAGCAGGAGACTATAGGTATGACTATGACCAGGGAACGGATGAAGTGAAGTAACAGCAGGAGACTATAGGTATGACTATGACCAGGGAACGTATGAGGTGAAGGAACCGCAGGAGACTATAGGTATGACTATGACTAGGGAACGGATGAGGTGAAGTAATAGCAGGAGACTATAGGTATGACTATGACTAGGGAACGGATGAGGTGAAGTAACAGCAGGAGACTATAGGTATGACTATGACCAGGGAACGGATGAGGTGAAGGAACAACAGGAGACTATAGGTATGACTATGACTAGGGAACGGATGAGGTGAAGTAACAGCAGGAGACTATAGGTATGACTATGACCAGGGAACGGATGAAGTGAGGGAACAACAGGAGACTATAGGTATGACTATGACTAGGGAAAGGATGAGGTGAAGGAACAGCAGGAGACTATAGGTATAAGTATGATCAGGGAACGGATGAAGTGAAGTAACAGCAGGAGACTATAGGTATGACTATGACCAGGGAACGTATGAGGTGAAGGAACCGCAGGAGACTATAGGTATGACTATGATCAGGGAACGGATGAAGTGAAGTAACAGCAGAAGACTATAGGTATGACTATGACCAGGGAACGGATGAGGTGAAGGAACAGCAGGAGACTATAGGTATGACTATGACTAGGGAACGGATGAGGTGAAGTAATAGCAGGAGACTATAGGTATGAGTATGACTAGGGAACGGATGAGGTGAAGTAACAGCAGGAGACTATAAGTATGACTATGACCAGGGAACGGATGAAGTGAGGGAACAACAGGAGACTATAGGTATGACTATGACTAGGGAAAGGATGAGGTGAAGGAACAGCAGGAGACTATAGGTATGACTATGACCAGGGAACGGATGAGGTGAAGGAACAGCAGGAGACTATAGGTATGACTATGACCAGGGAACGGATGAGGTGAAGTAACAGCAGGAGACTATATGTATGACTATGACCAGGGAACGGATGAAGTGAGGGAACAGCAGGAGACTATAGATATGACTATGACCAGGGAACGGATGAGGTGAAGGAACAGCAGGAGACAAAAGGTATGACTATGACCAGGGAACGGATGAAGTGAAGGAACAGCAGGAGACTATAGGTATGACTATGACCAGGGAACGGATGAGGTGAAGTAACAGCAGGAGACTATAGGTGTGTCTATGACCAGGGAATGGATGAAGTGAAGGAACAGCAGGAGACTATAGGTATGACTATGACCAGAAAACGGATGAAGTGGAGGAACAGCAGGAGACTATAGGTATGACTATGACCAGGGAACGGATGAGGTGAAGTAACAGCAGGAGACTATAGGTGTGTCTATGACCAGGGAATGGATGAAGTGAAGGAACAGCAGGAGACTATAGGTATGACTATGACCAGAAAACGGATGAAGTGGAGGAACAGCAGGAGACTATAGGTATGACTATGACCAGGGAACGGATGAGGTGAAGTAACAGCAGGAGACTATAGGTGTGACTATGACCAGAGAATGGATGAAGTGAAGGAACAGCAGGAGACTATAGGTATGACTATGACCAGGGAACGGATGAAGTGAGGGAACAACAGGAGACTATAGGTATGGCTATGACTAGGGAACGGATGAAGTGAAGGAACAGCAGCAGACTATAGGTATGACTATGACCAGGGAACGGATGAGGTGAAGTAACAGCAGGAGACTATAGGTATGACTATGGCCAGGAAACAGATTAGGTGAAGGAACCGCAGGAGGCTATAGGTATGACTATGATCAGGGAACGGATGAAGTGAAGTAACAGCAGGAGACTATAGGTATGACTATGACCAGGGAACGGATGAGGTGAAGGAACAGCAGGAGACTATAGGTATGACTATAACTAGGGAACGGATGAGGTGAAGGAACAGCAGGAGACTATAGGTATGACTATGACAGGGAACGGATGAGGTGAAGGAACAGCAGGAGACTATAGGTATGACTATGACCAGGGAATGGATGAACTGAGGGAACAGCAGGAGACTATAAGTATGACTATGACCAGGGAACGGATGAACTGAGGGAACAACAGGAGACTATAGGTATGACTATGACTAGGGAACGGATGAGGTGAAGGAACAGCAGGAGACTATAGGTATGGCTATGACTAGGAAACGGATGAAGTGAGGGAACAACAGGAGACTATAGGTATGACTATGACCAGGGAACGGATGAAGTGAGGGAACAACAGGAGACTATAGGTATGACTATGACTAGGTAATGGATGAAGTGAAGGAACAACAGGAGACTATAGGTATGACTATGACTAGGAAACGGATGAAGTGAGGGAACAACAGGAGACTATAGGTATGGCTATGACCAGGGAACAGATGAGGTGAACTAACAGCAAGAGACTATAGGTGTGACTTTGACCAGGGAATGGATGAAGTGAAGGAACAGCAGGAGACAAAAGGTATGACTATGACCAGGGAACGGATGAAGTGAAGGAACAGCAGGAGACTATAGGTATGACTATGACCAGGGAACGGATGAGGTGAAGTAACAGCATGAGACTATATGTGTGTCTATGACCAGGGAATGGATGAAAGGAAGGAACAGCAGGAGACTATAAATATGACTATGACCAGAAAACGGATGAAGTGAAGGAACAGCAGGAGACTATAGGTATGACTATGACCAGGGAATGGATGAGGTGAAGTAACAGCAGGAGACTATAGGTGTGACTATGACCAGGGAATGGATGAAGTGAAGGAACAGCAGGAGACTATAGGTATGACTATGACCAGGGAATGTATGAGGTGAAGGAACCGAAGGAGACTATAGGTATGACTATGACCAGGGAACGTATGAGGTGAAGGAACAGCAGGAGACTATAGGTATGACTATGACCAGGGAACGGATGAAGTGAGGGAACAGCAGGTGACTATAGGTATGACTATGACCAGGGAACGGATGAGTTGAAGGAACAGCAGGAGACTATAGGTATGACTATGACCAGGGAACGGATGAAGTGAGGGAACAACAGGAGACTATAGGTATGACTATGACCAGGGAACGGATGAAGTGAGGGAACAACAGGAGACTATAGGTATGACTATGACCAGGGAACGGATGAAGTGAAGGAACAGCAGGAGACTATAGGTATGACTATGACCAGGGAACGGATGAAGTGAGGGAACAACAGGAGACTATAGGTATGACTATGACTAGGGAACGGATGAAGTGAGGGAACAGCAGGTGACTATAGGTATGACTATGACCAGGGAACGGATGAGTTGAAGGAACAGCAGGAGACTATAGGTATGACTATGACCAGGGAACGGATGAAGTGAGGGAACAACAGGAGACTATAGGTATGACTATGACCAGGGAACGGATGAAGTGAGGGAACAACAGGAGACTATAGGTATGACTATGACCAGGGAACGGATGAAGTGAAGGAACAGCAGGAGACTATAGGTATGACTATGACCAGGGAACGGATGAAGTGAGGGAACAACAGGAGACTATAGGTATGGCTATGACTAGGGAACGGATGAAGTGAGGGAACAACAGGAGACTATAGGTATGACTATGACCAGGGAACGGATGAAGTGAAGGAACAGCAGGAGACTATACGTATGACTATGACCAGGGAACGGATGAAGTGAAGTAACAGCAGGAGACTATAGGTATGACTATGACCAGGGAACGGATGAAGTGAAGGAACAGCAGGAGACTAGGTATGACTATGACCAGGGAACGGATGAAGTGAAGTAACAGCAGGAGACTATAGGTATGACTATGACCAAGGAACGGATGAAGTGAAGGAACAGCAGGAGACTAGGTATGACTATGACCAGGGAACGGATGAAGTGAAGTAACAGCAGGAGACTATAGGTATGACTATGACCAGGGAACGGATGAAGTGAAGGAACAGCAGGAGACTATACGTATGACTATGACCAGGGAACGGATGAAGTGAAGTAACAGCAGGAGACTATAGGTATGACTATGACCAGGAACGGATGAAGTGAAGGAACAGCAGGAGACTATAGGTATGACTATGACCAGGGAACGGATGAGGTGAAGAAACAGCAGGAGACTATAGGTATGACTATGACCAGGGAACGGATGATGTGAAGAAACAGCAGGAGACTATAGGTATGACTATGACTAGGGAACGGATGAAGTGAGGGAACAACAGGAGACTATAGGTATGACTATGACCAGGGAAGGGATGAGGTGAAGGAACTGCAGGAGGCTATAGGTATGACTGTGACCGGGTAACGGAGGGGATATCTCGCAGACCTTTTGTACTTATCAACCTCAAGAGGAACGGACAGGTGAAGGAATTCAGGAAGATATAGGTATCATTATGACCAGGGAACGGATGAGGTGAAAGAACCGCAGGTGGCTATAGTTATGACTATGACCAGGGAAGGGATGAGGTGAAGGTACTGCAGGAGGCTATAGGTATGACTATGACCAGGGAACGGATGAGGTGAAGGAACCGTAGGAGGCTATAGGTATGACCAGGGAACGGATGAGGTGAAAGAACCGCAGGAGGCTAGAGGTATGAATATGACCAGGGAACGGATGAGGTGAAGGAACTGCAGGAGGCTAGAGGTATGTCTATGACCAGGGAACGGATGAGGTGAAAGAACTGCCGGAGGCTATAGGTATGACCAGGGAACGGATGAGGTGAAGGAACCGTAGGAGGCTATAGGTATGACCAGGGAACGGATGAGGTGAAAGAACTGCCGGAGGCTATAGGTATGACCAGGGAACGGATGAGGTGAAGGAACCGCAGGAGGCTAGAGGTATGAATATGACCAGGGAACGGATGAGGTGAAGGAACTGCAGGAGGCTAGAGGTATGTCTATGACCAGGGAACGGATGAGGTGAAGGAACCGCAGGAGGCTAGAGGTATGACTATGACCAGTGGAGGGATGAGGTTAAGGAACTGCAAGAGGCTATAGGTATGACTATGACCAGGGAACGGATGAGGTGAAGGAACCGCAGGAGGCTAGAGGTATAACTATGACCAGGTAACAAAGGGTACAGCTCGCGGATCTCTTGTGCTTACTACCCCAGGGGAAACGGATCCGGTCAAGGAAACACAGGAGGCTATAGGTCGTAGGCAGGCCGGCCGATAGAAATGCGTAAAGGTCCCTACCGATTGCAAGGTTGAACACCGGTTGACTATTCAGAGAGGCTTCTCACTGGCGGAACCGAAGAGAACTCGTCCCAGCTGCTGTCTCAGAGAAGGATGCTATCTGGCAGGGCCGAAAAGAACTTTCCAACGAGCAAGCAGCCGTGCCATCTGTCCGACGACACTGCACAGTCCCTAAGCTTACCTGAAACATGAAGGGGGAAACGAAGTGATAGGAAATGTGGGAAATAAAGTTTGTGGTAGAAACCATCGCAGCATACACTTTGCCAAGCAGGAAATCCCTGAAAAGGCCATGGTTGGAGTGGCCGGCCTCAGGAACGATACCGTCGAGCCATCTCGCTGTGTTAGAATACAATAAAGACACTTATTTGTTTCAAGAATGTAATTTCTCTGAACATGGATTGAGGAAATGTGCTGTTTTGGGTAATGCAGACTCAAGTGGATGTTTAGGTAGTAGGATTTGGTGGTTTCTCTTACGCGCCCACAAACGAGATGATACTATTACAGCATCAGATAAAACCTCATCTTGTGATTGATCGGTATGTGTTACCACTTTGTAAGTTGTACAAAGTGGAGGTTTTACTCATGCCTAAAGGGTAAATGTCCAGGTTGCCAAATGGTGCAAGTTTTAAAAGAGGTGTTTATTTTCTGCAAGATTTCGCCTTTAATTTTGTAGCGATTTCAAGCAAGGGACCCATTTAGCACCTTTCAGGTTCCAAAGATTCATGTAGGTTGGGAGTATGCTAATAAATATTTCGGTTTAAAGTTGTAAAGTTGAAAGGTCCCGTGGAGACTTTTCATCTAATTAGAGGACAATGGCGGGTACGGGGTGAAGTAGGGTATGGCGAGAAAGAGCGATTCTGCTTTTTCTTCTCGAGGGCTGTTCACAAGAACACAAAAGACGAGACGAACCCTTCTTCCTACTTCACACACACACACACACACACACACACACACACACACACACACATCCATGTGCCGTGTTCGACTCCCTCTTCTGCAGTTCATTTAGCTGCTAAACCGGTACCCAGAAGCTACGAGGTGCTTGCAATATTTTCAATTTCAGAACATGCTAATCCGCTCGAGTTTCGGCGTTAACTTTGGAAATGTTTCTCTTACCCCTCTCGGACTATTGCACCCACCTTATCCCCCCGTTTCCTCCTGTTTTCTTTCCCAATAGCTATAATCCCCGTAGCTGGCTACAATTGCAGTTGTAGCCTGGTTAACAACCAAAGCTGCTTTTTTTGCATCAGTGTATAGTTGGTATAATTTGGTAAAATTGGTCGGACTGGTGATATGAATGTTTTAACGAGTATGAGCAGTTTTGTTTTGAAAAATTATATTAAACTCATCATGTCAATAATATTATTATAGCTTTATCATACATACAATTCAAGGAAACACAAATTAATAACTGTTTGTTACTAAATCAAATATATAACTAGCAATTATAATAAAAAAAATCAAAACAAAATAATTATTGCAATAGTTTGCATGAGACTGAGTTGGCTTATGCTTTATTGAAAAATAACTGCATTCCTTCCTGCAAAAGAAAGCAAAAATAATAGAAAATACTCTTTCACAATAGATTCCACGAAAGCACAGCAAACAGAACTAAAATACTCAGAATTGTGACGCTTTTATTCAGAGGAGTCAAGAAAGATAACTCAGGGTAATCAACAAGGTAAAGGTGTACAGTCAATTTTTATTCATCAATTCCCAAGATTGATCCGATGACAATTTGCAGTTTATTCTCAAATGGTTTTCGTCACCCTTGAATTGAAGACTCCAGTGTACTGAAGCCAGCTTTTCAGTTGTTGCGGGAGAAAATCTGTTTCCGGTCTTAGTTTAGATTCGCTCACAGGTAGACCAATTGCGTCTAATGACAGTGGTACATTCGGAATTTTAGATGCCAACGAACTTCTCAGTTGTTGACGGAGAAAGTTTGACCCATGGGTAGACCCTTGCGGCTGATGATAAGGGTACATTCAGAAGTCTAAATGCCAACGAACTTCTCAGTTGTTGACGAAGAAAATTTGACCCTGGGTTTTGTGTGGATTCGCCCATGGGTAGACCCTTGCGGCTGATGATAAGGGTACATTCAGAAGTCTAGATGCCAACGAACTTCTCAGTTGTTGACGGAGAAAATTTGACCCTGGGTTTTGTGTGGATTAGCCCACGGGTAGACCCTTGCGGCTGATGATAAGGGTACATTCAGAAGTTTAGATGCCAGCCAACTTCTCGGTTGTTGCCGCAGAGTGTCTGCTCCTGGTTTTAGTGTGGATTCGCCCATAGGTAGACCGTTGCGGCTGATGACGATGATGGTACATTCAGAAGTTTAGATGCCAGCCAACTTCTCGGTTGTTGCCGCAGAGTGTCTGCTCCTGGTTTTAGTGTGGATTCGCCCATAGGTAGACCGTTGCGGCTGATGACGATGATGGTACATTCAGAAGTTTAGATGCCAGCCAACTTCTCGGTTGTTGCCACAGAGTGTCTGCTCCTGGTTTTAGTGTGGATTCGCCCATAGGTAGACCGTTGCGGCTGATGACGATGATGGTACATTCAGAAGTTTAGATGCCAGCGAACTTCTCGGTTGTTGGGTTATTGCCGGAGAAAGTCTATTCCTGGTTCTTGTGTGGATTCGTCCATGGATAGACCCTTGCGGCTGATGTTGACGGTATCTTCAGAAGTTTAGATGCCAGCGAACGCCTCGGCTGTTGCATTGTTGCCGGAAGAAGCCTGTTGTTGGTTTTTGTATGGATTCGCCCATAGTAGACCCTTGGGCCTGGTGATGATGGTAGCTTCAGAACTTTAGATGCCAGCGAAATCTCGGCAATTGGGTTGTAGCCGGTGAAAGTCTGTTCCTTGACCCTTGCAGCTGATGATAATGGTACCTTCAGAAGTTTAAATGCCACCGAACTTCTCGGTTGTTGGGTTGTTGCTGGAGAAAGTCTGTTCCTGGTTTGTGTGCGGATTCACCCATGGGTAGACTCTTACGGACGAATATAGTAGTATATTCAGAAGTGTATTACTCAACGAACATCTCGGATGGGTTGTTGCCGGAGAAAGTCTGTTCCTGGTTTTTGTGTGGATTCGCCCATAGGTAGACTCTTGCAAGTGATGGTAATGGTGCCCTCAGAAGATTAGATGCCAGCGAACTTTTCGGCTGTTGAGTTGTAGCCGGAGAAAGTCTGTTCGTGGTTTTTGTGTGGATTCGTCCATGGGTAGACCCTTACGGCTCATGATGACGGTAGCTTCAGAAGTTTAGATACCAGCGAACTTCTCGGTTTTTGGGTTGTTGCCGGTGAAGGCCTGTTCCTGGTTTCGTGTGGATTCACCCATAGATAGACTCTTGCGATTGATGATAGTGCTACATTCAGAAGTTTAGATGCCAACGAACATCTCGGTTGTAGGGTTGTTGCTGGAGGAAGTCTGATGCTGGTTTTTGTATGGATTCGCCCATGTGTAGACCCTTGCGACTGATGATGATTGTAGCTTCAGAAGTTCAGCAAACGTCTCGGTTGTTGAGTTGCTGCCGGTGAAATCCTGTTCCTGGTCTTTGTGTGGATTCGCCCATGGGTAGAACCTTGCGACTGATGATGATTGTAGCTTCAGAAGTTCAGCAAACGTCTCGGTTGTTGAGTTGCTGCCGGTGAAATCCTGTTCCTGGTCTTTGTGTGGATTCGCCCATGGGTAGAACCTTGCGACTGATGATAATGGTACCTTCAGAAGTTTAGATACCAGCGAACTTCTCTCTACCAGGCAGAAGTTGCGACATGTTGACCAACAGCTCATTAAGTTATCGAGAAGAAATGCCATCACTAGCTTCAAATTCGGCCAAGTCAGTTATGATTATTCCACTGCCATGCCCTTGCACGTTGCTCAAGACTACTTAGTGGGTATCCGGGACTTAAAATTCTCAAACCCATGGGTGGGATGGAACTAGAGCGCAGGAAGAGTATTACACAATGCGTTTTGGTATTATAAGGTACGGTGACTGGACGTAAACAAACGCAAGGAGGCTGGGACTAAGTACTGAAGCTGTTGCATTCCAAATGCATCTTAATTACCCTGAAAATGCTCTAAATATCTACTTTCTCTACTACGCAGTAAGAGTAAGTAGAGCAAGTATTGTAATCCATCAGAAATCTCGTTGCCGAAAGTTCACAGGAAATACACGTTTTGAGGCCCATTAACATAAAAAAGCATTTTTTGAAAATGTCCATATGTATGTATGTGTGTGTGCGCGCGCAAGAACAGCATAACTATCGGCCAGGTGGTGCGTGGCCTTCGCTATATGATGGCCTGGTTCAGCGATCAGGTGCAGTCCCATGACGTCACACTAGTAAGGCCTAATTCTATTCCTACCGGATTTTAAATCATTGAGTTACGACACTAGAATAAGTACTATGTTCTCTCACTGTCAAATGTAAATTGTACCTTGGGTGATTTATTATATGTTCTAAGTTTTATCACGAAAACTGTTTTAAACGGTGCAAAGTGTAATGTTAGTGATGAAACAATTACCAATATGCAGTTGTTATAGTGAACATTTATAGACTATAAACGTTCAAATTGCGTTTCTAATGCTAAGAAATACTCATTGTTACCTTAGAATTCGGCATAACCACATAACCACGTGAGTGTTATGTACCTACTCGTTTGCGTACCAAAGAAAAAAGCTCTTTCGACTACTTCCATGTTCCCAAAAGACGAAATTAGGAACATTCACAGGGAAATTTTGTGCCCAGTAAAATTGCAATTTTTCTCATGGCCTTTGTAAATGGGAAAACACCTCATTACCGGGACCATCAGGCAACTCAAAGTCGTAATTTTGGCCGCCTGACATCACAAATTCAGACTGCTCTGAAATACACCACCGATTGTTGTTTCTGAGTGCATGCTTTCCCAAGTAAATTAGAAATATGTCCTATTAGGACAATTTTAAAAGTAAGTTTAGTCAGGGCAGGCAAATGAGTGGAGGGAGGGAAATTGCAGATCCTAGAACGAGAAATAATAACTCGCATTCCTCAATCTGTGGTAACTTTTCAATAAAACATGTTTCTATTATCTTGCAAAGGACGGAATAAAGACAATGTACGAGAGTATCAAAGATTCGGTAGGCGCGTAGAAGTGGATTAAAATAAACAAAATCTGATTTACGTTGCAGGATATATCTTAAATAAAGTGAACGAAACACTTCGCGTTGAGTTTCTTGTGTAAGACAAGAGCAAACAAACAAACAGAGAACGCTTTGAGGGTTGAAATGACCAAAAGATTTCCTAGTCGAAGTCTTTGTGATAATGCGTAAAATATTCGAGACATTAATTAATCAGGAACTTGAAAGAGACACTTTGAAATGGAAGATACATTTTAGTAAAGTAGTTATCATTAATGAAAATTGAGGAAGTTGATTGCCCCTGTGACTGTAGCGTGTCGCGAATTATATTTGCAGAAACATGAGTTTCTACAATTGCAAACATACTCCTAAACAATTAGTGCAAGTGTAAGAACGTGTTCCTGGCTCATAAAAAAAGGTCAAAAGAGAAAATTGGGGACGCACATAGAGTAGAGTGGATAAATCTTTCCTTCAAAACTTGCGTTCGCGATTACACTTCATCTCTAAAACCTCCAATATGGACAGCTTCCGGAGCAAAGGTAAACATGCCAATGATTTCTTGCCCAGCTTATTGTTTTCCAATTCTCTAACTGCATTCATTCTGACAGTATGCACACCGTAGTGATGTCAATTCCAGTTAAACAATTAAATGCATAAAATACATCCAGATAATGCAATAAAGCTGCCGTTGCACCAGTTGTGTGCATGGGTTTTACGTGGTTTCTCGGGTCGGTAGTTCATCTTCTTCCTGTACCCAGGTGACGTGTTCGGCAGGGCGCCTGTAGACGATTCTTCCCTGGCGTCGTTGTGGGGCTGCCGACTAACAACTTGTGGGTTAGGGACCGCTCTGTCCTGGTCTCATATTCAATTTTCTAGGCACAGCGAGTGAAGCCCTCTTCATTCGGAAGGCGTTTTGTAGATCTCTTATTTCAAGTAACCTAGGAAATGGTAGTTGTTATGTACGAAGAGCACTTCACAAGGTATACATATATCTTAACTTTTGTTATTTAATCCAAATCGTAAGAGCTATTTTTTGGGAAATCGAAAATAACCATGTAAAGGTTAGTTTGGGAGGGGGATTACACTGACAATCTTTGAAACATGTATTTATCCCACATTCTTTCATTTTTACTTTTTCTACCACGCACATAGTAGGTACAGAAGGTATTGCATTTCACCCAAAAATTCGATAGCGACGCTTCACCTGAAATGCATGTTTTCAGGCCCCATGAATAGAAAAAAAGTTTCGTATGTGTGGGTCTGTGAATAGTATAACTCAAAAACGAAAAGTCAGATAAATAGCAAACTTGGTATTTACGTTAAACACCTTCCAAAGATGCGACAAAAAGATTTTCGTGTAAATCCCGACACCCCAAACTACCCTTTACATGAAACATTTTTCGAAATTTTTTATTTTCTAAAAATTGGCTCTAACGATTTTAATTAAAATGCCGTATATTAAAAATGTTTACATGACAAATAAAACGTATATTTTGAATTTTATGGGAATAGCCTCTGAAGTTCTCTTCATTCGGAAGGAATTTGGTATAATCTTGTAGAACTGGTAAACGTTAAACGATAGACAAACAAGTACTTCATGGAAAATGTAGATGTCTTTAGAATTTCTTTAATTTTTGTTGTTCTTTGTGGGATCAGCGTTTCCAAAATATCCGTTATTAATGGTTCGAATTGCGCAATACTTCGTCATTCTTTTACAGTCGTGTCATCATTCACTTGTTTCTCGCGATGTCATGGAAACAGTATGGAATTTTAAGACCAGCATATAGCGTCCAGTTGTTAAACATTTGACTATCGCTGTTCCCTTTGTGTCTATAACGGAATGTGTAATGCAGCTACTTCCGGAAAGATTTAGCTCAATTAAACTGAAGTCTGTAGGAAAATAAGCTTTGGTAAGAACAATTTCGATACCTACTAATCTGTGATAGATGGTAGAGATGCTGTTCAAACACACACACATTCAAGGATCTCAACACGTGTATTTGTGATGAAATCTCGATATCGATGTGTTGGGTAAGTAAAATTGTGAAAGCGCGAATTAAGAGGAGGTTCCAGAAGTCTGAACAGGAAATACTGGGAACTATCCAAGAATCAAGTTATGCACTTAATAAAAGCAAATGGTTTATGGCTAATATCCAAGGACGACACTTTGTCTTTTACGTTCCTTCTTGCTTCCCGGAGGTCATGGCTTTCATTTGTATAGGATTCGATTCCAGATGTGTCTAAAATAAACAGCATTTATTTTAAATCTGCACCTACAACACCGTGCGATGTTGAGTACAAGCATCGTGTAGGCACTTGTGTGTAATTTCACTGTTTTGTATATGGTGTAAGTAAGCATCGCCTGATTGTTGCGAACATCGCGTGCCAATATTGCACCACTGTATTTCAATTTAACACAATCGACTCTTTCATAGTCAGCATAGGTAACTAAAAACATTTCAAAATATTATAATGCGCGCTATTATGCACTAAGCAACTTTCACACGACCTTCTCTAACCACTTTTCTACACACTATTCTTAAACACCTGTCGGAGGCAGGTTAAGGAAGTGAGACGTTCCGCAATGTTTGCTCCACCACCAAAGGGTAGTTATAGACTATGCTGTATGTACAGAACTTGGAAGACTGTCGGGGGCAGGTTAAGGAAGTGAGACGTTCCGCCATGTTTGCTCCACCACCAAAGGGTAGTTATAGACTATGCTGTATGTACAGAACTTGGAAGACTGTCGGGGGCAGGTTAAGGAAGTGAGACGTTCCGCAATGTTTGCTCCACCACCAAAGGGTAGTTATAGACTATGCTGTATGTACAGAACTTGGAAGACTGTCGGGGGCAGGTTAAGGAAGTGAGACGTTCCGCCATGTTTGCTCCACCACCAAAGAGGACTTATAGACTATGCTGTATGTACAGAACTTGGAAGACTGTCGGGGGCAGGTTAAGGAAGTGAGACGTTCCGCCATGTTTGCTCCACCACCATAGAGGACTTATAGACTATGCTGTATGTACAGAACTTGGAAGACTGTCGGGGGCAGGTTAAGGAAGTGAGACGTTCCGCCATGTTTGCTCCACCACCATAGAGGACTTATAGACTATGCTGTATGTACAGAACTTGGAAGACTGTCGGGGGCAGGTTAAGGAAGTGAGACGTTCCGCCATGTTTGCTCCACCACCAAAGAGGACTTATAGACTATGCGGTATGTCCAGAACTTGGAGATGTTAAGGAAGTCAGATGTTTCACATCACTTTGCGCGATTAGGGGATTTTTCATCTGCTATTGGGAATGGCCTGGGCCCACGAAATTACAATTATAAGGGGTAAAGATAATAATTCCATAAAGAACGGGGAAGATATAAATGACAGTAATTAAATCGTCATGCGAGTATAAAATGCTCACCGTGCAGCGTCGGGTAATGCCATGATATAATCGATCTAATAACACATGCGCGGAAGTGGGTCAGGTGACAAGACCAGGATGATGGACGTCAGCGGAAGGAAGCGATGCCAATGGTCAGCACCACCGTCTTCCTGCAACAATGTTACTTTTGTTGCTTATAGTTATTCATATATTGCATCGGTCTAATACATGGGCCGAAAACTTCCCAATCTCTTCGATCGGCTCGAACCCAGGGGAACCGGAGCTTCGCGCCCCAAACCATTGCGCCACAGAGCAGAACATCGGCGTTATATTTAGTATTCATGAATTTGCACAGAGATGCACGTGGGCAAACAGATGAGTTGTACCTAAATGATTATTCGCCAAGCTAGAGGACAGAGAGGCAGCCCTAGATGACAATTCCCCAGAAAAGAGAACAGAGAGAAGGGCCTAGATGGCAATTCCCAGTGGAGAGATTACAGACAGGCCTAGATCGTCATTTTCCACGCTAGAGGACAGAGATGCAGACCTAGATGGCAATTCCCTAGGCTAGAGAACAGACAGACCTACCTAGATGGCTATTCCCCAAGCTAGATGACAGTGGGGCAGCCCTATATGGCAATTCCCTAGGCTAGAGGATATAGAGAAGTACCTAGATGGCTATTCCCCAAGCTACATGTCAGAGAGGCAGCCCTAGATGGTAATCCCCCAGGCTAGAGGACAAAGAGAGGCCTAAATGGCCATTCCTTAGTTTAAAGGAAAGAGCGATGGACCTAAATGGCAATTCCTCAAGCTAGAGGACAGAGAGGCGACATAGACGGTAATTTCCTAAGCTAGAAATAGAGAGGCAAACCTACATGACAATTCCCCAGGCTAGACGATAGAGAGACAGACCTAGATCGTCATTTTCGAGGCTAGAGGACAGAGAGACAGACGTAGACCATCTTTCTCCAGGCTAGAAGACAATAGACAGACCTAGATCGCCATTTCCCAGGATAGAGGAGAGAGAGACAGACCTAGACCATCATTTCCCAAACTAGAAGACAGAGAGACAGACCTAGATGGTCATTTTCCAGGCTAGAAGAATGACAGACAGACCTAAATCATAATTTACCAGCTAGAAGACAGAGAGACAGACCTAGATCATCTTTCTTCAGGCTAGAAGACAATAGACATACCTAGATCGACATTTCCCAGGATAGAGGAGAGAGAGACAGACCTAGACCATCATTTCCCAAACTAGAAGACAGAGAGACAGACCTAGATCGTCATTTCCCAAACTAGAAGACAGAGAGACATACCTAGATCGTCATTTCCCAGACTAGAAGACAGAGAGACAGACCTAGATCGTCATTTCCCAAACTAGAAGACAGAGAGACATACCTAGATCGTCATTTCCCAGACTAGAAGACAGAGAGACAGACCTAGACCATCATTTCCCAGACTAGAAGACAGAACCAGACCTAGATCGCCATTTCCCAGGCTAGACGACAGAGAGACAGACCTAGACCATCATTTCCCAGACTAGAAGACAGAGAGACCGACCTAGATTGTAATTTTCCAGGCTAGAGGACAGAGAGACATACTGAGACCATCATTTCCCAGACTAGAAGACAGAGAGACAGACCTAGATCATCTTTCTTTAGGCTAGAAGACAATATACATAGCTAGATCGCCATTTCCAAGACTAGAAAACAGAGAGACAGACCTAGACCATCATTTCCCAGACTAGAAGACAGAGAGACAGACCTAGATGGTCATTTCCCAGACTAGAAGATAGAGAGACAGACCTAGACCATCATTTCCCAGACTAGAAGACAAAGAGACAGACCTAGATCGTCATTTCCCAGGCTAGAAGACAGAGAGACAGACCTAGACCATCATTTCCCAGACTAGAAGACAGAGAGACAAACTTAAACCATCATTTCCCAGACTAGAAGACAGAGACACAGACCTAGACCATCATTTCCCAGACTAGATGACAGAGAGACATACCTAGATCGTCATTTCCCAGACTAGAAGACTGAGAGACAGACCTAGACCATCATTTCCCAGACTAGAAGACAGAGAGACAGACCTAGATCGTCATTTCCCAGTTTAGAAGAACGAGAGACAGACCAGATTGGAAGACAGAGAGACAGACCTATACTATCATTTCTCAAGCTAGAAGACAGAGAGACAGATCTAGTTTGTCATTTACCATACTGGAAGGAGAGGGACAAACTTAGATCGTCATTTCCCAAGTTGGAAGACAGACACACAGACCTAGATCCTCTATTCCCAGGCTAGAAGGTTTAGAGATAGACCTAGATCCTAGATGAGTATTTTCCGGGCTCGGAGACTTAGAGGCAGACCTAGATGTACATTCCCTAGACTAGAACACAAAGAGACAGACTCTGATATATGTATATGTATATATATATACATACGGTAGAAGACAGAGGGACGACCTATATGTTATTCTCAGGCTAGATTACTTAGAGATAGACCTAGGTGGTCATTTCCCATGATACATGACTTAGATGTAAACCTAGATGGTCATTTCCCAAGCTATAGGATTTAGAGGTAGATCTAGATGCTCATTTAGCAGGGTATAAAACTTTGAGGTAGACCCAGATGACCATTTCCCGGGCTAGCAGACTTAGAAGTAGACCTAGATGATCATTTCCCAGGCTAGAAGATTATAGGCCTACCTAGATGGCCATTTCCTGGGATAGAAGACTTAGAGGTAGATCTAGATGATCGTTTCCCAGGCTAGAAGATTACAGGCAGACAGATGGCCACTTCCCTGTTAGAAGGCTCAGAAGTAGACTTAGATAGTCATTTCCCAGGCTATAAGATTTAGAGGTAGATCTAGATGGTCATTTCCCAGGTTAGAAGACTTAGAAGTAGACCTAGATGGTCATTTCCCGCGCTGAAAGACTTAGAGGTAGATCTAGATTATCATTTCCCGGGAAAGAGGACTTAGAGGTAGACATAGATGGCCATTTCTCGGGCTAGAAAACTTAGAAGTAGAGCTAGATGGCCATTTCTCCGTCTAGAAGATTACAGGCAGACCTAGATGGCCACTTCCCGGGCTAGAAGACTTAGAAGTAGACCTAGGTGGTCGTTTCCAAGGCTATAAGACTTAGAGGTAGACCTAGATGGCCATTTCCCGGGCTAGAAGACTTAGAGGTAGACCTAGATGGCCATTTCCTGGGCTAGAAGACTTAGAGGTAGACCTAGATGGCCATTTCCTGGGCTAGAAGACTTAGAGGTAGACCTAGATGGCCATTTCCCGGGTTAGAAGACTTAGAGTTAGACCTAGACGGCCATTTCCTGGGCTAGAAGACTTAGAGGTAGACCTAGATGACCATTTCCTGGGCTAGAAGACTTAGAGGTAGACCTAGATGGCCATTTCCTGGGCTAGAAGACTTAGAGGTAGACCTAGATGGCCATTTGCCGGGCTAGAAGACTTGGGGGTAGACCTAGATGGCCATTTGCCGGGCTAGAAGACTTAGAGGTAGACCTAGATGGCCATTTCCCGGGCTAAAAATACTACAGAACACTACAAGCACGGTTGTGCAGAGCTGGAACAAAATCAATAGCTGCTAGAGGGCGGAGCAAGCGCTATGCTCCACATTCTGTGTGACCTCAGCTGAATGAACTTCCCCTACATAGTAAAGGGGGACTCGAGCAGTTTTTATTTTCTGCACTACCTAATGAGACAAGCGCTTTTATTTTTAATGTATTTCCAGTTGCAATTTCCATTTGGCAGCGGCGCTTCCTGAAACCAAGTGGCCCTTCTTATAACATTTCAGTATCATTGAGCTTATTTTATAGAAAATTCTTTCTTCTCGCACTAAACTATAAATCAGGTGCACTTGACAGAGATGGGATTGCATTGTTTTTCTTCGAGTAAACTTCTAAACGTGGTGTATATAAAGCAATGTGAAAAATACAATATTCGCATATTTTTTCTTAATGCTTTGATTTTTTACTTTCTCTACTACGTAGAGTAGGGGAAGTATTGTATTCCACCCAAAATTTCGATACCGAGATTTCACCGGAAATACATGTTTTGAGACTCACTGAATCCAAAAAAAGCATTTTTGGAAACATGTCCGTGTGTGTGTCTGTGTGTCTGTGAACAGCATAACTCAAAAACGAAGAGTCGGTTAAACACCAAACTTGGTATTTAGGTTCAGTATGTTTCAGAGATGCGACACGAAGGTTTTCAAGAAAATCCCCCCACCCCAGACTACCCTTTACATGGAACATTTTTCGAAAATTTTAATTTTCTCAAAAACGCTCTAACGATTTTGATTAAAATATCATATGTTTAAGATATTGTCATGACAAATAAAATGTATATCTCGAATTTTTTGGGAATGTCTCCAAAAGTATTCTTCATTATGAACGACTTTTTCATAACTGGTAAACCATAAGGGATAGACAAAATTTTACTACACGAAAAATGTAGATCGCGTTAAAATACACAGTTTATGTCATATACATTTCTTTTGTTGAGTGAACCGTTTGCGAGATATTGCTTGTTATTCCCTTAAATTTTCCAATACTTATACTTTTTCTCAAATTCGTTATTCATTTTTTTATGTCCTGGACATGCAAAGAGAATGGAATGCGCCACATAGCAACCAGCGTTAAAATATTTGACTATCGCTTAAAACCTACCATATTCCCCTTGCATCTACATGAAAATTATCAATAAGATTGACATCTCGATATCTCCATTAACATGAAGCATATGGAGAATAAGCATTTGTAAAAATAGTTTGTACAAGAGTAGAGAAAGTCATATGAGTGTAACACATCAGATTTTTTTACCATGTATCCAGAACATAAAACGTAAAGTGCACACAAACGTTTAACGTCAAACCGTTAACATTTATTTATTAATCACTTTAGATATAGTAATATAAAATCCTTCTTGGATCCCAAATGTTTTATTTGAACATAGTGTAGAAGCACAAAGAAATTGTTGTGTAGGTCTTAATTACTTTAAGAGAAACAAATTGTATACATGTTATTGCATTTTCATCCCTTTTAATATGAGTTGTGGAAAATAATTTCAGCTCAACTATTTAATATTTTTAAGTAGTGCACAACAATTTTTAAATCCGCAATTTCTGAAGCTCCCCTGAAAATTACAAGCTAATAACTTATAACCTGTGCTCAAAACAGCATTTTGAAGAGTAAAGAATGCTGGAAAAAGTAGTTGAGAAAAATGGAGTTTAAAGTTCAACGCTAAAAGACCAGTTAAATAGTCATTTGTGACTTTAAAATTGTAGCATCAATGAACAAGTTATAAGAAGAAACAAAACATCGAAAATGTCCACAATCTTTGCCGTATTTACCCAAAGAGAACTACAACATTTCGTTATAATGATCAATCTCCTAGATATTTTGTGTGAATGTCACTTTTGGCACTTCTCTCAACAAATTTGGGGCACTCTTCTGCATACGGAGGCGTGCGTTCAGTGTCTTCCAAGCAAGATTTTCAACAATATTGCTTTAAACAAATTTTATTAACACTATTCCTGCATGCATGTTGTATAACTGTAAACGCTTACTACAAGAAAATATGTACATCTCTTTATTTCATATAACTTGTTCACGGCATAATCCATGTCCCAGATATGCATTGCTATGGACTGGATTCTCCAATAAGTCACCATTCCTTTGTTTCTCGTCATTTCGTGCAAAGTGTATGAAATATCAAAACCGGGATATAGTGGCTCACTCCAATCGCGAGAAACAGCTGAAAATCGACAGGATTTTAAAAGAATAACAAAACATGGAACAACTCGAACCGACGGGCAGGTAAACACGGTCTGGTGTGTGCTGTACGATGGGCGGTTTGTTACCTGCGACGTCACTGCATAAGATTGCTTGAAACCCCCTGTGTCTGCTGATGTCAGACTTCTTCCTGTTTAATTCCAGACAATTTTCTTGAATAATAAAAGCTATAGTATTAAAGTTATAAGACCTTACTCTGCTATTGTCATGAAGGATATTTTTATTGTTTAATATGTATAGCCTCCTTTAACTTCTGTGATCATATCGGTGGCTTTGACTTGAGAAACAATTAACTCATAGTCGTTCTCCGGGGTCTATGGGTACCATGTTAGCTTCTAGTTTCCGAGGTCGGAGTTCAAACCCGGCGGAGGGCGATGGATTTTTTTCGGCATAAAAATCTTTAGCATGGCTTCCTTCGGAAGGGAAGTTAAACCGGTGGTCCCGTGTCGTAGATTTACGGCACGTTAAAGAACCTCAAGCCACCCAATGTACGTAGATTGGTACGCTAAGGACCACAGTAGTTAAAGCGCGTCCATATATAAAATTCAATTTAATTTAATTTCAGGGCAGTGATGGAAACGCTGTTAACGTGTTTATAGACTCTACTCCGTACAGTGCTAGGTGCCTAATGCTTGGTGTACACGTTTCTCATGCGAGAGACTGCGTTTCGATTACTCATCGGATATCGAACCACCTTATTAACTCTTAACGCCAGGTCTCTCTAGGCACCCCTTGAGAGATCTCCATAAATTAAAACAATACAAAAGTTAACATTACACGTAACTAAAACCTTTAGGAATATCATAGAGTTACAAAATATTTCATCACATAACGTAACATTATATCGAGTATTATTTAAATGACGAGAAAACAAGTGAAAGTATTATAGAAAGTTTACAAATGTTAAGCAAACATTCAGAGATGTAACTTGTTTGAAATCAAGTACCAGGGCGAATTGATACGTCCATGACTTTGTCGAGAGATAGCGTTTCTTGTTTGCACCCAAGTCTTACATATATTCTGGGTATAATAGCAGAAATTCGTCATTTGTTTCTTAGAGCATCGTTGAGAGCGTCTAAAATAAGCAGATGTGTGTTGCTTCGTAGAAAATGGAGAAAAGTTAATTTAGGTTCTGATAAAGCACTACTTTTTGCGTGGTAAGACGATGAAGAAAAGCTGGACAAGTATTATGGGGACTCTGCTCCATCACATGGCATGGTTCACAGAATTTCGATGTGGCCGTTCGAGCACAAGAGATGCCGTGTGCACGGGACGGCCGGTTGGGGTCACAACAGAAGAAATGGTGAACAAAGTTCACGATATTGTGTTGGAAGACCGCCGAGTGAAAATCCATGAGATAGCCAAGACCGTAAACATCTCGAGTGAAGGGTGTACAACATTCTGCACGAATTTTTGGGTATGAGAAAGCTATCAGCAAGATGGGTGCGGCTGCTCACAGTTGAGAACAAGCGGAATCGTGTGACCATTTCACAGGGATGTTTGAACATGTTCCAGCGCAACCCAAAAGAGTATGTGGCGTTATATCACGGTTGATGAAACTTGGATCCATTACTATCAATCTGAAACAAAACAACAATCAAAATAGTGCATTTCCTTCGGTGAACCTGCTCCAAAGTAAGCAAAACGTATTGTTATTGTTAAAGAAACGACCCCATTTGATGAAGAAAAAGGTTCTCTTTCACCAGGATAATGCACCCGCACACAAGTCAGCCATTGTCATCGCAAAATTTGTGGGATTGGGCTACGAACTGCTACCTCAACCACCATATTCTCCAGATTTGGCTCCGAACCACTTCTTCCTCTTCGCAAATCTGAAAAATTGGCTCGCTGGGAAGAGATTCACGACCAGTGAACACATCATGGCAGAAACAACCTCATTTTTTGCAGCCTTCGAAAAATCATGTTTTTTGGAAGGGTTAAAAAAAATTGGAGAAACGTTGGACAACTTGTATTGAATTGAAAGGGGACCATGCTGAGAAATAAAATTGTTATTTTCTTTAAAATGTCACTGACTTATCAATCCGCCCTCGTAGTTTATACGGCGAGTCTGTGAAGATGTACAACTTTTAGCAACTGAATGCCAGAACGGGTTGCGGACACATTAACGATTTTACTCCATTTAACATGAAAGCAGTAAATCGCAGAGGGCGAGGAGGAAGATGCAGGAAGCGGTGTTATGACCTCTATACGACAGTGCACTGCCCCTTTTTGTGAGCAAACAGCGAGAAGTCGATACAGTTCTCCCCTGCTTTACACAAGTTCATGTCGGCCTCATGTTACCTAACCCATGTTACTTTTTCTACTGCTTACGTATATGCAGTCCGCCCAAAACTTCTATACGGAGATTTCACTGCAATTATATGTTTGATGCTCCCTGAATAAATAAAAATAATTTTAAAAAAATCTGATGTGTTACACTCACATGACTTTCTCTACTCTTGTACAAACTATTTTTACAAACGCTTATTCTCCATATGCTTCATGTTAATGGAGATATCGAGATGTCAATCTTATTGATAATTTTCTTGTAGATGCAAGGGGAATATGGTAGCTTTTAAGCGATAGTCAAATATTTTAACGCTGGTTGCTATGTGGCGCATTCCATTCTCTTTGCATGTCCAGGACATAAAAAAAATGAATAACGAATTTGAGAAAAAGTATAAGTATTGGAAAATTTAAGGGAATAACAAGCAATATCTCGCAATCGGTTCACTCAACAAAAGAAATGTATATGACATAAATTGTGTATTTTAAGGCGATCTACATTTTTATTGTAGTAAAATTTTGTCTATCTCTTATGGTTTACCAGTTATGAAAAAGTCGTTCATAACGAAGAATACTTTTGGAGACATTCCCAGAAAATTCGAGATATACATTTTATTTGTCATGACAATATCTTAAACATATGATATTTTAATCAAAATCGTTAGAGCCGTTTTTGAGAAAATTAAAATTTTCGAAAAATGTTCCATGTAAAGGGTAGTCTGGGGTGAGGGGATTTTCTTGAAAACCTTCGTGTCGCATCTCTGAAAGATACTGAACCTAAATACTAAGTTTGGTGTTTATCCAACTGTTCGTTTTTGAGTTATGCTGTTCACAGTCACACAGACACACAGACAGACACACAGACACACAGACAGACACACACACGGACATGTTTCCAAAAATGCTTTTTTTGGATTCAGTGAGTCTCAAAACATGTATTTCCGGTGAAATCTCGGTATCGAAATTTTGGGTGGAATACAATACTTCCCCTACTTACTATACGTAGTAGAAAAAGTAAAAAGCATTGTTAGACAAAAGTATGTGTGTGTGTCTGTAACAACATAACTGAAGAACGAAAAGTCGGTTAAATTCCAAACTTGGTATTTAAGTATAGCACCTTCAGAGGTATGCGACACTGAGATTTTCAAGATGTTCTTGGAAACTGTTTCATCAGTATTTATTTTCTTAAAATGACTAACGATGTTTATTAAAATACCATATATTTAAGATACTTAATGACAAAACCAATATATTGAATTTTCTATTAAGTCCTCTTCATTGGAAAGGCATTTTGCATACCCACAAGAACGTACAAAAAATGTAAATATCCTTAAAAACCCACAATTTATTTCAGATAACTCTTTTTGTGGCATCAGCCATTTCCAGGATATCTGTTATTATTGATTTGGATTTTTCAATACTCTTGTCATTTTTAAAGTACTGTCACTATTAAGTTGTTTCTCTCGATGTAAGGAAGTCCAGCATATACGTCTTACTTTAAGCATATGACTCTCGATTCGATTTTCTCAATCCCCTCAATGAAAGTATTTCTGCAAGCTTTATCTCCGTAAACAAGAAGTAGGCATAAGAGGAGTGAGTAGTAGAGAAAGTCACGTGAATGTAACACTGCCCAGTTTTATTGCCGGTTTTCAAGACACCACTGTCATGCACGTTGCACAGAGAGCCAGTACGTCACCTCCTTTGTGACCTGTGCGCGTTGCAGTCGCCGTCTAGACATTTTACGAGCGCTTTACGAGATATTCCGAATTGTCTGTTCAACTTATTTACCCTCGGCGGGCGGGCAATTTCCTCGCTAATCTCGCTCGCGTCTCGAGAGAATTGATCGATACAGCAGCATTCTGTGATAACGTGTAACAGGATAGAAAATATTTCCAAACAAAATTGTTAGGAGAATTAGGATTACCAGCTCAGCACCACTTGGGTGGAAGGGATGAAGGGTGACCATCGCGTCAGCAACGATTCCAGAATGTGCCATCATCGTCCCGAGAACGAGCCCCGCACCCCAGGAAGGTCGCCAGGGAGAAATGTTTACGCAGCGCAAACTGCACCAATCACTGTCCTACCTCTTCGTGGTAGAAGAGAAACAACTCAGCATTTGCCTACCGGCCCGTCGGTAATCGAATCCAGGAGCTGTCTAATGCACCTCGGAGCCATCTCATATTTATATCATCAATTTGAAACCCGTAATGCGAAGGAGAAACGGGGAGGCTTCAAAATCGAGTTATTGGAGGGCGGACTTGCATATCGTGCCCAAATTTCCTTCTGATTCACTCAACTTTGTTATCAAGGAGCTACACTTATTTTAATGACACCAGTTTCCGGCACCAAACCTAGAACCAGTTTCCTGAAGCTATTAGCAGCTGTGTTCGCAACGTCTTCTGGTTTCTTACTTACTTAAGCTAACGTGATGTTTTGAGATTGCTACAAACAGTTTACATGAATCTCTATTTCCGTTTCCAATCATCTCGTCTCCACTACTTACTTATAATATAGGAAGTGGTGTATTCCACCCAAAACACTGGAAATACATATTTTGAGAAACACGGAATAAAAAAGGCCTGTGTGCGTGAACAACATAACTCAAAACCGAAATTTCGGATAAATACTCTTCTCCAAACCACCCTTTATATAAAAAACTTTTCGTTATTTGTTATTACTTTCTCAAATAGAGCTTTAACGATTTCGATGAAAATACCAAAAACATTAGAGAAAGAGAATATAGGAAGACCAAAGCGTAGGCGGAGAGACGAGTTTAATACGACGGCACGGATCTTGAAGATGATTAAAATATCATACATTGTAGACATTTACATGCCTAATAAAATGCATATTTTCAATTTCATGCGAACAGTGTTGAAGTTCTCGTCATTCTGAATGACTTTTGTATAAACTCTTATTTTACAAAAAGAGTACATCTCGTCAAAGCACACAATGAGTCAAAGAACATGTTTTATGGAATCAGTTAATTCCGAGATGTTCCTTGTTGTTGGTTTGAATTTTTAATATGTTTTTGAACTGATAAGTTGCCATTTTGTGGTTTCTCGCTGCCATAAAAAGAGTATAGAATTTCAAATCCAACATATGAACCACTTTTTAAACATTTCATTGACGTTTCAATCTTCTATATCCCTTTTGTACGTAAAAGGGAATGTATAATCAAACTATTTCTGCAAATGTTCATCTCGATTGATATAAAGAAGATAGAAAAATATGTGATACATTCACATGACTTTCTCTACCCTCTATCCTTTATTAGTGAGTATACACGCTATTCTTACTAAAGCTGATTTTATGTATACTAATAATACAAATAAACCTTTGCACAAACAGCTACATTACACATTTCGTTATAGAGAACAGCGATAGTCAAATGTTTAACAACTAGACGCTATATGCTGGCCTTAAATTACATACTGTTTCCATGACATCACGAGACACAACTGAACGTTGACTTTAAAAGAATGACCAAGAAATCAACCATTCGAACCATTAATAACGCATATCTCAAAAATGGCTTATGCCACAAAAAGGATTATTTGAAATAAATTGTGCGTTTTATAGAGATCTACTTTTTTGTGGTACGTTTTCGTCTATCGCTTAACGTTTACCAGTTATACAAGACTACAAAATTACTTCCGAATAAACAAAGGCTATTCCCAGAAAATTCAAGATATACATTTTATTTGTCAAGTAATATCTTTAACATGTGGCATTTTAAACAAAATTGTTAGAGCCATTTTTGAGAAAATAAAAAGTTTCCAAAACTGTCCCACGTAAAGCGTAATTGGGGGTGGGCGAATTTTCTTGGAAATCTTCTTGTAGCATCTTGGGAAGAAACTGAACCTAAATACCAAGTTTGGTATTTATCCGACTTTTCGTTTTTGAGTTATGCTGTTCACAGACACAGGCAGACCTTTTTCTAAAAATGATTTTTTTATTTAGCAGGCCTTAAAACACGTATTTCCTGTGAAATCTCGGTATCGAATTTTTGGGTGGAGTGCAATACATCCCCTACTTACAACACGTTGTAGAGAAAGTAAAAAGCTTTCACACTTTTTTGTTTTGCCTTTCTAATAATGTAGTGTCTATAGCAAGATTATGCCGCAGTGTTTTCCGTTACTGCCGCGACACAAAATAGTTGCATGTGAATATTTAAACTGGATTTTCTAAAAAAACAACATTTTTTCACATTTTTAAAGTACATATAATGTCTCTCACGACGCAAGGCATACAAAACATTGAAAAAGAGATTTAAAAAATCTGATGTCTTGCACTCACATGACTTTCTCTACTCTTGTACAAACTATTTTTTACAAGTGCTTATTCTCCACATGCTTCATGTTAATCGAGATATCGAAATGTTAATCTTATTGGTAATGCAAGGGATTGTAGATGCAAGGGGCATATGGTAGGCTTTAAGCGATAGTCAAATGTTTTAAGAGTTGGCTGCTATGTGGAGTATTCCATTCTCTTGGTGTGTCCAGGACATAAAATCTACAAGAAATATCTCGGAAATTGCTCACTCGACATAAACAATGTATATGACGTAAGTTGTGTGTTTTAACGATATTTACATTTTTTGTGTAGAAAAATGTTTTATCTCTTAGGTTTACCAGTTATGGAAAAGCCATTCACAAAGAGAACTTTTGGGGACATTCCCAGAAAATTCAAGATATACATTTCATTTGTCATGAAAATATCTTAAACATATGATATCTTAATCAAAATCGTTACAGCTATTTTTGAAAAAAATCAAAATTTTCGAAAAATGTTCCATGTAAAGGGTAGCCTGAGGTAGAGGTATTTTCTTGAAAATCTTCGTGTCGCATATTTGGGAGATACTGAACCTAAATACCAAGTTTGGTATTTATCCGACTTTTCGTTTTTGAGTTGTGCTGTACACGGACACATACACACACAGAGAGACCTTTTTCTAAAAATTCTTTTTTTTATTTTATTCAGGAAGCCTCAAAACATGTATTTCCGGTGAAATGTCGATATCGAATTTTTGGGTGGAATGGAATACTTCTACTTACTTTACGTAATAGAAAAAGTAAAAAGTCGTTTTTTTTAAAATACATGAATCGTTCCCACATAATATTGTATAGGTAAATTGTGAAATGGGCGGGGGGATATTTCTGTAGAACGAATCATTTTTTCTATAGTTAAACAAACGTGGAAAACAAAGGTCGATTTGAGTGTCTCTGCAATTTTACTGTACCAACTTAAATATTTTCACATGTAGGACATTTTACATAACTAACAATATTTAACAATAAGTATTTGCCTTAGCTGCATGTAAGTTTTTACTCAGTTATATGGTTAAAGAGTTAGGGAAATAGAGAAAGGGCTACACGGCACCACATAGTAACTGGGAATGAAACGTTCGCCTAAGTTTAAGTTACATTTGTGCTTTATTTCTAATGTCTCCTATCCATTGTGTACAAATACAACCTGCATGTAAATGAGATTAGAAGCAAACTTGAGGAATATTCTAAAAGATTAACTCTGCAGAATATGATCTTGTTAAGTACTCTCAAGCCAGCAACTGTATCGGAAGTCGATAAATTCTCCAAAGTGCATTAAATTTATCGTCTTGCCCGCGCGCGCGCGCAGCTCTCATTAATCACTTTTCTGTGCGCATGAGATGCCTTCCCTGTGCTGGTCACACTCATACAGCTTTCTCTACCCATTACATCTTGACGTAATTCCTTATATATCATGGTATTCCTGTTCTCATATGTACTATCGTTTCTACAAACTATTCTAAGGAAAGCTTAATTTTCTATTTACTTTATGTTGAACGCGATAAACCTTTGCAGAAGTAATCTCGTTACACATTTCGTTGTAGCTACAAGGAATATATAGGAAATCGAATCGATATTTGGATGTTTAAAAGCGGATCGCTATACGCTGCCCTAGAAATTCCATGATATCGCGAAAAGCAAAAGCTCTTTAAAAAAGAAAATTACGAAGTATTAAGCAATTCAAACCAATAATAACGGATATCTCGGGAATGGCTGGTGCTACTAAAAAGTTAATTGGAAATTAAGTTGCGTTATTTTAATCAAAATAGTTAAGAGCCATTTTTGAGAAAATAATAAATAACGAAACGTCTTCTATGTAAAGGATAGTTTGGGTGGGGGCTTTTCTTGAAAATCTTGGTGTTGCAACCTTGGAAGATACATCCTTTGTCATTTATCCAATAGTAGGATATATAGAGGAATTCGAGCACAGTTTTTTGCGTTTATATGGGAAAGGATAGGGAAAACGAAGGTAGATGCTAGGTTGAAAGAGTCTTCAAGGAGGAAAATGCGTTTATATGGGAGAGATAGGGAATACGAGGACTGACGCTAGGCTAGACAGTGGTAGGAGGGGAGTGCGCTTTATATGAGACAGATAGGGAATACGTGGAGGGTGCTAGGCTAGACAGAGGCTGAGTAATGTATGGTTTATATGAGCGGTATAGGAAAACGATGAGAGGTGTTAGACTAGACAGGGCTTGAAACGTAGTGCATGGTTTATATGAGAGATATAGGAAAACGAGGAAAGGTGTTAGGCTAGGCAGAAGTCGAGGAGTAGAGTAAGGTTTATATGAGAAGTATAGGAAAACGAGGAGAGGTATTAGGTTAGGAGAATTGAGTTTGTGTTTATAAGGAGAGACGAGAAAACGGAGAGAGATCCTATGCTAGGATAGACAGGTGTTAAAGTTAGGTTAGATAGGAAACCAAGGAGTGATACTCAGCTAGAGGGGGGGGCAGGAGGGAATGAGCTTTTGAGAGGTAGGGGATACGGGGAGTGGTGTTAGACTAGACAGGGCTTGAAACGTAGGGCATGGTTTATATGTATGAGAAGTATAGGGACAGGAAGAGGGGTGCTAGGCTAGACAGAGGTTGAGGAGTAGAGTATAGTTTATATGAGAGGTATAGGAAAACGAGGAGAGGAGTTAGACTAGACAGAGGTCGAGGAGCAGAGTATGGTTTATGTGAGAGTCATAGGTAAACGAGAGAGGCGTTAGGCTAGACAGAGCTAGAGGAGTAGAGTATGGTTTATATGAGAGGTATAGGAACAGGAGGAGAGGTGTTAGGCTAGACAGGTAGTGTAGCAGTAGGAATATGGACTTATATACAGGAGAGATAGGGAATAGTAGGTGCTAGACTTGAAAGCGACTTTAGACGTGAACATAGTGGTCAATGTTCTAGACATGCCCATCACGTAACCTATTCAGGGAAAAGGTGACTCGTTCAGGGGAAAAAGGTGACTGCTCAGGGAAAAAGTTGACTAGCAAAGGGAAAAAGGTGACCAGCAAAGGGAAAAAGGCGACCAGCAAAGGGAAAAATGTGACCAGCAAAGGGAAAAAGGTGACCAGCAAAGGGAAAAAGGCGACATGCAACGGGAAAAAGGTGACCAGTAAAGGGAAAAATGTCACCAGCAAAGGGAAAAAGGCGACCACCAAAGGGAAAAAGGTGAGCCATAAAGGGAAAAAGGTGACCTGCAACGGGAAAAGCTAACCCACTAACACTAACAGGTAAGTAATTCAGGTAGTATTGCAAGAGGCTGACTGGATCATAGCAGTGTATGATTTCACAGGTAATTCAGCTAGTATCGTATGCATTTAGGCTAATTCGTCTAGTAACACAGGATAGATTCCAGATGCTAACTGCATCATGGCTCTGCATGATTTCACAGATAATTCAGCTAGTATCGTAGGTATTTAGGCTAATTCAGCTAGTATCACAAGAGGATAGATTCTAGGGTTGGGTATAGCATAGTTTCATATTTCACAGGTAATTCAGAGGGTATCGTAGGTATTTAGGATAATTCAAGTAACATAGGTGTTTAGAGTAATTAAGCAAGCAAGGGTAGGTTCCAGGGGTTGGTTATAGCCTAGTTTCGTATTTTACAGATAGTTCAGGTAATATCATAAGTATTTGGATAATCAGCATAGTTTCACAGATGCTCGTAATAATTTCGATCAGAGATTTGTATCACGGCTATTTAAGGTAAATGCAGCTGATTCAGGTTGTATCAATGGTATTTGAGTCATTTTAATAGGCAATTCTGATAGTATCACAGGTGCTCGTACTAATTTAGAGCAGGAATTCGTATCTGAGCTATTTAATGTAATTTCACACGATTCGGGTAGTATCACAGGTATTTAAGTCATTTTAACAGGCAATTCAACTAGTATCACAGGTACTCATGGTAATATAGAGAGTAATTCGATTATAAAACTTTTCTCATCCAACGTTACAACAATTTATATACTTTTTTCTAAATCTTACAAATTTTTATATGTTAAACAGTTATTGCACGATGCGGAGAGGGATAAACTGCATATTGGTTCACAAATTGAAAAGCTTTACGTCAACATACCTTTATTTTAGTTCGTTATAGATGTCTCTCCCCTTTTATCTAGGCTTGAGACTAGCACTAGGATTGCTCCTAATGGCAGGGTTACCACCTTCCCTTCCATCTTCTTCTTTCTTCATCAGGCGTCAGCTATCTGCATATACAGCACACAGATACCTTCTGTTTTAAGATTGTAGACTCACTAGAAAATCTTTATCTTTAACTTACATTCTTTTAAGCACTGTTTGTAATGGCGTAATGTCCATACGCATATGTTGTTATCCCGTCCTCAGCAATAATTCTTTTATCATCAAACGGAGTCAATGCAATTTTATTCACTTGTACTGTAGCAAGGGCATGCTTTCGTGATAGGATCAGATTCATAGGTGTTCTGATGATTTCACTGGTTTTAAGACAGTCTGTATAGCTGTCAAACGAAATGTACTGCTTAATAGCGCTACGTTTTATACCTTTAATCTTTTTTATCATTGACCCTTGAATATCTAAGGCATACATCTTAGGACGTAGTCCAACAAAGCGTAGGATGATTTTGCTATTAGCCTCATCTTTAAATTTTCCCAATACCTTCTTGTTCTGAGTAGAGTAACATATATGGTTGGCAGGGTAATCAGCTGTATCGAGATGCTCAAGAAAACGTAGCTTGTCCTGGTACACATCTTCAGTTGTTACACGATGAATGAACGAATCAGTGTCCATATACATAAGCTTCAGGTTTTCAGCTCCATAATAAGGCAACAAAACGTCGTAATGATAGTTATACATTAATGTCTTGGAGATGTCCAACACACTCATACCAATGTATATAGGCTTGTTGAATACAATCTGACGAGAGGCCATATGTACAGCAGCTAGATTATCAGCATATATCGTCCTGTCGATAAACGTAGGCTTGGCGATCAGCTTCTCTAGAGTTTTTTCATTGGTCACCAGTCGTATATCCATACGGTTACGCAGGTTCTCCATAGTTTTTCCAAACATAGCGTTGTTAAAGAGCTTGTAGAGATCCTTCTCGAAATCATTTGCAGCTTGTTGTCGTAGCCTGTTGTTAAATTCCACATAAGGTTTCAACCACTGGAATTGTAGCACACGATGGATTTTTGTTAGTCGTAGTCCATGACTAAGAGCTTGCTTCAAAGCCATGTAATGCACTACATACTTCTTTCGAGGTCCAAGATGAGGTATCAGTTTCTTTGTAGATGATTCCAATGGTTTCATACACTCTGGCAGGAAAGGTAGATCGTTGTGTAGATCGTGAAGTTCTGCAGGATACTCGATGTCGACTTCTAATATGTACCCATGAGGATCATCTTCTTGTAGTGTTTCTAAGTTGATTTCTTCAGGTGACACCCACTGAAATCCACCAAAAGGAAGGGCGTGACACATTGCCCACCCATATTGGTTATTTGCGTCCTCGTATGTGATAAATTGGGTTGGTCTCGTCGGATCAAACTTCTCCATATAAGTGTTATTAGCCTCAGCATACCGATGAGAAACTTGGCATAAACCTCCTCTTATACCTGATTCCACCATGAGTAGTTGATCATAATCTTGTAACAGCTCTAACTTAATTCCAGTATACAGTAACATAGCGTCCCATGTTAGACCTGGAGAGGTAAAATAATGGGCGGGATCGACTTTGTGTGTTTTAAGGGTTTGCTCTCTGAACGTCTCAAAGACGTCAGCTAGAAGAAGTACATCCGAAGTTAAGTAGAGATCGCTGTACTCTCCCAGGTTTCTCACATTAAACAGCTCCCATACATTTCTAGCATGATCGTAGTCAGCATCAGTAATTTCTTCTTCATTTAATCTATTGTAGAAGGAGTCCTTAGGAGGCAAGCAGGTCTCGTTCAGGGCATCCCATGACGTAACAAAATCATATGGAAATACACCCTTACGGGTCATCAACTTCAATTTGTCTTCTCCAAAGTACTTTAGCGTTTCAGGATACGAGGTTAGATTTTTTACCAACTTATCCAAGCTTGTACTGAGGAATCGGAAGCTATCCACAAATCGAAGCTTTATATCTCCTACATACTTGGTGAATGAGATATAGCTTTCTTCAGAGTTAGGAATTACCTCCACACGTTCACTTGTACAACCCAGCTCCTTAACAATGAAATGAGAGTCATATCCGCTAAGGTTATGCATGAAGACTGGTATATATTTAGGTGTTTTGCAGGCTAAATTACATTCATTATGAAGACTTCCACGATATTCACCGCTGATGTGATCATGGTCGCGTACTTTATAGTTCTCTTCTGTAAAGGGTTTTCTACACAAGTAGCATGTCGTAGAAGACTCGAAATCCTTTTGCTGTTGATCCGTAAGTTTCAGAGGCTTAGCAGATTTGTATATATTACCAATCATTTTTGCAAGAGATGTCAGGTACAGCATAAACTTCTGAGCAGCATCAGCACCACGATACACATAGGGATGCTTAGGAAGATCAGTTTCGAGATGTTCAACACTGGATGTAGGTTTCACGTAAACACAGAAGCTCATTGGTGTGTGCTCTTGATAAGGTGTTGTATAGGAAGTTTCAGGATTGGGTGTACACGTATGGCATGGAGTGAGAATACTCTCAAAATCAGCATAGATGACATAAGGTACTTTCAGCATCCTCTCAACATTTTTAAACTGTGCAATTGCTTTCTCCTTGCTAGGCATAACAACCCTTGCAACACCATGTTGAATACAGACGGCTGCATGTTCTTGTAGTTTTTCCAGTCCACTTCGTCCATATCGATTATCAAAATGTGTAAAACAGCGCTTGCAGGTATAAACACGTTCATTACATTTAGTTTTCTGGCGTCGAACGAGCTTCTCAAAATTCCTTATATACACGTAGTGATGTTTTCCACTGCTATCATTCAATAGTAGCAGGTCGCGATGTTCAGGTAGTTCAATATCAGCAACCTTTATCGGATACACTTCATGCTTCTCATCCAGCCCGAAAACGTTAATAGACATATTGTTAAGCTTCTCAAATTTAGGTATTTGAGAAAGTGGAGTAGGGTAGGAAACACAGCTGAAGTCGTACTTGTCTTGAAGTTGTTTGTATTTGTTCACACGCTGTGCATTCTTCCCTATGAATTTAGCTAATACAGAGTACATGAAACATTTCTCGTCGGTAAAGTTCTGAATGTTTATACACGCTTCTTTAGCTCCGACAGATGACGGTAGTGGTATGTAGCTACTTCCTCGTAACGGGTTGTACTTGTTGATACGAAGTCGAACTCCTTCCACAGCAAGCAAAGCCCAGCTGCTACCCTTAAGCTGAGACTCCTCCATTTCAGTCACCAATTTCTTGAATTTCACTTCCATCGCTGACTCCAGATCAGTTTCCAGGAAAACAGCTTGATTCCGTGTTTTAAATGTTTTGTCACAGGTTTCTCCAATACTGTTAACAAATCGACACTCAGCCAGCAGATTAATTTTAACACTCTTATGAATGCTAAGCTCTTTATGCACAGCCTGGATTATACGTTGTTTTGCCTCTTGCAGATACATATTTAGGTCCTTAGCTGATTCGCATCGTATAAAATACGATTTCAATCGTCCTTCGAATGAAGTTTCGTATTCTTTCATATCACAGTCCTCCATTGTTGACAGTAACTGATGTTTAGTTGGCTCCAATCTTCTTTTCTTCTGAGGGCTGCTTATTTCACATATATCTTCGTGTCGCTGTCCCTTATAACAATCTTTGAAGGTTACATTACAATGTTTACATTTGAAGAGCTTCTTGCAGCTCATCTCGTGTCTTCTCTTGTCATAACCTCGGAGGAACTTCTTCCCGCATTTTCCGCATGCATATCCAGTAGCGCTTGGAATAATATCCTTATACGCTGAGTTATTCATCTTTATTCTTGATGTAATAACGTATTAATCACTGATCAATGAAATGTAGACCTCTTCACCTTGACACCACTTTAGAAAGCTGATTATTCTTGGAGAGAACACGATGTTAACACCTCAAGACTAATTAGCACAATGAAGTCCAATACCCTAGATCACCATATTTATAGAGGGAGCACGAACCTTTTAGATCAATCATAAACTCTCTCCATAACCACCTGTATATGATCGCTCAACGTGTACTAACCCCCCAGCCATATAACCTCAAGTCTAGAGACAGGATATTTATGACGTCACAACCAGAGACAGGATGTCTGGCAGCATCAAACACGTTTAAACTCGTCTCATAACTACCTGCTTATGCTGTCACACCAGCAAGAGAAGTATTCCCACACGCTCATTCAGACATATATTTCAAATTCAAGCCCACCACCACCATCACCACCTATTGTACCAAGGCTAATTCAAGCTGTATTATCACAATACTTAAAAGTAAAAGCTTAAAAGGAAACCTAGAAGATTTTCCCCCTTATTTACTTAATTATCTCATGTTTTTATTCCCTTTTCAATTCTTCCTTTCCATCTTCTCACAGAAAGACCACTACATTTCACTACAATCATGAGAAAAGCAATTTTTCCAGAGTTACACAGATTCTAAGCTTCTAAATCGAACCCGGTAATACTTTTAATAAATGTATTTTAGCTCCCCAATATCAGCATCTACCATTTAATCTTTACTCGAACCTGATATGATCCATAAGCTTGAAGATATATGAAATCACCCTTCGGGATTCGATCTGAGTACTTTAAAGTAATATTTGTCACGATAACGATATTTAAGGACTGGATACTCTGTTTGCGTCTACCTTGACATGTTTATCTAAATTAAATTACGAGTTATTAAATTTTTGCAAGTAAATTTCATTGAATCGGTATTCGAACCCAGAACACCAGGAACAAGATAATTTATAATATTAGTCTGACATGTTAAACAAAGTTGTATGCAGTTACATCATCGATCTAAGTGATATATTCTAGTGTACAGAGGAAAATTAAGAAAGTCATTAAAAGATGAGGAATCGAACCAAGCACAACTGATTGGCAATTATATACAGCATTAATTACCCATCATAGAAGCTATCAATCATGCTTTAGTCCACTCCTCTACCTCACTTAGTTCCCGAGATAATGAAAATTTTAAAATTAGGATCGAACCCAGGACGTCATGTATCTAATTACACATCCACAAGATACTACCTAATAACATAAACGCAATAAAGTTTATTTGGCGTCTTTATCTTAATTGGTTTAGGAGTTATTAAATTTATAAGTAAATTCCATCGAATCAGTATTCGAACCCAGAACACCAAGAACAAAATAATTTATAATATGAGTTTGGTAAGCTTAAAGGTGTTGTATGTAGTTACAGCATCAATTTAAGTGATATTTTCTAGAGTATAGAGTAAAATTAAGCAAGTCATTAAAAATCGGGATTCGAACTAGGGACAACGGATTGGAAATTATATACAGTATTAATTACCCATTATAACAGCTATCAATCATGCTTTGGTCCATTCCTCTAGCTTTCTTAGTTTCTGAGATAATGGAGTTTTTAAAATTAAGGATCGAACCCAGGACACCAGGTACCAAAATATACATCCACAATAAACTATCTAATGACATTAATGTAATAAAGTTTATTTGACGTCTTTATCTTAATTAGTCTCTGAGTTATTAGAAGATGAATTTGCATTCACTCCTAGGATTCGAACCCAGGCATCCCGGTCAACTTGAAACAATGTCCTAATGACGCGGCGCATTCCAAAGAATTGATTAGTTTTTTTTCCCATTGTTCTATCTCTTTTCATTCAGGAGATATAAGCGATTAAACAGTAGATATAATATGGGCGGGGCATGCCGGCATAGATCAAAAGAACTTTATCAGATGTCGGCATCTCTCTGTGTGCTGGAGTCGCTATGTTATATCTACTGTTTAATCGCTTATATCTCCTGAATGAAAAGAGATAGAACAATGGGAAAAAAACTAATCAATTCTTTGGAATGCGCCGCGTCATTAGGACATTGTTTCAAGTTGACCGGGATGCCTGGGTTCGAATCCTAGGAGTGAATGCAGATTCATCTTCTAATAACTCAGAGACTAATTAAGATAAAGACGTCAAATAAACTTTATTACATTAATGTCATTAGATAGTTTATTGTGGATGTATATTTTGGTACCTGGTGTCCTGGGTTCGATCCTTAATTTTAAAAACTCCATTATCTCAGAAACTAAGAAAGCTAGAGGAATGGACCAAAGCATGATTGATAGCTGTTATAATGGGTAATTAATACTGTATATAATTTCCAATCCGTTGTCCCTAGTTCGAATCCCGATTTTTTAATGACTTGCTTAATTTTACTCTATACTCTAGAAAATATCACTTAAATTGATGCTGTAACTACATACAACACCTTTAAGCTTACCAAACTCATATTATAAATTATTTTGTTCTTGGTGTTCTGGGTTCGAATACTGATTCGATGGAATTTACTTATAAATTTAATAACTCCTAAACCAATTAAGATAAAGACGCCAAATAAACTTTATTGCGTTTATGTTATTAGGTAGTATCTTGTGGATGTGTAATTAGATACATGACGTCCTGGGTTCGATCCTAATTTTAAAATTTTCATTATCTCGGGAACTAAGTGAGGTAGAGGAGTGGACTAAAGCATGATTGATAGCTTCTATGATGGGTAATTAATGCTGTATATAATTGCCAATCAGTTGTGCTTGGTTCGATTCCTCATCTTTTAATGACTTTCTTAATTTTCCTCTGTACACTAGAATATATCACTTAGATCGATTATGTAACTGCATACAACTTTGTTTAACATGTCAGACTAATATTATAAATTATCTTGTTCCTGGTGTTCTGGGTTCGAATACCGATTCAATGAAATTTACTTGCAAAAATTTAATAACTCGTAATTTAATTTAGATAAACATGTCAAGGTAGACGCAAACAGAGTATCCAGTCCTTAAATATCGTTATCGTGACAAATATTACTTTAAAGTACTCAGATCGAATCCCGAAGGGTGATTTCATATATCTTCAAGCTTATGGATCATATCAGGTTCGAGTAAAGATTAAATGGTAGATGCTGATATTGGGGAGCTAAAATACATTTATTAAAAGTATTACCGGGTTCGATTTAGAAGCTTAGAATCTGTGTAACTCTGGAAAAATTGCTTTTCTCATGATTGTAGTGAAATGTAATGGTCTTTCTGTGAGAAGATGGAAAGGAAGAATTGAAAAGGGAATAAAAACATGAGATAATTAAGTAAATAAGGGGGAAAATCTTCTAGGTTTCCTTTTAAGCTTTTACTTTTAAGTATTGTGATAATACAGCTTGAATTAGCCTTGGTACAATAGGTGGTGATGGTGGTGGTGGGCTTGAATTTGAAATATATGTCTGAATGAGCGTGTGGGAATACTTCTCTTGCTGGTGTGACAGCATAAGCAGGTAGTTATGAGACGAGTTTAAACGTGTTTGATGCTGCCAGACATCCTGTCTCTGGTTGTGACGTCATAAACATCCTGTCTCTAGACTTGAGGTTATATGGCTGGGGGGTTAGTACACGTTGAGCGATCATATACAGGTGGTTATGGAGAGAGTTTATGATTGATCTAAAAGGTTCGTGCTCCCTCTATAAATATGGTGATCTAGGGTATTGGACTTCATTGTGCTAATTAGTCTTGAGGTGTTAACATCGTGTTCTCTCCAAGAATAATCAGCTTTCTAAAGTGGTGTCAAGGTGAAGAGGTCTACATTTCATTGATCAGTGATTAATACGTTATTACATCAAGAATAAAGATGAATAACTCAGCGTATAAGGATATTATTCCAAGCGCTACTGGATATGCATGCGGAAAATGCGGGAAGAAGTTCCTCCGAGGTTATGACAAGAGAAGACACGAGATGAGCTGCAAGAAGCTCTTCAAATGTAAACATTGTAATGTAACCTTCAAAGATTGTTATAAGGGACAGCGACACGAAGATATATGTGAAATAAGCAGCCCTCAGAAGAAAAGAAGATTGGAGCCAACTAAACATCAGTTACTGTCAACAATGGAGGACTGTGATATGAAAGAATACGAAACTTCATTCGAAGGACGATTGAAATCGTATTTTATACGATGCGAATCAGCTAAGGACCTAAATATGTATCTGCAAGAGGCAAAACAACGTATAATCCAGGCTGTGCATAAAGAGCTTAGCATTCATAAGAGTGTTAAAATTAATCTGCTGGCTGAGTGTCGATTTGTTAACAGTATTGGAGAAACCTGTGACAAAACATTTAAAACACGGAATCAAGCTGTTTTCCTGGAAACTGATCTGGAGTCAGCGATGGAAGTGAAATTCAAGAAATTGGTGACTGAAATGGAGGAGTCTCAGCTTAAGGGTAGCAGCTGGGCTTTGCTTGCTGTGGAAGGAGTTCGACTTCGTATCAACAAGTACAACCCGTTACGAGGAAGTAGCTACATACCACTACCGTCATCTGTCGGAGCTAAAGAAGCGTGTATAAACATTCAGAACTTTACCGACGAGAAATGTTTCATGTACTCTGTATTAGCTAAATTCATAGGGAAGAATGCACAGCGTGTGAACAAATACAAACAACTTCAAGACAAGTACGACTTCAGCTGTGTTTCCTACCCTACTCCACTTTCTCAAATACCTAAATTTGAGAAGCTTAACAATATGTCTATTAACGTTTTCGGGCTGGATGAGAAGCATGAAGTGTATCCGATAAAGGTTGCTGATATTGAACTACCTGAACATCGCGACCTGCTACTATTGAATGATAGCAGTGGAAAACATCACTACGTGTATATAAGGAATTTTGAGAAGCTCGTTCGACGCCAGAAAACTAAATGTAATGAACGTGTTTATACCTGCAAGCGCTGTTTTACACATTTTGATAATCGATATGGACGAAGTGGACTGGAAAAACTACAAGAACATGCAGCCGTCTGTATTCAACATGGTGTTGCAAGGGTTGTTATGCCTAGCAAGGAGAAAGCAATTGCACAGTTTAAAAATGTTGAGAGGATGCTGAAAGTACCTTATGTCATCTATGCTGATTTTGAGAGTATTCTCACTCCATGCCATACGTGTACACCCAATCCTGAAACTTCCTATACAACACCTTATCAAGAGCACACACCAATGAGCTTCTGTGTTTACGTGAAACCTACATCCAGTGTTGAACATCTCGAAACTGATCTTCCTAAGCATCCCTATGTGTATCGTGGTGCTGATGCTGCTCAGAAGTTTATGCTGTACCTGACATCTCTTGCAAAAATGATTGGTAATATATACAAATCTGCTAAGCCTCTGAAACTTACGGATCAACAGCAAAAGGATTTCGAGTCTTCTACGACATGCTACTTGTGTAGAAAACCCTTTACAGAAGAGAACTATAAAGTACGCGACCATGATCACATCAGCGGTGAATATCGTGGAAGTCTTCATAATGAATGTAATTTAGCCTGCAAAACACCTAAATATATACCAGTCTTCATGCATAACCTTAGCGGATATGACTCTCATTTCATTGTTAAGGAGCTGGGTTGTACAAGTGAACGTGTGGAGGTAATTCCTAACTCTGAAGAAAGCTATATCTCATTCACCAAGTATGTAGGAGATATAAAGCTTCGATTTGTGGATAGCTTCCGATTCCTCAGTACAAGCTTGGATAAGTTGGTAAAAAATCTAACCTCGTATCCTGAAACGCTAAAGTACTTTGGAGAAGACAAATTGAAGTTGATGACCCGTAAGGGTGTATTTCCATATGATTTTGTTACGTCATGGGATGCCCTGAACGAGACCTGCTTGCCTCCTAAGGACTCCTTCTACAATAGATTAAATGAAGAAGAAATTACTGATGCTGACTACGATCATGCTAGAAATGTATGGGAGCTGTTTAATGTGAGAAACCTGGGAGAGTACAGCGATCTCTACTTAACTTCGGATGTACTTCTTCTAGCTGACGTCTTTGAGACGTTCAGAGAGCAAACCCTTAAAACACACAAAGTCGATCCCGCCCATTATTTTACCTCTCCAGGTCTAACATGGGACGCTATGTTACTGTATACTGGAATTAAGTTAGAGCTGTTACAAGATTATGATCAACTACTCATGGTGGAATCAGGTATAAGAGGAGGTTTATGCCAAGTTTCTCATCGGTATGCTGAGGCTAATAACACTTATATGGAGAAGTTTGATCCGACGAGACCAACCCAATTTATCACATACGAGGACGCAAATAACCAATATGGGTGGGCAATGTGTCACGCCCTTCCTTTTGGTGGATTTCAGTGGGTGTCACCTGAAGAAATCAACTTAGAAACACTACAAGAAGATGATCCTCATGGGTACATATTAGAAGTCGACATCGAGTATCCTGCAGAACTTCACGATCTACACAACGATCTACCTTTCCTGCCAGAGTGTATGAAACCATTGGAATCATCTACAAAGAAACTGATACCTCATCTTGGACCTCGAAAGAAGTATGTAGTGCATTACATGGCTTTGAAGCAAGCTCTTAGTCATGGACTACGACTAACAAAAATCCATCGTGTGCTACAATTCCGACAGTCTCAGTGGTTGAAACCTTATGTGGAATTTAACAACAGGCTACGACAACAAGCTGCAAATGATTTCGAGAAGGATCTCTACAAGCTCTTTAACAACGCTATGTTTGGAAAAACTATGGAGAACCTGCGTAACCGTATGGATATACGACTGGTGACCAATGAAAAAACTCTAGAGAAGCTGATCGCCAAGCCTACGTTTATCGACAGGACGATATATGCTGATAATCTAGCTGCTGTACATATGGCCTCTCGTCAGATTGTATTCAACAAGCCTATATACATTGGTATGAGTGTGTTGGACATCTCCAAGACATTAATGTATAACTATCATTACGACGTTTTGTTGCCTTATTATGGAGCTGAAAACCTGAAGCTTATGTATATGGACACTGATTCGTTCATTCATCGTGTAACAACTGAAGATGTGTACCAGGACAAGCTACGTTTTCTTGAGCATCTCGATACAGCTGATTACCCTGCCAACCATATATGTTACTCTACTCAGAACAAGAAGGTATTGGGAAAATTTAAAGATGAGGCTAATAGCAAAATCATCCTACGCTTTGTTGGACTACGTCCTAAGATGTATGCCTTAGATATTCAAGGGTCAATGATAAAAAAGATTAAAGGTATAAAACGTAGCGCTATTAAGCAGTACATTTCGTTTGACAGCTATACAGACTGTCTTAAAACCAGTGAAATCATCAGAACACCTATGAATCTGATCCTATCACGAAAGCATGCCCTTGCTACAGTACAAGTGAATAAAATTGCATTGACTCCGTTTGATGATAAAAGAATTATTGCTGAGGACGGGATAACAACATATGCGTATGGACATTACGCCATTACAAACAGTGCTTAAAAGAATGTAAGTTAAAGATAAAGATTTTCTAGTGAGTCTACAATCTTAAAACAGAAGGTATCTGTGTGCTGTATATGCAGATAGCTGACGCCTGATGAAGAAAGAAGAAGATGGAAGGGAAGGTGGTAACCCTGCCATTAGGAGCAATCCTAGTGCTAGTCTCAAGCCTAGATAAAAGGGGAGAGACATCTATAACGAACTAAAATAAAGGTATGTTGACGTAAAGCTTTTCAATTTGTGAACCAATATGCAGTTTATCCCTCTCCGCATCGTGCAATAACTGTTTAACATATAAAAATTTGTAAGATTTAGAAAAAAGTATATAAATTGTTGTAACGTTGGATGAGAAAAGTTTTATAATCGAATTACTCTCTATATTACCATGAGTACCTGTGATACTAGTTGAATTGCCTGTTAAAATGACTTAAATACCTGTGATACTACCCGAATCGTGTGAAATTACATTAAATAGCTCAGATACGAATTCCTGCTCTAAATTAGTACGAGCACCTGTGATACTATCAGAATTGCCTATTAAAATGACTCAAATACCATTGATACAACCTGAATCAGCTGCATTTACCTTAAATAGCCGTGATACAAATCTCTGATCGAAATTATTACGAGCATCTGTGAAACTATGCTGATTATCCAAATACTTATGATATTACCTGAACTATCTGTAAAATACGAAACTAGGCTATAACCAACCCCTGGAACCTACCCTTGCTTGCTTAATTACTCTAAACACCTATGTTACTTGAATTATCCTAAATACCTACGATACCCTCTGAATTACCTGTGAAATATGAAACTATGCTATACCCAACCCTAGAATCTATCCTCTTGTGATACTAGCTGAATTAGCCTAAATACCTACGATACTAGCTGAATTATCTGTGAAATCATGCAGAGCCATGATGCAGTTAGCATCTGGAATCTATCCTGTGTTACTAGACGAATTAGCCTAAATGCATACGATACTAGCTGAATTACCTGTGAAATCATACACTGCTATGATCCAGTCAGCCTCTTGCAATACTACCTGAATTACTTACCTGTTAGTGTTAGTGGGTTAGCTTTTCCCGTTGCAGGTCACCTTTTTCCCTTTATGGCTCACCTTTTTCCCTTTGGTGGTCGCCTTTTTCCCTTTGCTGGTGACATTTTTCCCTTTACTGGTCACCTTTTTCCCGTTGCATGTCGCCTTTTTCCCTTTGCTGGTCACCTTTTTCCCTTTGCTGGTCACATTTTTCCCTTTGCTGGTCGCCTTTTTCCCTTTGCTGGTCACCTTTTTCCCTTTGCTAGTCAACTTTTTCCCTGAGCAGTCACCTTTTTCCCCTGAACGAGTCACCTTTTCCCTGAATAGGTTACGTGATGGGCATGTCTAGAACATTGACCACTATGTTCACGTCTAAAGTCGCTTTCAAGTCTAGCACCTACTATTCCCTATCTCTCCTGTATATAAGTCCATATTCCTACTGCTACACTACCTGTCTAGCCTAACACCTCTCCTCCTGTTCCTATACCTCTCATATAAACCATACTCTACTCCTCTAGCTCTGTCTAGCCTAACGCCTCTCTCGTTTACCTATGACTCTCACATAAACCATACTCTGCTCCTCGACCTCTGTCTAGTCTAACTCCTCTCCTCGTTTTCCTATACCTCTCATATAAACTATACTCTACTCCTCAACCTCTGTCTAGCCTAGCACCCCTCTTCCTGTCCCTATACTTCTCATACATATAAACCATGCCCTACGTTTCAAGCCCTGTCTAGTCTAACACCACTCCCCGTATCCCCTACCTCTCAAAAGCTCATTCCCTCCTGCCCCCCCTCTAGCTGAGTATCACTCCTTGGTTTCCTATCTAACCTAACTTTAACACCTGTCTATCCTAGCATAGGATCTCTCTCCGTTTTCTCGTCTCTCCTTATAAACACAAACTCAATTCTCCTAACCTAATACCTCTCCTCGTTTTCCTATACTTCTCATATAAACCTTACTCTACTCCTCGACTTCTGCCTAGCCTAACACCTTTCCTCGTTTTCCTATATCTCTCATATAAACCATGCACTACGTTTCAAGCCCTGTCTAGTCTAACACCTCTCATCGTTTTCCTATACCGCTCATATAAACCATACATTACTCAGCCTCTGTCTAGCCTAGCACCCTCCACGTATTCCCTATCTGTCTCATATAAAGCGCACTCCCCTCCTACCACTGTCTAGCCTAGCGTCAGTCCTCGTATTCCCTATCTCTCCCATATAAACGCATTTTCCTCCTTGAAGACTCTTTCAACCTAGCATCTACCTTCGTTTTCCCTATCCTTTCCCATATAAACGCAAAAACCTGTGCTCGAATTCCTCTATATATCCTACTTCCAATATTTTGTTTTTAGAGTTATGCTGTTCACGAACACACACAGATGGACAGACACATACACGGGGCTTTTTATCTAATTTGTTTATTTATTGGCCTCAAAACAGGTATTTAAGGTGACATACAGACACATATACGGACCTTTTATTCTAGAAATAGTTTTATTCAGGGGGCCTCAAAACAGGTATTTACGGTGACATACAGACACATATACGGACCTTTTATTCTAGAATTAGTTTTATTCAGGGGGTCTCAAAACAGATATTTACGGTGACATACAGACACATGTACCAACCTTTTTTCTATTTTTTTTATTCAGGGGCCCCAAAACACGTATTTACGGTGACATAGACACATGGATTTTTGGGGAGAATATAATACCTGGTGTTCCCTGCTGCAGGTAGGTGGTAGAGAAAACAAAAAGCTGATGTGTTGCATTCACGTGACCTCCACTCACTGGTTGACAAACTATTCTTACAAAAGCGCTCACCATATTGTGTGGATGTTGAGATCGAGTAGCACGTAGCTCCACAAACAACCACTTAATATTCATAGCAAAGGTTTAGATTGTTGCAGCTAAGTCCGCCCTTTCCACACAAGCGAGGGGAAAAAGGACGACGTTTGATTTTCCTAGTGGCAATAGCTTGGAGCGCTTTCACATTTCATCATTTCTGATATTTACTGAAGGATATTAAACAGGCTTCTTGCAGTTATCTACACTCAAACCTAGTTTCCTTCCGTTCTGGCTTTAATGCTTAGAAATTCCTTTTAACTTTGCACCGCTACGTGTACTTCCCTAGTTGGCGACAAACAAATCTGCCCGAGTCCGGCCTTCAAAATAAAGACGAAAAAACTTAATTTATCGCATTCAACATCATATGCACTTTGTCATGTAAATATCTTAAAACACGTGCTATCTTCATCAAAATCGTTAGCGCCATTTTTGAGAAAATAAAGAATAACGAAAAGTCCTTCCAATTAAAGAGAATGTAAAAACAGAAAAAAATCTGATGTGTTACATTCACACGACTTTCTTTCTATTCGTGGTATAGAAATTACGAAAGTTTATTTTCCTATCTACTTTATTTTAATGGAGATAAGCCCTTGCACAAACAGCGATAGCCAAATGTTTAAGAACGGTGCGCCCGGGAACCGTCGACTCTCCTACCTGTAACCGCCATCTGTTTCAGAGGTGTTCGGCGGGGGCTCGCAGTAGGTCTCTCCTCGCGTTAGTGGCTTGTGGGCAGGGACAGAAACCCGCGACCTTGGGAACCAGAGGCTAGCACGGTACCACTAGTCCACGGAGGACGACAGGGGCCGACTGCAGTGCTCTGCCCCGGTGACCTTTGCCAAATGTTTAAGAACTGGGCGGACTCTTTCCACGACATCGCGAGAAGCAACTGGCAATCGAAAGGACTTTAAAATGGCTAAGAATTGAACACTGTTGTGCGAGGGGTCCCGGCTGGAGGTAGGAATCCCTATCCTTCCGAGAGTCTAGAAGTATGAATGAGTGTGTCATCTAATCATAAAAACCCAAAAGGTGCAAAGGAACCCAACAAGAAGAGAGTACGAGTTAATACCATTGCCTATAGGCAATTATATGTTCCAAAGAAAGGCCGCCGATACGACTATTGTATAAATGGAGATTTAAAACATTCAAAAACCATTAAAAACGGTTATCTCGGAAATGGGCGATGCTACAAAAAAGTTATTTAAAATAAATTGTGTGTTTTAATAAGATCTACATTCTAGATGTAGTAAGTTCTCGTCTATCGCGTAACATTTACCAGTTATACAACATTATACAAAATTCCATTCGAATGAAGAGGACTTGACAGGACTTCAACATATACCTTTGATTTGTCATGGAAATATCTTTAATATATGGTATTTTAGTTAGTTAGCCATTTTTAGAAAATAAAAAAAAATTCGAAAAAATGTTCCATGTAAAGTCGGAGGTGGAGGATTTTCTTGAAAATCTTCGTGTCGCATATTTGGAATATGTTAAACTTAAATACCATTTCGTTTTTGAGTTATGCGATTCAAAGACACACACGGACCTTTTTACACTCGACATGAATTTTTAGGTGGAATACAATACTTCCGTAAAGAAAGTAACATCACAATTATCGCAACATGCACACATCCACGTAGTAGCGATAATAAATAGAACAGCATGGCATCCCTCCACAACCACGACAACTATGACACTGCGACTACGGGCCTGACTCCACCCATCGCTAAGGGTATATCTGCACGAATTGGTAAAAAACATAAATGGTTTCTTTCTAACATTGTTTTCAACCTCTAAGTTCATTTAAAATGTTAAATACTAATTGTGCCACGTCCCTTCTTCAGATCAGCCGCCAGCTGTGTTTTGTGTGTGCGTGTTTATATTGGTATTTATTCCACTAATATTGTAAACTATTTTAAACATTACACGCACTTATTACAAGCGAAACCAGAATCGCTGTTTAAAATGCAATAATAGAGTTACAAAACGAGTTTCACTCTGGGTTCTTCTATTTGCCCCACACCACACCACCGATTATTTAACCTGGGTCCACCCCATCCTAATCCTCCAGCAACAGCAAGCATATTTTCGGCCGTGAAATAGAGGCAGACAGCAGCTCGACCTTACCAAATGGCTTGCCACTCAGCTAGAGCAAAATAGTACGTGAGAGTTGCCAGTTATAATCAAATTAAAAATCTACTGCTGCTTTCAGAGAGCAAATAAACATGTAAGCCATTACAGGTATTAAAATAATTTTGTGACTGAACCTGCTATATTGAATGTCACAGCGTGGACAGCAAATACTTGCAGACTAAGGTTAAAGGCACTTTTGTTGAATGTTGCTTTAAATGAATTTACATCAGTAACGAAATCGTTTGCACTGTTTTCTAAACAATGAACAATTTTTTTCACATATAGTGTGCCTTTTCTCTGAAACTACTTAACACAGAGCAGTGAAAGCTGGTACTTTCTTATACAAGTGTAAACAAACAATCCTTTGAAGCACTTTGTTTTTAATATTGAAAATAACAGTGTTTATGATTATACATATCAATGAATTTAAGGGATTTTGCAAACCAAAATAGTACATTTTTACTTTCTCTACTACGTATAGTAAGTAGGGGAAGTATTGCATTCCACCCAAAAATTCGATACCGAGATTTCACTGGAAATACATGTTTTGAGACCTCCTGAATCCAAAAAAAGCATTTTTGGAAACATGTCCGTGTGTGTGTCTGTGTGTGTGTGTCTGTCTGTGTGTGTGTGTGTGTCTGTCTGTGTGTGTGTGTCTGTGAACAGCATAACACAAAAACGAACAGTCGGATAAACACCAAACTTGGTATTTAGGTTCAGTATTTTCCAGAGATGCGACACGAAGGTTTTCAAGAAAATCCCCCCACCCCAGACTACCCTTTACATAGAACATTTTTCGAAAATTTTAATTTTCTCAAAAATGGCTCTAACGATTTTGATGAAAATATCATATGTTTAAGATAAAGTCATGAGAAATGAAATATATATCTCGAAATTTCTGGAAATGTCTCCAAAAGTATTCTTCATTGTGAACGACTTTTGCATAACTGGTAAACCATAAGAGATAGACAAAATTTTACTACACAAAAAATGTAGATCGCGTTGAAATACACAACTTATGTTATATACATTTCTTTTGTTGAGTGAACCGTTTTCGAGATATTGCTTGTTATTTCCTTAAATTTTCCAATACTTATACTTTTTCTCAAATTCGTTATTCATTTTTTACTTTCTCTACTACGTATAGTAAGTAGGGGAAGTATTGCATTCCACCCAAAAATTCGATACCGAGATTTCGCCGGAAATACATGTTTTGAGACCTCCTGAATCCAAAAAAAGCATTTTTGGAAACATGTCCGTGTGTGTGTCTGTGTGTGTGTGTGTGTGTGTCTGTGTGTGTGTGTGTGTCTGTGAACAGCATAACTCAAAAACGAACAGTCGGATAAGCACCAAACTTGGTATTTAGGTTCAGTATCTTCCAGAGATGCGACACGAAGATTTTCAAGAAAATCCCCCCACCCCAGACTACCCTTTACATGGAAGATTTTTCGAAAATTTTAATTTTCTCAAAAATGCCTCTAACGATTTTGATGAAAATATCATATGTTTAAGATAATGTCATGAGAAATGAAATGTATATCTCGAATTTTCTGGGAATGTCTCCAAAAGTATTCGTCATTGTGAACGACTTTTGCATAACTGGTAAACCATAAGAGATAGACAAAATTTTACTACACAAAAAATGTAGATCGCGTTAAAATACACAACTTATGTCATATACATTTCTTTTGTTGAGTGAACCGTTTTCGAGATATTGCTTGTTATTTCCTTAACTTTTCCAATACTTATACTTTTTCTCAAATGCGTTATTCATTTTTTTTATGTCCTGGACATGCAAAGAGAATAGAATGCGCCACATAGCAACCAGCGTTAAAATATTTGACTATCGCTTAAAAGCTACCATATTTCCCTTGCATCTACAAGAAAATTACCAATAAGATTGACATCTCGATATCTCGATTAACATGAAGCATATGGAGAATAGGTGTTTGTAAAATTAGATTGTACAAGAGTAGAGAAAGTCATGTGAGTGTAACACATCAGATTTTTTATGTCCTAGACATGCAAAGAGAATGGAATTCGCCGCATAGCAACCAGCGCTAAAATATTTGACTATCGCTTAAAAGCTACCATATTCCCCTTGCATCTACAAGAAAATTACCAATAAGATTGACATCTCGATTTCTCGATTAACATGAAGCATTTAGAGAAAAGGCGTTTGTAAAAATAGATTGTACAAGAGTAGAGAAAGTCATGTGAGTGTAACACATCATATTTTTTTATATACAACACTAGTACTTTAATCAAAATGTTGCTGAATAAGATTGATTATCATCTCAAAAGGAACGTGAGCACATAGTATGATTGCAATTGATTGATTTATTGATGATTATCTTATCGCGCTAGGAAACATCTCAAACTTTCAGCATTAGTGAAAAACTGTTTTTCAAATGCTGATGCCAAGTTTCATTGCATTATCCAAAAACTTCGGAAGTTACAGTTAATTGCATTTTCACCAAGTCCTCACCTTAAACGCATGCCAAAACAAAACTCAGTCATCCAAGAAAAGGAACCATTTTGAAATCGCTGGTCGCTCCGACTTTAACAAATCGAAGGGAGATAACGAAATGCACTGAAGCCGAGACAATAAACAAGCCGTTATTGCCATTTAAGCTGTGTTGGTAGATACAAAATCTGAGATGTGAATTAACTGGTGTTCCGGTTGCCCGGACTTTATATGAATATTTCAGGCAGGCGGGCGGCCGACTCAGTTCTCTGTTAATGAGTTCCCCAACACGCTGTTTAATTTCCGGAGCGTCATTTCGAAATGCGGGAACAGGTGAATTATTTCCTTCGTTAAGGTAAATAATCACGACTTCAAATGTTTCCCGGCCTGACCCTCTGTGTCACAAAAACTGCTATTAAAACACCACACAGAGCTGAGAAAATTAGAAATTGTTTAAATCCTTGTTCCGACCACCACGACACTTGGCCCTCGTGCCAGGGGTGATGATCACAAGGCAACTCTAAAGCCATTTATCAGGCATAGAATGCGATATGATGTGAGAAATTAAAACATAATAGTGTTAGCATGAAACCACTTAGGACAGTTGACACAGTGACTTTTTGTTGCAGTATTCGCTCTCCTTCTGAGGCAACGTATCAAAGCTCACTTATCGCTTACCTATGAGAAAGTATTGTAAACCGTCCAAAAATTTGATATCGAGATTTCACCACAAATACACGTTTTTATGCCCCTCGAAGTGTGTGTATCAACACCATAACTCATAAACGAAATGTCTCATGAATACCAAACTTGATATTTAAGTTCGATGCGACAGGAAGATCTTTAAGAAAATCCCCCCCCAAACTAGCCTTAAGATCCAAGATTTTTCCTTATTACCTTCCCTACTACGTATAGTAAGTAGGGGGAGTATTGCATTCCACCCAAAAAATCCATACCGAGATTTCACCGGAAATACATGTTTTGAAGCGCCCTGAATCCAAATAAAGAATTTTTGCAAACATGTTCGGGTGCGTGTCTGTGAACGAAAAGTCTGATAAATACCAAACTTGGTATTTGAGCTTAGTATCTTCCAAGGATGCCATACGAAGATTTTCAACAAAATCTCCCCATCTCAACTACCCATTACATGGAACATTTTTCAAAAGTTTTGATTTTCTAAAAAATTGCTATAACGATTTTTATTAAAATACCATATATGAAAGATAAATAAAATTTACATAATTTTCTGGGAATAACATAGGAAAGCAATCTTATATAATCTTGTATAACTGGTAAACGTTAAGCTTTAGACGAAGACGTACCATACAAAAATATACAGCTCTTTAAAAAAAGCAATTTACTTAAAATAACTTTTGTGACATCAGCCGTTTCAAAGATATCCGTTATTAAAGGTTCGAATTGTTCAAAAATTTCCATTCTTTTTAAGTCCAGCGATTTTCAGCTGTTTCTCGCGATTGCATAGAAACAGTATGGAACTTTAAAGCCAGCATATAGCGTCCAGTTGTTAAACATTTGACTGTCGCTGCTCTCTTTGTATCTATAACGAAAGGTGTAATGTAGCTGTTTCTGTAAAGGTTTATTTGGATTAAAATGAAGTAGACAGAAAAACAAGCTTCAGTAAGAATAGTTTGTATACCCACTAATCAAGATAGAGGGTAGCAGAGGAAGGCTTGTGAATGTATGACAGATTTTTTTTTCTCTGACATTCGCTTCTGCTGATGCCATAAAAAGAGTGTGTAATTTCAAAGTCACTTGGATCATATAACGATCCACTTTTTAAACATTTGACTCTCCCTTCAGTCTCCCGTATCTGAAAATTGCAACCATTAACAGCGAATATTTGGGAAATGATTAATTGCACAAACATTTGACATACATTGTGTTTTGAAGAGTTTTTTGCGCATCCCTCATAGTCATTCAGAATGAAGAGGCCTTCACACAAAATTTACTAGTCAATTAAATATACAATACCTCCTACACGTGGGCGGGTCGATACGCCAGCACGTACACACATGGTAGGTACTGCTTACGTATAACAAATATCGCATTCCTCTTCAATACCGAGATTTCATCGGAAATACACGCTTTGAGGACCTTCTGTGAACAAAATAGCTCAAAGATCAAAACTTGGTATTCTAAGTTCAGCAACACAAACATTCTCAACAAAGTCAACCATCCCATTGGAAAGTTTTTCGTTATTTTTTTTTCTCAAAAAGGACTATTTTAACTAAAATACATTATAAATAAAATGGATATCTTGAATAATCTGAGAATGGGCTATGAAGTGTGAAAGACGTTTGTATAACTGGTGCGATGGACCTCGTTATATTTATGTTGAATACACCTTTTTGTAGCGTTAAGCATCTCCTAGATATTGCTTTTTAATGGTTCAATTTTGAAATGTCTGTACTTTTTCAAGTATTAATTCGCTATGTGTTTTCAATGGTCATGAAAAGCCATCTTTAAAAATCTCACCTTCCTTACTGTATTGTACAGCGAAATGTGAAAATGAGTAGAGAAAGCCAGGTGAATGCAACACATTGTTTCGCCTGAACGCCCCGCCCCCTTCTCTACATTATCCCAGTTAAAGGAAGATTTCACCAGAAATGCACATAACTCACAACACCAAGCTTGGTATTTACGTCCAGCAACTTATAAATCTGACGTTTTCCCAAACCTCTAGCTTGTTGATGTACGCATATGAAGAATAAAGTGCATGTCTTGAAACTTCACTCTGTCTGAAATGTGAATAGTTTTGTGTCAGCACACAGAAACTTGCACAAGGAAATGTTCAAAATACACCACTTGCGTTAAAAGATCCCTTGTAGTAGCGTTAACCATTTCCTAAATACTCGCTGTGAATCGTTTCAATTTTCCAGTAGTTTAAACAATGCGTGTTTCTTCTAAGTAATATGAAGGCACAGCTGACTGACCCACCATCCTCTTGTGAACCTGTAATGAAAGGCTTCTTCTTCTACTTGGTGCTAATACAAATAAACGTGTGTTACCTATAAGAAGGATACAGTAGCGTCGCTATGGTCGCGAGAAAACACGTACCTGAAACCGATAACAAAAACTTGTGTTTGCCATGAGTTAACGAGATCTATATCTTACGGTTCCACAATTATACAAAAGCCATTTAGAAAGAAGAGCACTTCACATAAAATTCAACTTATTCATCTACTTGCCAAGCAAAGATCTTACAATATTTTAATCAAAATGATTTCAGCCATGTTTTGATGAAATAAAAATTTTCGAAAACTGTGCCGTGTAAACGGTTATTTGGGGTAGAAGCATCATCGTCTTCCATTCCTGGAAGATGCTGAACTTAAATATTAAGTTTGATGTTTAACCGAGACCTCGTTTTTTAGTTATGTTTTTCACCTTTTTCTATTCCTTTTTATTTCAGGGTGGCCTCAAAATCTCTTTATTGAATTTTTGGATGAAATACAACACTATCTCTAACTAACAAAATAGGCAGTAAAGCTGTTTTAAGAAGAAAGCTGAAAGTTTAAACTGCTGCAATCACAGCAACAGCTGATAAATCACATACAGAGCAACCTACGGAACAAATGACTAGCACTATCCTAACATTTATGTTTAAGATATGTACATTCTATGTAGCATTCACCTTCAAACCTTTCATATGTACCTCACTTTTATTGGTAAAGTAGAGGTACACATCACGGAGGGGCAGAGCACCGTAAAAAGGCCGTAACGTGACCTCTGGGAGACACCCACAAGCATGGGCGGGTCCTTTATGTTTAATATGTACCTCACTTTTATTGGTAAAGTAGAGGTACACATCACGGAGGGGCAGAGCACCGTAAGTAGGCGTAATGTGACCCCTGGGAGAGACCCACAAGCATGCGCGGGTCCTTTATGTTTAATATGTACCTCACTTTTATTGGTAAAGTAGAGGTACACATCACGGAGGGGCAGAGCACCGTAAGTAGGCGTAATGTGACCCCTAGGAGAGACCCACAAGCATGGGCGGGTCCTTTATGTTTAATATGTACCTCATTTTTATTGGTAAAGTAGAAACACACATCACGGAGGGACAGAACACCGTAAGTAGGCGTAACGTGACCCCTGGGAGAGACCCACAAGCATGGGCGGGTCCTTTATGTTTAATATGTACCTCACTTTTATTGGTAAAGAAGAAACACACATCACGGAGGGGCAGAGCACCGTAAAAAGGCCGTAACGTGACCTCTGGGAGACACCTACAAGCATGGGCGGGTCCTTTATGTTTAATATGTACCTCACTTTTATTGGTAAAGTAGAGGTACACATCACGGAGGGGCAGAGCACCGTAAGTAGGCGTAATGTGACCCCTGGGAGAGACCCACAAGCATGGGCGGGTCCTTTATGTTTAATATGTACCTCATTTTTATTGGTAAAGTAGAAACACACATCACGGAGGGACAGAACACCGTAAGTAGGCGTAACGTGACCCCTGGGAGAGACCCACAAGCATGGGCGGGTCCTTTATGTTTAATATGTACCTCATTTTTATTGGTAAAGAAGAAACACACATCACGGAGGGGCAGAGCACCGTAAAAAGGCCGTAACGTGACCCTTGGGAGAGACCCACAAGCATGCGCGGGTCCTTTATGTTTAATATGTACCTCACTTTTATTGGTAAAGTAGAGGCACACATCACGGAGGGACAGAGCACCGTAAGTAGGCGTAACGTGACCTCTGGGAGAGACCCACAAGCATGGACGAGTCCTTTATGTTTAATATGTACCTCACTTTTATTAGTAAAGTAGAAACACACATCACGGAGGGGCAGAGCACCGTAAAAAGGCCGTAACGTGACCTCTGGGAGAGACCCACAAGCATGGACGAGTCCTTTATGTTTAATATGTACCTCACTTTTATTGGTAAAGTAGAAACACACATTACGGAGGGGCAGAGCACCGTAAAAAGGCCGTAACGTGACCTCTGGGAGAGACCCACAAGCATGGACGAGTCCTTTATGTTTAATATGTACATCACTTTTATTGGTAAAGTAGAAACACACATCACGGAGGGGCAGAGCACCGTAAAAAGGCCGTAACGTGACCTCTGGGGGAGACCCACAAGCATGGACGAGTCCTTTATGTTTAATATGTACCTCACTTTTATTGGTAAAGTAGAAACACACATTACGGAGGGGCAGAGCACCGTAAAAAGGCCGTAACGTGACCTCTGGGAGAGACCCACAAGCATGGACGAGTCCTTTATGTTTAATATGTACCTCACTTTTATTGGTAAAGTAGAAACACACATCACGGAGGGGCAGAGCACCGTAAAAAGGCCGTAACGTGACCTCTGGGAGAGACCCACAAGCATGGACGAGTCCTTTATGTTTAATATGTACCTCACTTTTATTGGTAAAGTAGAAACACACATCACGGAGGGGCAGAGCACCGTAAAAAGGCCGTAACGTGACCTCTGGGAGAGACCCACAAGCATGGACGGGTCCTTTATGTTTAATATGTACCTCACTTTTATTGGTAGAGTAGAAACACACATCACGGAGGGGCAGAGCACCGTAAAAAGGCCGTAACGTGACCTCTGGGGGAGACCCACAAGCATGAACGGGTCCTTTATCTTCAATATGTACCTCACTTTTAGTGGTAAAGGTAGAGGTGCATATCACGGAAGGGCAGAGCACCGCCAGTAGGCCCTAACCTGACCCTGGGAGAGACCGGTCGGCCACTGTGTTTCATATGTACATCACTTTTAGTGGTAAAGGTAGAGGTACATATCACGGAAGCGCAGAGCACCGCCAGTAGGCCCTAACCTGACCCTGGGAGAGACCGCACGGCCACTGTGTTTCATATGTACCTAACTTTTATTGGTAAAGGTAGAGGTACATATCACGGAAGGGCAGAGCACCGCCAGTAGGCCCTAACATGACCCTGGGAGAGACCGGACGGCCACTGTGTTTCATATGTACCTCAATTTTACTGGTAAAGGTAGAGGCACATATGACGGAGCGGCATAGCACCGCAAGTAGGTGCAACCTGATTCCTGGGAGAGACCAGACGGCCGTGTTTCACATGTACCTCTCTTTTACTGGTAAAGGTAAAGCTACATATCACGGAAGGCAGGGCACCGCAAGTAGGCGCAATCTGACCCCTGGGAGAGACCGGACGGCCACTGTGTTTCATATGTACCTCTCTTTTACTGGTAAAGGTAAAGCTACATATCACGGAAGGCAGCGCAACGCAAGTAGGTGCAACCTGATTCCTGGGAGAGACCAGACGGCCGTGTTTCATATGTACCTCTCTTTTACTGGTAAAGGTAAAGCTACATATCACGGAAGGGCAGAGCACCGCAAGTAGGCGCAACCTGACCTCTGGGAGAGACCGGACGGGCGCTGTGTTTCATATGTACCTCACTTTTACTGGTTAAGGTAAAGAGCCACATATGACGGAGCGGCAGAGCACCGCAAGTAGGCGCAACCTGACCTCTAGGAGAGACCGGACGGGCGCTGTGTTTCATATGTACCTCACTTTTACTGGTTAAGGTAAAGAGCCACATATGACGGAGCGGCAGAGCACCGCAAGTAGGCGCAACCTGACCTTTGGGAGAGACCGGACGGGCGCTGTGTTTCATATGTACCTCACTTTTACTGGTTAAGGTAAAGAGCCACATATGACGGAGCGGCAGAGCACCGCAAGTAGGCGCAACCTGACCTCTAGGAGAGACCGGACGGCTACTGTGTTTCATATGTACCTCAGTTTTACTGGTTAAGGTAAAGAGCCACATATGACGGAGCGGCAGAGCACCGCAAGTAGGCGCAACCTGACCTCTGGGAGAGACCGGACGGGCGCTGTGTTTCATATGTACCTCACTTTTACTGGTTAAGGTAAAGAGCCACATATGACGGAGCGGCAGAGCACCGCAAGTAGGCGCAACCTGACCTCTGGGAGAGACCGGACGGGCGCTGTGTTTCATATGTACCTCACTTTTACTGGTTAAGGTAAAGAGCCACATATGACGGAGCGGCAGAGCACTGCAAGTAGGCGCAACCTGACCTCTGGGAGAGACCGGATGCCGACGGGCGCAAAGTTTCCAGACTGAACGACCCGACGCCACCCGGTCCTACCAATAAGCAGTCGCCTATCGGGTGGAGCCCACTCGTGGGAGTGACCTAGAGTCTCCGAGAGTCACTAGGGAAGAAACCTCTACAGAGCGCATAGCCATCATCCAGTCGCATCCCGCCGAACAACAACCCAGAAACAGATGCAAGGAAGATGATGGATACAGGAAATGAGCAGGAAAGTTGTGGTAGTACAATTTGCCTGCTGATCCGGAGAAACCACGAAAAACCCATTGGTCAGTGTGTGCGGTCGCCGAGGATCGAACCCAATGCGGGCCATAGATGTTACTGCCTGAGCCATCCGCCCGTTTAAACTTCTTTATGTACTGTCATTTAGACAATTGGTATTGTCGTGACATCTGTGGGTTTTGTGTGAACTACTCAGCGAGGGCGACATTTACATTACAAAACTTCATGGCGTTACAAAGAAAGAAGTGAGCGAGCTCATCCGTCAATACTTGTGGCATATGTTCGTGTCGACCTTGTGCGCATCAATTATTTAAGTGTTTCTTTGGAATCAGTTGACCTTCACCGCTTATGTCATGGTTCTCAGGAAGCCTGTTGCATGTGACAGGTCACAGAATTATAGAAACGGAAAATGCTGCTGGTGTAACTCAGTTGATTTCTAACAATGAAAACCCTGCCAGGAACTCAGGTGTACAAACTGGGAGTAAGAAACCAACGCAGAACAAGGAAACTATCACAGGATATTTTACTCACTCATAATGTAATTCACATTCCTCACCAATGCAGGTATAACTCAATGTATTTATCAAAAGTTGTATGTCTGTGGAGTCAATGTGACCAAACACATGCAATATAGTGATATCCTGTAATAACTTATCAGTGAAATGTATATCAAACCTGCTATCAGCCAAAAATTAAAAAGAAAAGAAAACATTAATATGGATCTTAGCTGTATGTTGACTCATCTGATAATAAATTTGTGTTGCAAACACAATCTGGTTACGGCAACATACGTATAATACGAATACAGTCTAGTAATCCTAATCAAAAGTTTATGGAGGTTCTCTACTCATAAAGGCATTGCATTAATATTTGTCCAGAAACGCTTCACTCGCTCTTAACATCACTCACACAACAATGAAGTGCAAGTGTTTAGTATTACAGCTATCGTGTAACAACAAATCCTCATCCGTGTATAGTGGTACCATGCTGTTCTCGAGGTCGCTGCTTCAAACCCGTCGGAGGCGATGGATTTTTATCGGGCGCAAAAATCCTTAGCATGGCTTCCTTCGGAAGGGAAGTCAAGTCGGTGGTCCCGTGTCCTAGATTTACGGCACGTAAAAGAACCTGAAGCCTGATAAAGAGGTCTCTGAGCAAAATGTTCGTATTTCACGTCTAAAAGAGAATGGGACTAAGAACCATAGTAGTTAAAGAGCGTCCATAAATAAAACTTAATTTTTAATGTTTGAGTAACAACAACCACACACCAGAACTACCTGCGGTTTAATCTACGAGGTGCTATCTTAAAGTTCACGAAATTAATAAGTGGCGCGCCATCGAGTGGTAGTACGAGAACATGCCGCTAGATCACACTTTAAACATCAGTTTGTGAGTCAGTGTGCCAATTGGCTTCGTCCTGAGTGGACACACTAAATATCTGTGAGCGTTTTTCCATCGTTGCGTGTTTGCTTACATTGCGACAGTGCGCAATGCGTCTGCGTAACTGCTTCTAACTCGGAAAAACTGCTACAGAAACCATGCAATGTTAAAGACGATGATCCGCAAAACCGAAGGTGAAACCTAAGTGAGATCCGCCGTTTTAAAAATGCCCGAACATTCGATTGATGACAATGATCCTTCTGGATGGCCATCAACTGCGGAGGTCTTGCAAGATCGCAGACAGACCATCCACGACGTCTACAACATTGTGCGGCTATCGCATGGCCATGCCACGGAATTTAGTCCGATGGAGTCCAACATTAGAAGGGTCACTACGATGCAAAGCCGCATACAGCTTTCATCGTGCAAGATTTTCTCGAGAAAAAACTCAATGACAACCTTCCTCAGCCACATATTAGCCAGATTTAGTTGAGAAAATGCAAGCAAATTCGCAGGAGACGCAAACAAACTCTCTCTCAAAAGAAAAACTCCCAGTTGGAGTTCAACGCTTGGAATAGGCGCTGGTGAATACGGTACAGGTTTACTGAGGCACTTCGAGAACTTTTGGTTAACAACACCGCCAATGTTATTGTTTTACTAGCACCGAGACGATACTACATTCTCCAGGGAAGCATCAGCACGAGGGCTTTGCTGTTTGTGTCACATTTTTAATCAATTCTATTGTTCCATTTTCTTCCAAAACTAAACCATTTATCTCATCAATTACAATAGTCATATAGTTAGTTTTGGCCATAATTTACCTCAACTGCTACTACATTGAAAAAATGTGACATGTAACATTCACATGACCTTCTCTACCCACTGTAATGCGAAACATTCTTACAAAAGTTTATTCTTCTATCCGCTTCATGTTTGCAGAAATAGTGTTATTATATGTTTCGTTGTAGGTACAACGGGAGTACAATAGGCTTAAACCATTGTCAAAACGTTTAAAAGCTGTTCGCTATATTGTGGTTCTGTATAACCATGAGACCAACTTACCACATGAAAGAAGCATAGTGCTGGACAATTCAGAACAATAATAAAGAATATTTCTGAAATGGTTAATGCCGAAAAGAATTTGACGTAAAATGTGTGTTTTAACGGGATATACATTCTTGTGCGGTAAGCTTTGCCCAGAATCTTGTACGGTTTACAAGTTATTTATTCAGAATGAAGAAAACTTCAGAGACTATTCCCATAAAATTCAGGATATACATTATACTTGACATGCAAATATCTTAAATATATAGCTTTTGATCAAACTCGTTTGAGCCATTATTGAGAAAATAAAAAATTCCAAAAAGTGTTCCATGTAAAGGGTAGTTTGGGTGGAGGAAACATTACTGAAAACATTCGTGTCGAATCTTTGTAAGATCCTGATCTTAATACCAGTTTGGTATTTATCCGCCTTTCCGTTTTTTGAGTTATGTTATTCACACACACACACACACACACACACCCACACCCACACAAATGGACCTTTTTCTAAATATGGCTGTTATCCGATTTAAGAAATGTCATTCCAGTGAAATATAACACTTCCTCTGCCTAATAGGTACGTGGTAGAGAAAGTGGGTAATAACAAAGAGCACCAAAATACATATAAAACATTGAATAAGTGTGAGCACATCTAAGTCTACAATTCTGTTTTTCACCCCTTCCATCGCAAGACCTTATTCCTTTTACCACATGCTGTATGTAACTAAACACCTGTGAGAAGCTATTCCTAAGCAAAAATATATCGTGAGTAACGTAACGAAGATAGAAGAATCGCTTTTTATATCACTATATAGGTATGTAAAGTTGTAATGGGTAGAGAAAGTTGTGTCAATGTATCACAAAACATTTTTGTAGGAGGAACAGTAGGAGTATACAGACGGAGGGGCTCTAGTAACTGGAGCACAGCGTCGCAAGTAGGACAGCGGGCTGTTTTTACTTCTAACGTTACCCCTGGTAAGGAGGGATGAGGGGGAGACCCGAAGGGAGGCCTGATCCGAACGATGTGCGCAAACAAAGACGGGGTCCCTAACGTTTCCAGATGGAACACATCCTTGCACTGGGTAGCCACCCCTTAATCCCGTGGGTCCCCTTGGCCCGAGGCACTGTCCAGGAAGGGGACCCCAGCAGTCAGATGGAGCCATCCTGGCGCCTACTAGGCACGCCTCAGTCCCGTGCCCTCTAGATGCCTCGTTGGCCCGAGACACTGCACAGGAAGGGGACACAGCAGACCAACCAGATGGAGATATCCTGGTACCGGTTAGCCACGCCTTAGTCCCGTGCCCTCTAGATGTCCCGTTGGCCCGAGACATTGCACAGGAAGGGGACCCAGCAGACCAACCAGATGGAGACATCCTGGCGCCGGCTAGCCACGCCTTAGTCCCATGCCCTCTAGATGTCCCGTTGGCCCGAGACATTGCACAGGAAGGGGGTCCCAGCAGAGCAACCAGATGGAGACATCCTGGCGCCGGCTAGCCACGCCTTAGTCCCGTGCCCTCTAGATGTCCCGTTGGCCCGAGACATTGCACAGGAAGGGGACCCAGCAGACCAACCAGATGGAGACATCCTGGCGCCGGCTAGCCACGCCTTAGTCCCATGCCCTCTAGATGTCCCGTTGGCCCGAGACATTGCACAGGAAGGGGGTCCCAGCAGAGCAACCAGATGGAGACATCCTGGCGCCGGCTAGCCACGCCTTAGTCCCGTGCCCTCTAGATGTCCCGTTGGCCCGAGACATTGCACAGGAAGGGGGTCCCAGCAGACCTACCAGATGGAGCACATCCTGGCGCCGGCTGCCACGCCTTAGCCGCGAGCCCCCTGGGGATCCCATTGGCCCGAGACACTGCCCAAGAAGGGGATCCCAACAGATCAACCAAACGCTAGGTAGAAATAATGATGGGAAGAGCAAAATTCGTGGTAGAAGAGGAACACCGACCCAGGTAACCAGGAAAACCAACCCATGCCAGAGTGGCCGCCCCGACAGGAATCAATACCGGAACTTCCCGAATGCGAAGTCATGTCGCTCGGTAAAATGTTTTGTAAGTTATATATTTCCTGAAACACAACCGATTCAGCGGTTGGAATAAAACTTGTGATGGTATTATGGTTGTTTTTGTTAGCCCCACGTTTGGGCGCCAATTTGAGAGTGGTATTATTTGTTATGTTATACTTATTTTGTTAGCCCCACATTTGGGAGCCAATTTGCGATGGTAAATTTATAATGTTATTTGTGTATGTGTGTTTACTTCACGTGGTGAAGCCATTTTGTGACGTGATTCTTTGTTAGGTTTGTAGCTCCATCTGGTGTTAGCAATTTGCGTTGTATTAGTGTTCGTTTGAAAGAATGCTACTGTTATTTTATTTAATTTTTGTTCACTGTCCTCCGGCTAGCTATGATCTTTTGGTCAAGCACTTCTCTTTATACAGGTTGTGTAAACGGAAGGGAGTCTCTTATCCAAAGATAACACTGATGAAAGAATTTGTTTTACACTTTTATTGTCGAACACATTTACTATCACATTTACACATTGGTCTTGACACTCGCCAAACTGAAACTGTTATAATAACTTCATTACTGATCACTCTTAATTCGCGTACTTCAACTTTTTGTATCATTAACTTTACAATACTTGAGATTTTTCATAACTCTGATACGCGTAACTTGCGAATCGATAGCCGACGTATAATATTTCTGCTTGACTGAAGGCGACGTGTATCATACAAATATTTTCGACGAACTGACGGTCTGAAGGCGTGTAGTGTACAAAGAATTTTGATGAACTGACGGGGTCTTTACCTCTAACCTACCTTTTATACTCCTACACCCAGATATGCCTAAAGATTATAACTGAGCTGCAATTGGCTAATAAAACGCGCCAACATTAGCGTCTATTTTTATATCCAATGAAAATTATGAATACATATGTTCTAGGGAAATGTTCCAGCAATTTCTACAGAAAAACGCGCCAACATTACGTAACTTCCTCGTTTCCAATAATGATAAACAGCTCACCCCCTCGCTGCATTATTGCATGCTATTATTGTCAGTTTCAGTAAGGCAGTATAAACTTACTTCCCAACAATAATTACAATCAACAAACATCTCAAATCAATGTCACATAATAATGCATATTCATACTATAATCACTCTTTACATTTAAATAATTTGTGATACAAATTACTGCATCAAACTATTGCAATGAATCTTGTGAACACTGTCATATCATGTGCACTATTTAAATTGCCTAAAAGTTATTTTTGTGGTTTTAACGTACTTTAACCATGTAAGTGATATTATGAATCACTGCAAGTAAAAAGTGGGTATATATTCCAGGTGAAATGTTGTACTATATGCACGTGGTATAGAATATAATTAGCTTTTCCTCTATACATTAATTAATATAACTTTTATAAGGTGCTGTGGTTATTACACATTCTCCATTATTCCAATTCACCAGCCCTTCTGGGAATAAATAACTTCTGTAAACTGAAAATGAATCTGAGGATTAATTTAAAAGCAACATTATTGCTCAATTTGTAAGATATAAAAGCAGTCAAGTTGACTGTAAACACACTATTGGTGTTTTGCTGCGGCGCGGCTTGGCTTCCCAGGAGGGCAGTAAATTCTTCAAGTCGGGACAAAAGTAAAATATTTACTGCGCCGTGAGATTCCTTCAGATGCAACCGCTCGATACATTGCAGGGCTGTAGTTTACCTTCCGGCTGGGGTTTAGCATTCATCAACTTGTAGCTAGATGCCCTGAGTTGCGCAGTTGTCTTCTTAAACCATTGAGTTTATCGCTATTGAATTAATAGGAAGGTTTGTATTGCCTTTTATAATTTTGTATTGTACACAAAATTTCGATATCAACATTTCACCTCAAATACATGTTTTGAATAATAAAGTGGATGTTTTAACGAGACCTACATTGTTTTGTATGGTAACTTTAAGTTTATCTCCGGTTTACCAGTTACACAAATCATTCAGAATGAGCAATTTGCGGACTACTCGCAGCAAATTCAAAATATACCTACATTTCATTTGCCATGTAAGTCTTAAACATGTTGTTTAAATCAAAACCCCTAGTAGCATTTAAGAAAAAATTAAAAATAATGAAAAGTTTTGCAGGGACGTATGGGGTGGGAGATTTTCTTGAAAATCTTTGCTTTGAGTCATGCTGTTCATAGATAGATACACACACACACACATGGACATGTTATTTCGGATGAAATCTTTATGTACAATTTTTGTTTGAAGTACAACACTTCCTCTACATAAGCTGCTACAGAAGGTAAAATATACGCGAGGTCATTTGAAATTTCAAAGAACCTAGTTTAAAATTTCCCCGTGAATATCCGAATGAAACTGGCAGACCAACAGGAGCGGAAGTACACTCTGTTCAGATGATGCGAGCTTTAAAACGCGTTCTAAGCTAGGAGTAGCAGAGGGAGTAACTGGGTCATCACCAAAATCAATATAACCCCAGTTGCAACTAACTCTCTTCACCTTTATGCCGCACGGTCAACACAAGATCGCGAAGACTCGTTAATTTATTTCAGTCGGCGTTCCAAGTCCCATCATCTATCCTACTGCAGTAACAATTATTGTGAGGCAAAGTGCGCTGTTTCTTTAAGTAAAGCATCCTTACTCACACTATCTGCTCCTCCAAACGCTTCAGAATCAGAGTACTGGTGCATGTAAAGAAAGTGGATTATGCAATAAGGATGCTGTCAAATCGCTCCCTTTGTCATGGTCTATAAATAAAATCACTGCTTTCTAAGTATTCTAATACAGACCGCACCCACATACTTGCCAACTGAAGCCAATAAAACACCATGACTTTACATTTGCAGGAAATGACCAAAAATGTTCAGCGAGGTAAATGACATGCAAAATAAGCCACGACAAGTTCAATCAGAAGACAAATAGCACATGCTGCAGTTATTAAGGCAGTACTATTCACAAAACATCGCGGCACACAGAGCTACGCTTAGGGCTGTAGCAGTAAATGCAGAACATTTTAGGCTTTCTGCTGTTAGCTGTTCATAGTGTACAGTAGTGCTCCTGCATTCCAATACCTTATTACACATCAACCACCTGTCAAGTTCTATCCATACTCACAAGAAAGAAAACACGTTCAGCATTACTATGAATGGTTAAAGTTTCCAACACAAATGATGCTATTTCATCCCTCTACCCAGGTATACAAGCTAATCTTGAGAGTGGGATGGCTCAGGAAGTCCCGGGTTGGATTCTCGTTGGACTGGCCACTCTGAGGTCCTGGTTGGTAGGCGAATGCTGCAGTGTACTTTATACTAGCTATCTTCCTGTCCCTCATTTTCCTTTCAGTGGTTGCAGGATGATCTTTGACATGAGGCGCATGCGGTGGCGCGAACTGTTTCTTCGCCACTGTGCATAGCTTTTTCAGATAAGGGAGGCCATATGGAAGAGGCGCCCAGGGACGCAGTACCGCTCCTCCCGGAGTTTTCCGCCTCTTAGCACTAACATCATCCCGATCTCCCATGAAGTGTTCAGAATGCAAAATTAACCCCTTAATCTGATTTTAAAATAAATAGGAATTTCGTTTTATAAGACTCCTTGAAGATCTGGTAGTACTGTTACTTGCTGAGAATTTTTCTGGTACGTATTAAAGAGAGCAACAAAACTCTGTAGCCTACACATACATTTCAGCTCCACATTTTATGCTTCATAAAAACTATAAACAAAAACTGACAAAAATGGGAAATTTACACCCTGCATACATAGAACACAAATAAGATAAACAATTTACGTGAGGAACCTTACAGTTCACTTCGTCCATCACGAATGTTCGCGCCCTGGTCATTAGAAGTCGCTAGTGGTGATATACACTTTGATGCAGGCCAGTGAACGTGGACCATCATCGTGATGAAGGATAGACACACGGATAAGCTCTGGTCTATCATAGCACCGTATACCATTTACTAGAGGTCACTAGTGGCGCACACATGCACTTTATTGCAGCCCAGTGAACGTAGACCATCATTGTGATGATGATGGACAGACACACAGATAAGCTCTGGTCTACCATAGCACTGCACTGTATACCATCTAACACAGGTCACTAGTGGTGCTATGCACTTTGTTACAGCACTGATGAGGGGGACCATGATCATGATGAAGGATAGACATTCAATTCAGTTCTGGTCTAACATAGCACCGTATACCATTTACTAGAGTTCACTAGTGTTCTATACATTTTGTTACAGCTCTATGAAGGGGGACCATGGTCGTGATGAAGGATAGACTCACAGATAAGCTCCAGCCTATCATACCACTGTATACCATTTATTAGAGCTCACTAGTGATGCTACACATTTTGTTGCAGCCTAGTGAAGTAGGACATGATCGTGATGAAGGACAAAACAACAGATAAGCTCTAGTCTATCATAGTACGGTGTACCATTTACTAGAGGTTACTAATGATGCTATACATTTTGTTGCAGTTTAGTGAAGGGGACGATGATCATGATGGATAGACTCAGATAACTTCTGGCCTATCATACCGTATACCATTTACTAGAGGTGCTATACACTTTGTTAGAGAAGGGGAGACATCGATAAGGACAGACACCCAGATAAGCTCTGGTCTATCATAGCACTTGTATACCACTTACTAGAGGTCACTAGTGCTGCTATGCATTTTATTGACGCCCAGTGAAGGGGGAGCCATGATCGTGATGAAGGATAGACACACGGTTAAGTTCTGACCTATCATAGCACTGTATACCATTTACCAGAGGTCACTAATAGTATTATACGTTTTGTTGCAGACCAGTAAAGGGGGGCCATGATGGTGATGAATTTTATTTGATTTATGTTTAAGGGCAGTCAACTAAAAGATCATTAGCATCGTTAGAAAACTGATCATAGCAAAGGCTGGAGATAAAGGTGAACATAAAAAAGCATGGCAAAGTCCAGAGATAAAGATGATTAGAAAAACTATGTCAAAGGACAGAGATAAAGGTCAATATAACAAAATCAAACAAAAGGCAAAGATTAATATATAAAACTAAGCCTAGAGGTACGAAAAACTTGATATCAGTACGACTAAATTCTCAGTTGAAGGTTACCTTTGATAAAAAGACCTCCGCAAATGTGATCGGCAGCTGCAGAAAGTCCCGAGTATGTGCTAGAAAAATACACTGCAGCAACACATGACAGAAAATCACACCATAGCTACACAGCGGACAAAGAGCAGCAGGGAATCCCTTAAAAAAAACCGTCCGTAAAACTGCAGTGGTCAATACGCAACCGAGCCAAAATCACCTACTCACAACGGAATACCCGAAAGGAGGTTACTCAATTTATCGGAATGTGCTTCACTACTCTAGCTTATTTCCGCGGAGAGTTAACAACTCCTCCCGCCAGCACGATAGCACGGCTCTCCGCACAACCCTACAGTCTTCCGAGGTTATACGAGCTATTGCGACACTGCATTCTGTGGCTGCCGCCTTAGCTGCCAAATCCGTCAGTTCATTCCCCGGAAAGCCAACGTGACCAGAAATCCAAGCACACTGCACATTAACGGCAGAGGCATGTAAAATATGGTGATCATCCTGGATACGCTGTACAATGGGATGATGCTTGTATAGCTCACGAAGGTTCTGGAAGGGACTCATTCAAAATGAGAGTCACACAATTTTCGACGACGCACATACAAAATGGCTCGATATATAGTAAACACCTCTGCACTATAAATGGAGTGCCAACATGAAACTCCAATGTACAGGGTTCAGTTCCATAAACATAAGCACGTTCAACACCGTTGATAGACTTAGATCAGTCGGTGTAGGTCAAAATTCGACCGTTGTAACCCAGCAAAAATTCTAAAAAAACAAGTGTGGATACTAAACGTAGGCACCGCAGACTTCCGATATGCCGCCATCCCAAGATCTACATGAGATGTCGCATGTAACCAAGAGGGTACACCCTCTCCCCCATAGGAAATATGCTAGGCATTTCAACATCGTACTTTCTAAGAAGTTCCTGTAAACGAACATCTGCAGACCTTGGGTTAATTGAACTGTTCATATAACGTTCGTCCAGCGTGGTGTTGGAAAATGGAGTGAACTTTGATGTATAGGCACACACTTAAGCCCAGTGCCATAATTCCCTAACAGGGCAGCATGTTGATATTGTAGAAAATGGTCTGTACATTCGGCGTAAAGACTCAGAACTGGGTCAGCTGCAAAAGCCCGACAGCCACTCAAATGCAGCGATTGTGGACTGCGTCTGATCTTCTCAGCACAGATGGTCGTGCTGAAGAATAAACGATATATCCATAGTCTTAACTAAGATCGGATCAGTGCGTGATACAGTCACAGCAAAACTGCCCGATCCCCAAGATTTGTTGCTTATTACCCGCAAGTTATCCATAGAACAGACACTTTCACCTGCGCTATGAGATGACTAGCTAAGCTTCCAATCAAAGCTCAAACCCAGGAATCATGCCTCATCTGCGAATGGGGTTACATCTGGACGGAATCGGAGCGAAGGTGGTAATCGTCTCCTACGCGCCAGAAGTTAACGCTGATTGACTTCTCAATTGAGAAGTGAAAACAGTTTTTAGAACTCCATTGTCGAAGATTGTGTAAACATTGTTGTATACGGCGTTCCAAAAACGGCGTACGCTGAAAAGTACAATACACGGCAAAGTCACCTACGAATAAGCATGGCGATACCTCTAGAGGAACACATTTCAAGATCAAATTAATTGCAATAGCAAACAGTGTAACGCCTAGTACTGATCCCTGAGGCACTCCGTTCTCCTCAACAAAAATATTCGAAAAGAACCTAGCCGAACGTTACGCGGAAAACCGGCATTCATAAACTGCTGAATGAACGGTGGTAAGCTTCCACGTATGTTCCAGGTGTGTAGGGAACGTGGTATTCCTCTTCCCCAACATGTATTATAAGCCTTCTCGAAAAATACTCCAACGGCTTCACAATTGTTCATGTAACCGTTCATGGTCTGCGTCGATAATGATATAAGCTGATTTACAGTTGAACGGCCTCGTCGAAAACCACACTGATTGTTTGTCAGTAATTTGTGAGTTTCCAGCCAAAATACCAACCGTCAATTACTCACGTATTCCATCACCTTGCAAACGCAAATGGTGAGAGAAATAGGGCGGTAACTGAACGGAAGACGACAGTGCTTTCCAGCTTTCAAAATGGGCATGACGGTGGCCTTTCACCACTTTTCTGGGAAAGTGACGGCAACCCAATCATGATTATAGACCTAGGAAGTAAGTTTTACCTTCAGAAGAGACTGCTGCAACATCCCTACGTAGATATCATCTGGTCCTGGTGTTGATAGTCGTGAAGATGAAAGAACACGTTATAACTCCGTCATGGTGAAAAGGCGATTGTAATCCTCAAGGTTTCCAGAACGAAACGAGAAATGTTGTGAGTTCACCCGAGTCTTAACATGAAGGAGCTCGGGCGAATAGTTACCTGAGCTAAACACTTGAGCGAAAGCAGCGCCAAATGTGTTTGCTACGACAGATGTATCAACAATATTTCTGCATCTGTTTTAAGGCCGGCGATTGGCATGGGATGTGGATCTATTTTCCGGGCACACGCCTTAACTTATTCCATACGAAAGGGGAAAATGTATGTCGATTAAATGAAGCTACAAACCTGCTGGATATTGTCCTTTTGCTATCCTTAATAATTTGTCTAGACTTGGCGCGCATGTTCTTGTATTCGATCAGGTTATCCATGGTAGGACGATACTGGAAAATCTTAAGAGCACACCTACGATCACTAAGGACCCTTTCGCATTCTTCCGTCCACTAAGAGATCGGAAATCGACGGAGTGGGCAGTCAACCGAGGAACAGATTACTCAGCAGCAGAAAGAATTGTCTCTATGAGATGTTTGGCTAGAACATATATATATATATATCTTGTGTTAAGAAGCTAATAAGACATGGTAAGTAGTCACTGAGATTAAATCAGAAATGACATTCCACTGTAAGGACACTGCTAACCGTAGTGAACAAATATCCAGATGTGAATAAGTGTTGAAGGAATCTGAGAGGAATGTAGGATTTCCGGTGTTCAGAATAGCTAGGTTATGTGTCCAAGAAATCAGTGATTACTTTGCCTCAAGCAAACAAGCCCTAGGTGAACCCCAAAGAGGGTGTGGGCATTGGCGTCTCCCACCAACAGAAAACATGTTGATAACTGGAAAAGTGGGTTTTCTAAATCGCTGAGTGAGATGTCATCAAATGAGGCAGATATACTACAAATGGTAAATTGAATGGATGGTAGTTTAATCCTTACAGAGACTGACTGGATGTCAGACCGTATGGTTTCGGATTCCACAAATATATCATCTCTGATGAGCATCATAGTGTCCTTGTGCTCAGGAATACCCTCTTCCGGTATAAAATCACACCATACTGGGGCGTACCGCCTGACTTGAAAGCTGTCTTGCGGACGGACCTTAGTCTCTTATAAACATACACCAAAGGCTCATTTTTGTTCATCAAAAGTTCAAGCTCTGATCGATTTGTTCTAATTCCACGTATATTGCATTGTAGGATAGCATAGTAATCATAATGGGATAAGTTCTCAAGGGTCCACTACGTTGAGAAAAGCGGTGGTCGAATCGATTTACCTTTTTATTTGTGTCGCGCTAACACCTTTAACGGAGGGTTTATCCTGCCTCTTTTTCAATGTCGTTCTGGCAGTTTGGGCAGAATCTTCCTGCTCCATCTCCTCAACGGAGAGGACCCCATTCCAATAGAAAATTTCGGTTTGGGAATCTCGAACCGAATGGAAATGGAGATCAACGAAAATGAAGAACGCCGATCTGAGTCCTTCCAAGAAGATTCCTCAGAACAGGATCTCCAAGGAGATGTTCGTGGACTTGTTTTACTTTTTGATTTTCTGAGTGCAGACTTTTCAATTACTTTAATGAAGTCGGATGTCATAACTGGTCCTGAACTTTATCGGCGATGCATTAGGATTACGGGCTTGCCAGTCCTTTTGGTTGAAGTCGACGTTTTGGTGGTAATTTTACTGATAAGATCTCTTCAGTAATAGACTTCGCAGATGTTGACAGACGTCGGTGTTGATTCCGAAGGCTTTGGAGGTGATCCTGCCACAAGAAACTTTTCTGAAATGTTGGCCCCGTTAATATCGCTGGTTTGAATTGTCATTTTCCAACTCGGTACCGTTTAGCTGCAACTGAGCTATAGGTGCCGGACTTCGGGACAGAGGGTTGGCGGATACGTAGGAGTTTCCGGACTTCCGAGAAGGACACCTTCTCCCAAACTCAGAACTATTGGACCACTCTTTCCTATATACAACGGGAGCATTCTTGGGAGCTTGAAGTGTATTCACAACTGCAGTTAACACACATTGGAGCTGATGTATGTGCTCCCTCCTGTGAGAATTCTCCACAGTTAACGCATGTAGCTTCACCGTTACAGACATCACGTATTGGTCCAAAGCCTGACACCTATAACATCCCAGCGGATTGGGGATATATGGCCTAGCGTCAATGGCCCATACTCTACTTAATCCTTTGAGGGAGATTTACCCGATCAAAGGTAAGGAACAGGGTTCGAGTTGGCAAAAATTCACCCCTTCCATTTCGCTTACCCGATATATAGATATCACATTTTGAACTTCAAGGTTTTCTTGAATCTCCTTGTTGAACATAGCGTCCAATGCTCGGGTGTTTACGACACCGCGCGAGGCGTTCTTGTGCATCTCAGCTGGTATAGGGTAGCTGGTGAAAATATTTGCTTCAGTATAATCGTTGCCTGGGATGCTGAATGTGCTTCAACCAGAAACGTGCCATCACGAATTCTAAAACAGGATTTTACTTGATCAGAAATGTTATACAGACCCTTCTGAATAACGCATGGACTCGCCGATGAAAATTTCCTTCCTTCCTCTGTTCTATTCATAATTCAGTAGCGAGGACCACTAGACTCGACTGCTTCATTTCCATTCTGCTTATTTTTTTTTAATTTGGATTTTTCCATGACGAAAAACTCCCCCATCATTGCAAATGTCTTCGATGACATGCTCACATCCTGGGCACCATCTTGGCTTACGTGAGAGTCCTGGCCTGGATCTTGGTCACTTTAGGGTCGCGCCTTCCAATTTATATACAGAGCGATCCAATCGCTTTCAGGAGTATAGCAGCTCATGTAATGGCCCCTCCTCAGGACTAACCTTCATCAGCAGATACGAACGCAGTCCTACATGATACTCCAGGGCTGGGAGTTACGTGTTACCCAGTCACCTCTGGCGACTCTTCTCCCCCGTCCAGCGCAGCGGTATCCGTCAGACTGTGTTCTGGGAGATAACTGGTAAATGGTTTAACACGGTTGTGTACCTAAGTTGCTTGGGCGTTTGGCATAAGCCCTCTCACCACGTAGAGGAACCCAATCGAGGATGTGGCTCGGGACCCCGGGAACGCCAATCCCGTATCCACCCTAGCAGTCCGCTGTGAGATGATTGTGATGAAGGATAGACAAACAAATAAGCTCTGGTCTATCATAGCACTATATGCCATTTACTGCAGATCACTAGTGGTGCTATACATTTTGTTGTAGTCCAGTGAAGAGGACCATGATCACGGTGAAGGATATACACACAGATAAGCTCTGGCCTATCATAGCACTGTGTACAGCTGGGTCTGTAGACTTAAGTTACAATATTATGCAATATAATTTAATGCTTTGTCATGTCCGTGGTAAAAATCTGCATTACTTTGAATCTGCGCACAAAGCCGTAAAAAGACCTTCAATGCCGTAAAGTCGTAAAAAGGCCTCCACTAACGTACATTTTACGGATAAACCTAAAAGTCGGTTTGCATCTCCATAAGACTAATTTATGTTGGCAGCGTGTTTGTAGTGGTGGAGCAGCTGTTGCCATTATGCCACGTGTCTTTTAGTGTTAAAATGTTTTATATTTTACTTCCAATTTATCTACGTGGAGGAAGTATTGCATTTCACTAAAATATTTGATAAAGACATTTTACCGGTAACACGCGTTTTGAAAACCCCTGAATAAAAATAAAGTATTTTTACAAAAAAAATGTTCTTGTATGTGTGTGAGACAGAGTGAGAGATTTTATTTATTTATGCACGCTCTTTAACTGCTGCGGTTCGTAGCGTCTCACTCTGTATTGGACGTGAAAGACCGGATATTTTGCTCAGAGGCCTCTTTATCAGGCTTGAGGTTCTTTTACGTGCCGTAAATCTATGACACGGCACCACCGGCTTTACTTTCCTTCCGAAGGAAGCCATGCTAAGGATTGTGAGTGTGTGAGTAACATAACTCATGAAACAAAACTCTCATAAATAACAATTCAAGCTTCAGTCACACAGTGTTTAAAAGCATACCAAGGGAAGATTTGCAAGAAAAGTCCCTGACCTCAAACTACCGTATGAGGCAGAATGCTCAGTATTTTTCATTTCCCCAAAAGTGGCTCAAAGAATCTGTTCGAGATATTGTTGCATACCTTGAATCTTGTGTGAAGAGCCTGTGAAGTTTGTATAGGTAGCTAAGAACTAATAAGAGATAGCCGAAACCTCACTTGAACATGAACAGCAAACTCCTAAGTTTTCGACAGTGTTAGCTGTTTTTTAAATTTCTGAATTACATATTTCATTATAGTTTGAGAATCTGACAGGAGATAATCCTCCTCCTTGACCGTTGTACCTCCGAATAAAGAAAGGAGGACGTTCCGACCGCTAAGGCAGTGCGTATCTCTGCGTAGACGAGGACGGATGCAGTAGGCTGAGGTTTGTTGAAGATAAAGGCAATCCAAAATAAACGAGCGAATGTTGTCTGTCGCATAATATGAATCTCTGTTTTTTCATTATTGTAAAGTGTATCCTGTTGTAATAACATTAGATTTCTCCTAGCATTAGTTGGTAAGCATCTATGAAGTGAAGTTCCCTCAACAAATCGGAGTCCACCTTACCTGTATACCAATATACAATCAAAACTAAGCGTAGGAGTAAAGAGTTTATATATATCACGTGATCATTCTGCCAATTCCGTCGCCATGTAAGGTCACGGCATCTAAAGTAAATTAATGACTATATATTGGCAGAATGATCACGTCGCCATGTTAGGTCACGGACCAGGAATTACTGGGATTTATATAAAAATAGCGCGAAACAAACTGTGATGTTAGGTGGTCTTTTTGAGTTTTACATCCTTTGGCCCTTGTTCAGTTTGAGGCATGTACTCACTTTGCAGGCCGCTCAGCTGTTTCACGCTTTCTTGCGATTGGTTGCTGTTTGTCGTTGTCAATGGCAACATATCGCGTTAAGTTTATGCTTACGTTTTACGTCGCTTATTCGAATAGTTCCATCTGATCCAAACCACAAGGGGCAGAGGGCTAAGTATGGACTAGAAATGGATGAGGCTAGACAGCACGAAGAGCAGACAGATCTGATGGTTGCAGACGGGGTCCTTAACATTTCAAGGTTGAACATCCTCCCTTATAGGGAAGAATGTAACCTACATTTCTCTCCTCGAAGCACATCCACCGCATACCACCGTCAAACCCTACTTTCCTGCAAGTAAACGAAATGAGAAGAAATGCGGGACAAAAAAATCCTGGTAGTATATAATTCACCCCAACGGGATTCGATCCCGCAAGTTTGCTGAATCGAGCCTCATATCCAGCCTTTCGGTAGGAACAGAGGATAAATTAAGATTAATAATGTGTTACTCCGGAATTTGATTAAGGGCAGTGGAAAGCGTGAACGTTATATGAAAATGCAGCTAACCCAAGAAACATGGACATCTGGTTTGTGATTGACACATCAATGTATGTTCAGTGTATTTGGGTATATGTCTCTGGACCTTTTCACAAAAAAAGTTAACTTCTGACAAAAGTATGTTAGATACAGGGCAAAAGTTTGATACCTTTAGGTTCTTTTTGCACATAAAGTAGTTGAAGCAGAGAGCTGAGATTTTTGCTCGTATTATGAACACTTTTTGTCCCATAGCACTGAGCTAAGGAAATTAAACTGACAATAGCTTTTCTGGTTCTAAAAAAATTGTATTCTGTGACAGTAGCGGCTCGTGGACTTTTAGGTGACAGTCTTTCCACACAAAACAAGACATGAAACTCTTCTATCGTTTTTGTTGGCGTCCTCGCTATACCACGAGCTTTTAAAATGTCTGATGTAACACTTAGAAGTTTATGTGCCGATACACTAACAATTGGCTTAGGTGTACCCGTAAATATCGCTCTCTTTAATCGTCCTCAGTCCACCAAAAATAGTCTTGTAACACGCAACAACGCTATGTCATTGTGCTGATATATTGCAAATCGCCAACTGTTTAAGTGTTTTTGAGACAAACTTATTGCCGATGCTTTAATTCCCACTAACGAACGTCGTCCTCCGTGCTCTAGGGGTGCCATGCTAGCCTCTAGTTCAAAGCGTGGTCGCGGGTTCAATATCGGGGGAGGGCGATGGATTTTTTCGGACGTAAAAATCCTTACCATGGCTTCCTTCGGAGGGGAAGTAAAGCCGGTGGTCCCGTGTCGTGTGATTTCTAGGTGTGTCTGATAAGAGACCTCTGAGCTAAATTCCCGGTCTTTCACGCCCAATATAGAATGGGAGGCAAAGAACCATAGTAGTTAAAGAGCGTCCATAGATAACACAACTTTTATACACTAACGAACATGCCAAAACGACAATAAACGCACATGAACTGAACTGATGGTCCAAGAACTTGGAGTTTGAAAAATGATTTGAGAGGGAATGCATTCCGTTCTCCAAGGGAAGGGATGTTTGCAAGTTTGTAAAGGATTTTACAAGTGTCAGTGTTCACCGAACAGCCTCTACAAAGGGTTCAGGGTTTTAGCTTCACCGTAGCCTCGAAGCAGATAGATTGTGGCATTGCGCAGCACTCATACAGTCTAAGCTTGAGTTGGTATTCATGGCACCCAGATATAAACAATGCCAGAGCCGAGAGTAGCTGCTCTATACCTGCTTATGGACATTGTGGCTTTCAAATGTCACCTGCTTACAACCCATTTTTCTTGGCCTCCTACTATTGACGTGGTAACACTTCGGAATGGGCGATTTTCGCTCTCAAAGTAGGGATTCATTTTTCAAACTATATCACCATTAAAAAATCCTTATTTGAGTGTGTGTTCCGGTCATTCAGCCTACATCAGGACTGTCGCTGGGCAGATGCCTCGATTCACGCTTCTCAATCCGCCTTTCGTCATAAAGGGCAAAACTCTACAGCAGCAAGGCGCATATCGCAATGTCAACTGAAATTATTAAACACAATGTACACACCGACTTGCCATTCAGAGACTTAATAATGGTGTTACTAGCAATCTGTGTGACGCTCTTAATGAACCTTATTTATGTAACGTCCTAAAGTTTATGAAAGATGCTAATTTTTATAGCTGTTTCTAATTGGATATTGTAAAATCTATGTATATGTTGCAGTCGCGATATGACTTTTGATTAAGGCTACATACACACACACACACACCACACACACATACATACATACATACATACATACATACATACATACATACATACATACATACATAAAATGCTGAACATCACGATAAATCTGATATCACAGGCAAACAACTTTCTCTAACACTTATTATTTTTGTTCATATAAGAGCTTACTTGCTATTAATCACTGAAAATATTCGTCAAAAGAAGCTGTGATGACGGTCTACTGTTAAATAGCAAGTAGAACATGCAGCCCTTGATTCTGCATACTGTTTGTATGTGCGTTGGGGGAAACAAACGGAAATAACATTTTAAAAGTCTGTTGCTTACAATAAAGTAAAATTCCAATCGACGGAAAATATTTTGCAAACAGTTAATGCTAAACATATACGTTATTTGGGACAAATTGTATACTTTAATGAAGTCTATAATTTTTGTGGGGTAAATTCTCTGTCTCTCTTCTCTCTCTCTCTCTCTCTCTCTCATCGTTTGCTAATTGTATAAAATGAAATCGGAATGAAGATGTAACAAGCTATTAACAGAAAATTCAAGATATGCAGTTTATTCCTCACGTTATTACTTCATGTATATATACACATATAGTATATGGCTTTTTGCTACACCCAGTCTTTCGAATGCTGAATAAAACAATTGTTTTCCCCCAGAAGCCTACTACGGTAGGTACGGGATTGGCGCTCCCGGGGTCCCGAGCAACACTCTCGATTGGGTTCCCCTATGCCAAACGCCCAATCAAATTTGATCCACAAATGTCTTTGACCAACTGGCAGATTCCTCCCTGAACACCTCCCTGATACCGCTGCGCAGGACAGAGGGCAGTCGCAAGTGGTGACTGGGTAATGCGTAACTCCCAGCACCTGAGTATCATGTAGGACTGTGTTCGTATCCGCTGATAACGCCCAGTCCCGGGGAGGGGCCATTACATGAGCTTTTACACTCCTAAAGGCAATTGCGTCCCTTTATCTATGAATTGGGAGGTGAGACTCTAAATTGAGCAAGGTCCAGGCCTGGATTCTCGCCTAAGCTGGGGTGGCGCTCAGGATGTCAGCATACCATCGGAGACATTTGTAATGGTGGAGGATTTAAGCGCTATGGATCCTAAAAATAATTAAAAAACACTAAGGGCATTGTAAAAGTAGTCGACTCTTGTGGTCCTCGCTATTTAGTGAGTCATAGAACAGAGGAAGTAAGGAAATTTACATCGGTGAACCCTTTTACAGTTCAAAAGGGTCTCGGTAAGATTGCTGGTCCCGTTAAGTCATGCATTAAGATGTCGTAATGGCATGCTCCGGGTTGAAAAAATTCAGCATCCAAGGCAGCGATTATCTTGATAGCCAACTTGTTAGCCAGCTATCACATATGAGTCGCGATGCAGAAGACCTTGAACTCTCCGCGCGGTGTTATAAACACCCGTGCATTGGACGGTAAACCCCATGAGGAGATTCAAGGGAATCTGGAAGAACTAGGTGTGACATCCATATATCGGTTTCAGCGGAAAGAAAAAGGTGAAGTAAGGCCTACTCGTACCCTGCCCCTTCCCTTTTATCGGGTAGATCTGCCTCAAAGGATTAATACGGGATATGAAGTGAATGAAGTTAGGCCATATATACCGAATCCGCTGAGATGCTATAAGTGTCAGTGCTTTGGACACACTAGCGAATTTTGTAACGTGCGTTAACTGTGGAGACATCTCTCACGATGGAGCATATACATCAGCTCCAACTTGCGTTAACTGCAGCGCTGACTACCTATTCAATTCCCGAGAATGCCCGTTTTGCAGAGGAGAGAACGATCCAGGAGATCCGAGTTAGAGAGGTGTCTTCGAAAGCCGGAAAATTCTACGTCTCCGTCAACCCTCTGTCTCGAAGACCGGTATCCATACCTCAGTTGCAAGAGTCGAGAAATCGCACCTCCGACCAGGGATATAAACGGAGCCACTATTTCAGAAACGATTCTCGTAGTTAGAGCATTTCCAAAGCAGATAAATCAACGCTCACATCTGCATCAACATCTGCCAAATCCGTTACTGGGAAGATCATATAAGTAAAATCACCTGCGAAACCATCGACTTCAACCAACAGGACTGGCAAGACGGTAATATATAATGCATCGCCGAAGAAGTTCAACAGCAGCTACGACAGAACCGGTTTCTTGAAGGAAAATAAAAGGCCTGTACCCGGAACATACAAGTCCACGATCATCTCCTCGGAGATCCTCTTCTAAGGAATCCTCTGGGAAGGACTCACATCGGCGATCTCCACTTCAAACCAGTTCGAGATTCTCGAACCGAAATTTTCAACTGGAAAACGGTCTTCCCCGAGGATCTGCCCACACTGCCAGAACAAAAGTGAAAAAGAGGCAGACCATATAATGAGTTAAAAGTGTTAGCAAGTACCAAAGAAAAAGGGTGATTCGACGCTATCTCAATGTAGTAGAACCTTACAAAAAATTAAATTGTGTTTTATTTATAGACGCTTTTAACTGCTGCGGTCCTTGGCGTCTCTTTCTATATCGGGGGTGAAAGACCGTTAATTTTACTCAGAGACCTCCTTATCAGGCTTGAAGTTCGTTTATGTGCCGTAAATATACTATACGGGAGCACCAGCTTTATTACCCTTCCGAAAGAATCCATGCTAAGGAATTTTACCCCATCGTCCTCCGCCGGGTTTCAACCCGCAACCTCGGGTACTAGAGGCTAGCATGGTAACCATTACACTACAGAGGACGGTAGTAGAATCTTACAATTGAGAACTTACCACATTATAATTACTATGGCTATTCTACAAGAAATATACGTGGAATTAGAGCACATCAACCAGAGCTTGAACTTTTGCTCAACAAGTATGAGCCTTTGGTCGTATTTTTGGAAGAGAATAAACTCCGTCCGCAAGACAGTTTTCAACTTAGATGGTATACCCCTACACGGTGTGATCTTACACTGCAGGAGGGTATTCCTGCGCACGGGGGCACTATGATGCTCATTAGAGATGATATATTCGTGGAACCTGTACCTAAATAGTCTGACGTCCAGTCAGTCGCTGTAAGCATTAAACTGCCATCCATTCAATTTATCATTTGTAGTATTTATCTGCCTCCATCTGATAACATCTCGCTCACTGATTTGGAACATCTAGTTTCTCAGGTATCAACATCTTTTCTGTTGGTGGGAGACGCCAATGCGCATCACCCTCTTTGGTGCTCACCTCGGGCTTGGCCCAGTGGTAAACTCGTCGCCGATTACTTGGACACTTATAACCTACTTTTCCGAACACCGAAGAGCCTACATTTCCTTCAGACTCATTCAACGCTTATTCACATCTTGATATTGCAGCTTGTTCACTACAGCTAGCAGTTTCTTTACAAGGAATGTCATCTGTGATTCACATCCTAGTGACCAATTACCATGTCTTATTAGTCTCTTAACACAAGATATATGTTCCACACTTTTGCCTAGATGGCGCTTGGATCAAGCCATGAAACCTTTACCCCAGTTGGCTGTGTGTAATTACAACGAGCATGACCCTGTGAATATTTTAGCCGAACACCTCATAAAGATAGTTCTTTCTGCTGCTGAGCAATTTATTTCTCGATCGACTGCCTACGTCGGCGATTTCCGGTCCCTTAGTGAATAGGTGAATGTTGAAGGGCCATTCGTGCTCGTCGTTGTGCTCTTAAGATTTGCCAGCGTCGCTCTACCATGGATAAACTGATCGAATACAAGAAAGTGCGTGCAAAATCTAGACAAATTATTAAGGATAGCAAAAAGACAACATGGAGCAAGTTTGTACCTAAATTTAATCGACATACACCTTCCTCTTTCGTATGGAATAAGTTAAGGCGTGTAGCCGGAAAATCGATTCACATGTCATTCTAATTGCCGGCCTTAAAACAGCTACAAAGGCTGTTGTTAATACATCTGACGTAGCAAACACATTTGGCGTGCTTTCGCTCAAGTGTCTAATTGGGGTAACTTCGCGTAAATTCCTTCAGGTTAAGGTTCGGGTGAACTCTAATGATTTCTCGTTTCATTCTGGAAACCTTGAGGATTACAATCGCCTTCTCACCATGCCGGAGCTAGAACACGCTCTTTCATCGTCGCGACTATCCGAAGCAGGATCAGATCGTATCCGCGTAAAAAGTTGCAACAGCTCTCTCCTGAGGGTAACGCTTTCCTGCACGAGGTCTATAATAGCGTTTGACGCTACATACCTGGAATATACTTGGACGCTTAGCACTGTTCATTCAGGAGTTTATGAAGGACCGCGTTTTCCGAGTAAGGGTCGGTTCGGTTTTTTCGAACCTTTTTGTTCAAGAGAACGGAGTACCTCTGGGATCGGTACTAAGCGTTATAGAATCAATTGCTATAGCAATTGATTCTATCTCGAAATGTGTTCCATCAGGGTATCATCATGCTTATTCGTAGACGACTTTGCCGTCTATTGTACTTCTCAGCGTACGCTCTATGCAGCAATGTTTAGGTAATCTTCAAGAATGGAGTTCTAAAAACGGCTTTCGTTTCTCAACTGAGAGAAGTCAATCTGCGTTACTTCTGGCGCCGTAGGAGACGATTACCACTCTCACTCCGATTCGGTCCAGATTTATTACCATTCGCAGATTCAGCGAGATTCCTGAGGTTGACTTTTATAGAAAACGTAGCTGGCCATCGCATATAGAACAGTTGAAAGCGCGATGTGACCGCTCTCTGAATATCTTGCGGATACTAAATGGCAAATCTTGGGTGCGGATCGGACAATTTTGCTGCAGCTTATCGCGCACTGATCCGATCCAAGTTAGACTATTGGTATATCATTTATTCCTCAGCACGACCATGAGTGCTAACCGGGGCATTCCAGTGGCTATTGGTGCTTCTCCCACTAACCCATTTATGATACTTTACGCCGAATAGGCAGAACCTCCCCTGCGATATTCTCTTAGGAAATCATGGCTGTGCGCTTAAATATATGCCAAAATATCCAACCTTCGCTTCTTTTTTCCCACATCGGCTGGACGAACGTTATCGGAATAACTCCATTAATGCAAGGCCTGCAGGTATTCGTTTCCGGGAGCTTCTTAGAAATCATGACATTGAAATGCCTAACATGTTTCCTAAGACCGAGTTGTGCTCTGGCTCTTGGCCGGTGCACATCGCGAGTTGGAGAGCGCTTGGTTGTTGCCGCGCCTCTTGTTTTCGTGTTGGTGGTGTATTGAGTGTCGGCAGTGAAATGGAGCAACAGAAGGCAGTACGTAAAAATACTATAAAAGTTGCGTTTAATAAGAGTATGCAACGGCCCACGGCTTTTGAAATTCACGAATGGATGCACCACACTTTGGAACACTCTCCAACGCAGGTACATACAATTCAGTTGGTGGGAAGAGAAAACGCTGTTTATATAAAGTTTCAACAGTGCAGTGTTTATGAAGAAGTACTACGTAAATACGAGGGAGCATTCCAATTTGCTTTAATGTCCGGTGAAGTGACGGATGGGCAACTTACGGCGGCAGATAAAGAATATACTTTGGTTCGCGTCTACAATGTGCCACCTGAAATCAGTAACGACAGGGTAGTTTACGAGCTTCAACATTACGGCAAGACACTGCACATCACTACTGACGGATGGTCTGGCCGTTATAGATTTCCAGTTTACACTGGTATACGTTTAGTGCATATTCAACTTACTAAACCGATACCTTCCACGTTAAAGATTGCCGGGTTTGAGGCCTACATTACCTACAGTGGACAAGAACAAGTTTGTTTCATTTGCAAGGATAACACACATCTGAAAACAGATTGTCCTCAACGCTGGTTACGGGCATCTGTTCCTCCTCAATCCCGGCTACAGCATCAACTGATGAGTGAGTTGTTTAAACCAATCTCCGAGAAAGACGTTGTTTCACATGATGCGGTGCCTCCAGCGGACGTGACAATGGTTGCTGCAGTTCCTTCGGCGGTTACGGCTGCCGAGGTGCCAATCTCGGTGACTTCAGTGTCTCCTGCTAATGACCAGACGGCAGCACCTTCCATCACATCTGACAGTGCTGTTACGGACTCTTTGCAACGCAGTCATCCGGAAGGCGAACCTGATTCCAAGAAGCTGAAAGGTGAGGCAGTAACCTCTCAAGCACCGAGAGTTGCGACTGTAAACCGGCAAGTGCTACCTGAGAAAGCGACGCAGTCACGGGATCCACGGCTTCGCAAAACAGAACCTCCACCTCAGGACGGCGATACGATGCCTCAACCCTGGTAAGAGGACGTGGACCGCGCCTTACCGTTGGTGGCAAACGAATTGGACACTTCCGAGTTGCCTGGCCTGCCCGCCGTGACTCCGGATGGTTATTATGAGAAAGCTGATACACTGAAAGACAAATCTTTGCAGAAACACAGAGTGCATCCGTATGTCTTACCTACGGTGCCGCGAGACAAACCAGGCGAGAAAGGTGGCAGATCAGTTTAAATCTCCCGTTCTTGGTGTCCGGTCCCGTAGTAGTGCTGTATTTCCTCGTCTGTGCTTTTCCTTCTGGAGACCCTTTCATTCGTGGTTTTTCTTATATGACACTTCTTCACGTCTTTGTTTCTATAAATGTTAATGGTCTTCGTAATCCGGTGAATCAGCGTTTACTTGCTGCATTTCTACACTTATATGATGTGGATGTTGGATTTTTACAGGAAGTCAATGTGCCCAATCTTGATTTTCTGTCATTATGAGAACATCGTCTATGTTGGACCGGACGGCCGAGGAACGGCGTTGCTTTACCGCAAAGGAATGCCTCTTACCAACGTCGACCTTCATCCCTCTGGACGCCTCACCTCCGCCCTGTACACTGACATAGTCTTGATCAATTTGTATTAACCTTCTGGCTCTCAAAGTCGGTCTGAACGGGAATTATTCTTCAAAACCGGTCTTCTCAATGCCCTTTCTAAGGGTTCTACATATCTCATTGGTGGTGATTTTAACTGTACTGTTGCTGCCAAAGATCAGCGTGGGTTGCCCAACCTTAGTCCTATGCTCAAGCAAATCGTGACGCATTTTGACCTTGTGGATGCCTGGGAGTACAAGTATGGTTCTCGTGTGGACTTCACCTTTGTCCGTGGATTGTCGGCTTCTAGAATTGACAGATTTTATTTCTCTCGCACCTTGGTTCTTACGGTCCATGATCTACGAGTACATCCCCTTGCGTTCAGTGATCACCATGCAGTCGTCTGTCGGATTACGCAGATTGCACCTGTTCCCTCGCCTGGGAGAGGTTACTGGAGGATTCCTGTATCCATTTTCGCGGAGGAAGATTCCTATCAAGAATTCCGCTTACTGTGGGGGAAGTTGCATCCCTCGTTCCTCAATTCCCGCAGCAAACTTTCCTGGTGGCTTTATAAGGCTAAACCAGCAATTATTTCCCTTTTTAAACGGACAGTTCCCCAACGAGCTAGGGAACGGCGAGAGCTACTGGATTTCTATTATGCTGCGCTGAACTGCAAAGAGCCGGTCATGATGTGTCCCAACGTCTGCATGCTTTTAAGGAACAAATTTCGTTAAAGCAATTGGAAATGCTCCGCCTTCGAGACGTCTCCCATCGTCGACATATGGCTGCAGAAGAAACCTTCTCTCTTTTTCATCTTGCCGGAGAGCGCCAGCAGGGCAGGCAGCGTTTTATACCTGAACTTTGTCACGATGGGCGGATAATTTCTGGATCCTGTGCTATCATCCGCTGCTTTCATGACTATTTCAGTGCTATGTTTTCCAAAGCTTCCGATACCGGTGCCGCCTCGTTCCCGCTGCATTATCATCTGCCTTCGCAGAGCGGCTCCTCTCTTTTGCGACCTATTACCTCTACAGAACTAGCGGCAGGGTTCCAGAGTGTGAAGCAGAACACTGCTTCTGGCCGGATAGTATTCCATACGCCTTCTATTCCACGTTTTGGGACGTCATTGCTACCGAACTCACAGCAGTTTTTGCAGAAATTCAGCGCTCCTCTGAGGTTACAGAGAAGTTTGTGGAAGGCGTAATACTACTGCTTCCGAAGCATCGATGTGCGAGAACCGTTGCAGAGTTTAGGTTGCTCAATTGCGACTACAAGTTACTGGCGAAAGTGTTTTCTTCAAGGCTGAATCTGGTTTATGGAGCAATTCTCTGCAACGTCCAGACTGTGGTTCCGAGTGGCAGGAACATCATCCAAAATATTGGCTTATTGAGGGATGTTATTTGTCATGTTGAAACCGAGAAACTTCCAGTGGCATTGGTTAACCTTGACTTTGAAAAGGCCTTTGATAACGTTAGTCATTCTTACCTTTGGTCGCTTATGCGATACTTGGGGATCCCAGGGCACTTTCTTTCATTCTTACAAAACCTTTATGCTGCTGCGACATCCAGGATACTCTGCAACGGATACCTTTCTCCGATTCTCCGCATAGAGCGGTCAGCCCGACAGGGTTGCCCACTGTCTATGGGTTTATTTGCGTTGAGTCTCGATCCCCTTTTGAGACAACTAGTCATCCCTCGGCGGCGTAGAACTGCACGGTCAGCGATTCCAACTTACCGCCTATGCGGATGATGTGACTGTCTTCCTGGCAAACAACGCGGACATGGTCACCTTACATCGGTGTCTACGCGACTATTGTTCCGTTTCTGGTGCCCAATTAAATGTTACCAAGTCGGAGGTGTTACAGTTTGGTCATTCTCCAGAACCCCTGAACCTTCATGGTTCAGTTAGCCGCACGAAGGTCTTGGGCGTTGTGTTTACGCACTGTTTTCTCGACACTGTGCCACTTAATTGGGCTGACAAGCTGACGAAGTTACGGGTGCTCTTAGTAGAGCAGCGGACTCGGTCACTCAACCTTTTCCAACGAGTGTGGTATGTGCATACTTACGCGCTCAGTAGAATTTGGTACATTGCTCAAGTATTGCCTATTACCAAGCAATTTTCTCAGAGGATCGAATGCCTTATTGGTTATTTTCTCTGGTCCGGAGCTGCTTATCGGGTTTCCAGGGAACAACTACGTCTACCAGTTAATAAAGGTGGTTGTGGTTTGATCGCAGTGGATAGGAAATGTCTGGTACTTCTTGGGAAAACTATATTGCGTGTTCTGGACGGTGAGGGCCTTCCGCTACAGCAATCTCTTTGGGCAGCTCAACTTCGTCTTCCAGATAGGCGGCTACAGGAATTTCGGCGGTGGTGGAAGACATTTGCGAACCTACCCACCATTACTACGCAGAGGTTGGCCTTTACTCGGTCAGCCTTCTTTTACAAACATCTGATGTCTACCACCAGTGTTCTACCGCGGGTACAACAAAACTCTTCGCTTAGACGATGGAGTACAATTTGGAATAAATTTCAGAATCCGAAGATCCCCACTGACTGGAAAGCTGCGGTTTACTCGGCTGTCAATGAGGTTGTTCCGACAGCTGACAAATTGTGGCGGCATGGCAGAGCAACATCAAATCTCTGCCTCAGGTGTTCTGCGGTGGAGACCTTGAGTCACAAGTTGGTGGATTGTGCCGTCGTACGCCCAATATGGGACTGGGTATATGGACGCATAGGAGTGATTTGTAGTGGCGTGCAGATGTTTCCACGGGAGGTCTATCTGAATCTCGAATTCAAGCACGGTGGCAAGAAATTGAGATGCCCTTACTTGGCTCATCTTTGCCACCTATTTTTGGGTACTAAAAGTTGGGGACGCAGTGAATCTACAGGCCTTCCAGATATTTATCCGGAAGGAACGCTGGGAGTTGGACAAAAGGACCACTTTGGCCTTGGATCTCCCGCATTTAAGGAAGTTCTAAGTGTCCACTGCAGGAGGGCATATGATAAGAATAGGGATAAGAAGAAGAAGCAAAAGAGCTCTATCCTTCTTGTGTAGTAGTTTTCATATTATCCTAAAACCTATCCCAAAATAAAGTAAATAAATAAATACATTGCACAAAAATTAAAAAAAAAGAGGGAGAGGGTGTTTCCCCCTTGGTTACGTGCGACATCTCACCTAGATCTTAGGATGACAGTATACCGGAAGTATACGCTGCCTACGTTTAGTATCCGCTCCTCTTTTTTACAATTTCTGTCTGGTTTACAATGACCGAATTTTGATCTACACCGATGGATCTAAGTGCACCAGCGGTGTTGGATGTAAACACGGGACTGGATTTCTGACTCTCGGAGTCCAGTTCCCTCACAACCCGGGAGAAAAGTCTCGCGGATTTTTTCCATTAGGGCAGTACCTATTTTATAACCCGCCGCCCTGCGTGGTCGGGGTTGAGTTAGAACACCGTCCTGCCCTCATCCCTTCCAGACAGGGACGGAAGTGGATACGCCACTTACGCGCGTCAGGCCGATAGGGGAATAACGTACTGGGGGAGACTACCGAACAACCTCGGTGGGGGCGACAGTACCTAGCTACTGCCTACCAGCTCTCCTTCATGGCTGGTGCCGGAGAACATTGGGGCGTCTCGTAACCCCGCCTGGGCAAATAAACCAGCCGGGCGTACCCAATCTCCCATGGTTATCGGGAACCACTGCCCGGCCGAGTGCAACCCAATCCGAACAAATCCCTTACGGGAGGGGCTCGAATTTTCGGCCCGGCGTACTTCTAGTAACGTCAGAAATACCACGAGTGCTAAGGGTCCGCAGCGCCCGCACCACGGCAATTGAAGAGGTCGGAACCCCTCCTCTATGGGGGTGTTGGATGTGCTTATGTTCATGGAACCGACCCCATACATTCGGTTTTCATTGTAGACATCCATTTATAGTGCAGATCTGTACGCCATATACCGAGCCATTTTGTATGTGGGCTGTCGAAAATTGGGAGACTGTCTCAAATTAAGTGATTCTGTTAGTGCACTTCAGAGCCTTCGTGAACTGTACAATTACCACACCATTGTTCAGCGAATCCAGGTTGTCCTCCATGTTTTATACGATTCCGGCGTTAATGTGGGATGTGCTTGGATACCTGGTCATATTGCCTTGCCGGAGAATGAACTGGCGGATTTGGCAGCTAAGGCGGCTACCACAGAACCCAGTGTTACAATATCTCGCGTAGCGTCGGAAGACTATAGACTTGTTGTGCAGAGAGTGGTGCTGTCGTGCTGGCGCGAGCAGTGGTTAGCTCTTCGCGGAAATAAGCTTAGAGTAGTGAAGTACATTCCGATAAGCTGGGTAACTTCCTCTTGTGCATCTCGTCGTGAGGAGGTGATTTTCGCTCGGTTGCATATTGACCACTGCAGTTTTACGCACTGTTATCTTTTTAAGAGTGACCCTGCTCCTATTTGCCCGCTTTGTAGGTTCGTCACGTGTTGCTCTAGTACATCATCGGGACTCTCTACAACTGCTGGCCGGTGCAGAGGTCTCAGCGGACGATACGGAAGCGGTTGACAGTTTTTTTTTTAATTTTGTGTCAAAGGTTAATTTCCAAATGCGGATATAGTCAGTTCAATACCAGGTGTTGCATACCTTTCGTTTTAGTTTTATATATTTATATTTATTTCTGATGTTTGCTATGTTTTATACTGATCTTTTGCTATGATCTTTTGCTATGATTTTTACATTCATCTTTATATCTGGCCTCTGTTATGATATTTTGTTATGATCTTTATCTCTGGTGTTTGCCATGATCTGTTTTACAAGGGCGTTAATGACCTGCAATTGAGCGCCCTTAAAGACAAATCATTACATCAAGCAATGGTATAAAAGATCCTTCAAATTGAAATTTTAGGCAAAAATTGGATGTTGGTAAGACAGACGTTTGTTTTCGATTACTTACACCATCCGCATTAAATGTCGTCCTCCATGGTCTAGGGGTACTAATTCCCAAGGTCGCAGGTTCAAACCCGGCGGAGGGCGTTAAAATCCTTAGCAGTAAAGCCGGTGGTCCCGTGTCGTAGACAGAATCTCAAGCCTGATAAAGAGGTCTCTGAGGGACATTACCGGTCCTTCACGCCCATAACGATAGCACTTAAACAGCGTCTATAAAAAAAATCCGCATTAAAATCAATCCACCATTCCCCATTAATATCACTCCATAGAATTTCGTGAAAATCTTCGTATTGATCCTTGAATGGATTCTGAGTTATAAGTGAAGTTTTTATCCGACTTTTCGTTTCTTATGCTATTCACGGATACAGACTCGTGCATCGAAGTAAGGCCTTTAGGGGTTACTTCCGGTGACGTCTTGGTATCCGATTTTTGGGAGGAATACAACACTTCCTCTACCTGTCTTTGGGAAATTGTAGAGAAAGTAATAAATAGATAAATACAGTGTTGTTTTGTCATGATCTCATATTTCTACGTTCATTCGACATAATAGGACCATAAATAGCAATTTGATTCAACAAGGTGTTTTTATTGAATTTCTGTAAGGTGAAATCACTGTAGGAAATTTTGTTGGCTGCCTGAAACCTTTCCCTGCTCACGCCATGACCATAATTCCCTGGGGTGGTCACATTCCTCATCAAGACTCGAACACAAACGAGACTTCGTTACCTCCCTTAGAGCTCGAGATCCGACCCCAAGTTTTTCACAGCTAATTGCGGAATATGTTGCACCTTCACGTCTTAAGGCAAATTACTCGAGTAGTTATGAACTACACAAAATCCGACAAACTGGTCAAATATTATCAAATACTACTCTTCACCCCAAACTACCCTTCACATGGAAAATGTTTCCTTATTTTGCAATTTGTCATGATTGTTCTAACGATTTTGATTAAAATACCATATGTTTACGATATTTTCATAACAAATAAAATCTTGAATTTTCTGGGAATGTCCAATTAAGTCCTCTTCATTCTGGATAACTAGATATAATTGGAAAACTATAACAGATAGATGAAATCTTACAACACAAAAAAGTAGATCCCGTTAAAGCAGAAGTTATGTTAAACAACATTCTTTTATTTCCCAGATATTCTTTGCTATATGTTTGAATTTTCCAATACTTATACTCTGTTCAAGTGGTAAATCGCTATTCGTTTTTTCTCGTGGGCATGCAAAGAACATGGAACTTCATAGCGATCCGATTTTTAAAACCTGACTATCACTCTAGCCTGCTGTACAAAATGTGTAATCAAAGTTTATCTGGATTAACAAGAAGTACATAGATCAATAAGCTTTTATAGAGGAGTGAATGCAACACAGCAGAAGTTGTTTTATTTCTTTTTCATGTAAATATCGTAAACATGCGGTATTTAAACACAAATCGTTCCCAAGAGGAGTTTGGGAGGGTGACAAGTTTGGTTAAGAGCTGAAGCTTTCCTGGCGGCCATTTGCCTGGCTAGAAGACCGAGAAAACTTAAAAGTTAACAAGTTTGGTGTTTATCACAGTCACACACAAGGTACCTAATAGTCTCTTTAAAGATAGAGGTATAATTTTTGTGTTGAGAAGATGCTTCATCTTTTGACATGTTTTCTTAGACAGAAAAGGTGGAGATGTGTGTGTGTGGTAAGATTCTAAAAGAGTAATTTATCCTAATGTATGCTACAGGCAGGCTTGTGTGGCTGTGACAATTAGCTATATCTGATGTGCCCGTCGACACTAGTTTCCTGTCCCATTGAGGAGACCTTGCTGATAAAAACAACGTGCTCGTTATGACGTCGGGAAGCCTAGACATGACGTCACTTTACACCTCGGTTTTCAGTCAAGGGCTCGCGGATGCAGCCACAAAATCGATAGCAATCCAGATGCACCGTGCAACCGGGGGCTTCCAGGCAACACACTGCTCCGTCATTTTAACTACCCCATGCAGTGCCATCATTACTTTCTGTAATGAGTTCAAATTATAATACTTGTATATTAACATTTTAGGATTACGATTCTGAAGTTTAAGCCCTAAACTCCAACTAAAAGCAGCTCCCAGCATGCACAAAATGTATGGCGAGCCTTGTGTTATTTACTGATACTATGATATATATACAGCTAATGTGGACCAGGATGACATTCTCTTCTCTCTTTCAATATGAAGAATACTAGAAGATCCGAGGTCCTGTAGCAACACATAGAGCGATGGGTGTGTAAGACTCAAACATGCTCAACCAACACATTATTATCAAGAAATGAAATACATTCACAACACTTTCTCTATCCTCTATCGTTTATTAGTGGGTATGCAAACTATTCTTAAGAAAGAATCAATGCCATAGCCGGGATTTGAACCATGGATCTCCCGGTCTCCGTCCGGTTGCTCTAACCACTGAGCTACCATGGCAACATGCCGACACGACACTGAATTCTCCAGGGACCTAAAGTACTTACAACATTGTAAGTCGCCATTGGGGTATGTCATCTCAGTACAATTTGAGATCTCCTTGTGGTTTACCGGGAAAAATGCGAATCAGCTGGAGAATTTAGTGTCGCTCCGGCATGTTGCCATGGTAGCTCAGCGGTTAGAGCAACCGGACGGAGACAGGGAGATCCGTGGTTCAAACCCCGGCTATAGCATTGCATTTTTCAGTCGCTTGATTCTACCTTTCCACTCCTGTCCAACAGGCAGCTTGTGTGGAAAAACAATTAATTATAATTCTTAAGAAAGTTTGTTTTTCTATCTGCTCCATTTTAATCGAACAGAAATAGCTACATTACACATTTATTATAAATGCAAAGGGAATAGCGATCCTCATTTTTAACTCTTCTACATTAGCAGGCCTTGTAACAAAGACTCTACGTTTCAAATATCCCTATAAAAAGTAATCATGTGGAGAGAGGTCTGCAACCAAACCTATTGTATGAGACAAATGAAACTGTTCACACAACTAAATGAGATAAATTACCTTTCATTGAAAAAATGAAAAAGCAATATGTTAACTTTAAAATTTTTGTCGATCACGTCACACCCCTTAGAATAATGGCTGAAAATTTTGTTTCTTTTTTGTAAAATTTTCCTTTCCAATAGGAAATTTGACCTTTCCGAGCATTCTTTTTATAAATGAGTTAATTATAGTTTTATTTACATTGTTCCTTACTTATGAAAGACCCTTTATGTGAATTTTGTCATGTAGATATTTTATACTTTGCTCGGAGATTGTGACTCATTCAAAATCCCAAGATTTTCGCCGCAGTTAACACCGTGGTACTAACGGAAAGCATCCACAAGCAGGTAATTGGTTCATTAAAGAACAAAGGTATCTTGTGCCTTTATGGCTCATTAGAAACGCCAGTTTTTATGCAATTTAGCAGAGTCGGAGTGCTCCCTTTCGGAGAAAACAGACTTCATAATGAAGAAATACTCACTTCTGCCTTTGAAATAGCTTGTTATTTACCTGCAAGTAACTGAAGACATCACACCATGACAGTATTCATACCTACCTCGTTAGCTTACTCCCTATATATTTACTTTCACAAGCACATGCCTGGAGAAAGTGTAAAAAGTGTTGTATTCTACACAAACATTTTGGGATTTCTGAATACAAAAACAGCACTTAAAAAAACGTGTTTGTGTGAACAACATAACTAAAAGACAAACACCTAACTTGGTATTCAAGTTAAGCGTTTTGCATAGATGCGACACTAAGACTTCCAAGATAATCCCCTCACCCCGAAGTACCTGTTACATTGAACATTTTGGTTATTTTTGGTTTTCTTAAAAATGGCTCCAACGATTTTGATTAACGTATATCATAGCCTGTGAAGTACTCTTCATTCGGAAGGAATTTTGTGTAAATCTGCGTAACTAATATACAATAAGAAACAACAAATGTATGACTGCCTCGGTGGTCGAGAGTTCCGGCTGGGGAGAATCATTCCCTGTTCTCCGCCGGCTCAGGAAGTATCAATGTGAATAAATTGAACTACCGTTAAGGAAACCTATAGCACAGCGAGTAAAAACATCAACTGTTTCTCAAATCAAAGCCCCCGTTATTACCACAGAACTTAAAGGGGGCTCTACAAATGAAACAAGAGAACATATATCTCTCTAGAACACACAATTTATTTCAAATAGTTTTTGTGGCATATAAGAAGAGTATGGAGTTTCAAAGCCACCATATAGCGATCCACTTTTTAAACATTTGCCTATTACTTCAGCTTTCTACAACGAAATCTGTAATTATTATTAAGAAAACTCTACTGTACAATATAGTTGCGCTCATTTATAGAAAAATTAAATTAGTTTGAAACACGTGTTTGGGTTGATACCTACTGGTAGTCCCAGTATATGTTTACTGCCATCACATTAGCTCTATTGGTCTTTTTACTTTCTCTACTACGTATAGTAAGTAGGGGAAGTATTGTATTCCACCCAAAAATTCGATACCGAGATTTCACCGGAAATACACGTTTTGAAACCTCCTGAATCCAAAAAAGGCATTTTTGGAAACATGTCCGTGTGTGTGTCTGTGTGTGTGTGTGTCTGTGTGTGTGTGTGTGTGTGTGTCTGTGAACAGCATAACTCAAAAACGAACAATCGGATAAACACCAAACTTGGTATTTAGGTTCAGTATCTTCCAGAGATGCGACACGAAGGTTTTCAAGAAAATCCCCCCACCCCAGACTACCCTTTACATGGAAGATTTTTCGAAAATTTTAATTTTCTCAAAAATGGCTCTAACGATTTTGATGAAAATATCATATGTTTAGGGTAATGTCATGAGAAATGAAATGTATATCTCGAATTTTCTGGGAATGTCTCCAAAAGTATTCTTCATTGTGAACGACTTTTGCATAACTGGTAAACCATAAGAGATAGACAAAATTTTACTACACAAAAAATGTAGATCGCGTTAAAATACACAACTTATGTCATATACATTTCTTTTGTTGAGTGAACCGTTTTCGAGATATTGCTTGTTATTTCCTTAAATTTTCCAATACTTATACTTTTTCTCAAATGCGTTATTCATTTTTTTAATGTCCTAGACATGCAAGAGAATGGAATGCGTCACATAGCAACCAGCGTTAAAATATTTGACTATCGCTTAAAACCTACCATATTCCCCTTGCATCTACAAGAAAATTATCAATAAGATTGACATCTCGATATCTCGATTAACATGAAGCATATGGAGAATAAGCGTTTGTAAAAATAGGTTGTACAAGAGTAGAGAAAGTCATGTGAGTGTAACACATCAGATTTTTTCTTTATAGTCTTCTGTTGACGTAATTAGGTGTAGGATTTGCTGGCATCTGTGGCAGTAAAGGATTGGTGTGTTGTAGTGTGCTGCATCAGAGAAATCTGTTATGTAGAGTTTGTATTCTTCGGATTTGTGATGTAGCGGAACCCAGATTGCACAGCGGATGAGGCTATAACAGTCTTTTGTACTGCAAAGCAAAAGCGATTTCCTTGACGTGATTGGCTTCAGAGGAAGAATGCGATACCTGATTTTCTGAACCAAGTTGGTGACGTGGTCATTCCATGTGCATCTGCTATCTCAAATTAAGCCGAGATATCTAACCGTTTCTGATGTGGGTATTACTGACTCTTTATTTTAACAGGATGATCACTGAAATTTATCTCTTATGTGAACTTGACTAATTTTGATTTAAAAGGATTTATACTGAGTGTTAAGCTGTTAACTCACAGATGCCTTTGCTCAGAATTGTAATGTCATCAGTGCAATAGTCAAGTTTTCATGTGTTGGAAAATCTGATGTATATATGAAGAGCCTAAGAATGCTTCCCTGAGGTACACCAGATTTTATTGCACGTGACGCTCACTGCGCATATTCACATTTTACAGAATAGATGCGATTAGATAGATATGATTAAATTATTCTGCAATATGTATCTCAAGTATAATTTTTAATTTTGTACAGTAACCCATCATGCCACGCCTTGTCAAAAGCCTTTTCTGTGTCCAAGAAAACACCTAAGCAAACGGATTGTTCTTCGGAGCCGTCAAGTATAGTGCCAATAATACTATGCAACTGTTGCGGACAGAATGTGCGATTTAATCCAAACTGAAAAGGAAGTATAATTTCATCTAGGTCAGTTAGTAAGAGAGGTAAGAGCATGTGTTGAAATGTGTAATACAACCAGTTGTTCAAACGTTTATTAAATTAGCATAAACTACACAGAAATTAGAAGAGTGGGTGATTACAATACACCAATTTGCACATATGGCAGAAGTGTAGAAGTGATAACTGTTAGCGACGACGGAGGGGAAACGTTTCTGTTAAAACACAAGTTTGTGTTTTCCAATACGCACACAGAGAAGCTTTTAGCTAAAGCGGTCTGTATGTAACACGTGTCGCGATATTCACAGGGTAAAGGAACATCACAAACTTCGAACCTCTGTTCTTTAATTCCTTTCATTTCGTTTTCACCCACAGTTATACTTTTCGTCTACTACCTATGGTTTCTCAAATTACAGTACAGTTTGGCGTTTAAATGTTTCCTAATGTAAACATTGTGTTTATGATACAAATTACGTTACTAGGGGCCGATACATTTGCCTTTAAAATGTAGAAAACGTTCGCTGACACCGGAGGTGTTTCACCTATACCTGTTATTATTTCAGGCACAGACGACAACAAAGTTACTTATTTCAAATAAACTGTGTGATTCAAAGAGATATGTATTTGTTCTGTAGTAAGTTTATATTTCTGAAATGTTTACCAGTTATACTGAATTATACCAAAATCATTCAGAATGAAGAGGACATTTTAGGCTATTCAAAAAAAATCAAGGTATACATTTTATTTGTCATGAAAGTATATTAAACATATGATGTACTAGTCAAAATCGTTACAGCAATTATTGAGAACATTTACATTTTCGAAAAATTGTCCATGTAACAAGTAGTTTGGTGTGGGGAATTTTCTTTGAAATCTTCGTGTCGCATTCTTGGAATATAATGAACTTCAAAAAAATCAAGCTTTATATTTATCAAAATTTTCATTTTCGTTATGCTGCTCACAGATAAACGTACATTTGTCTTTGTCTAAAATGCTTGTTTTTTTATTCAGGGAGTCTCAAAGCGTGTACTTCCATAAAATCTCGATATAGAAGTTATAGGTGGAATACAACACTTTATCTATTAGAAGTAGGCGCTAGAGATAGTAATACACTCGTGAAAATGTAAAGTAAATCTAAGTGTTGATGTAACAAAATTGTATTTATTTGTGCACTAACTGTCTGAATAGTTTCCGACCTAATAAAGATACAGGAAATTTTTTCAGAAATTTTGTTTTTATTTTTCAACATAGTTTCCTTGTAACTCTACACACTTCTCCCAGCGATGCTCCCATCTCTGTAACCCGTCCAAATAGTACTCGGCGTTTTTCTCTGCAAAATAACTGTTCACGAAGGTGATTGCCTCTTCATTTGACCAAAATCTCTGTCCTCCGAGCGCAATTTTCAGATGAGGGAACAAAAAGAAGACGCTTGGGGCTAGATCTGGTGAGTAAGGCGGATGGTCAAGCAGTTCAAACCGTAATTCGTGGATTTTCGCCATTGAAACCGCTGAGGTGTGAGACGGTGCGTTGTCTTGGTGAAACGGGATTTTCTTTTTCAGCAAATGTGGCCATTTTTCCGCAAGTTCTGCCTTCAGCTTGTCAAGTAATGATGCGTAGTATGCTCCTGTAATGGTTTTTCCTTTTTGAAGATAATCGATTAAAATAACTCCATAACTATCCCAAAAACAGTCGCCATCACTTTCCCAGCCGAAAAAAACAGTTTTTGCTTTTCTTGGAGCCGGTTCCCCCTTTGCAGTCCACTGTTTGGACTGTATTTTTGTTTCGGGCGTATAATGGTGTATCCAAGTTTCATCTACAGAAATTAATCGGCGCCAAAACTCGGATTTATTGCGTCTAAACTGCGCCAACAGAGCGTTGGAAATGTTCATTCGAACACGTTTTGGTCTAACGTGAGCAAACGCGGCACCCAACGCGTGGACAGCTTTCTCATGTCTAAATGTTGACTTAATGTGACAAACACGTCCTTTTGACATGTTCATAGCCTCTGCTATCTCTCTCACTTTAATTCGGCGATCGTCTAGCACCATTTGGTGAACTTTGGCGTTGTTTTCATCGGTAGTTGCAATTTTTGTACGTCCCGAACGTTCATCGTCTCCCAAGCTCTTACGGCCACGTTTAAATTCAGCTGCCCAAAGTTTCACTGTGGTAAATGATGGTGCAGAGTCCCCATACACAAAATCCAACTCATCTTTGATTTGCGTAGGCGTATTGCCTTTCAAAAACAAATATTTAATAACAGCTCGATACTCGATTTTGTCCATTTTCATAAAAACACTCACATCACCTCACTCAAACGACTGTTATATAACAACTGAGCGTCCAAAATGGCCGAAACTTTGGTGAGTAGCTGTCAACAGATGAACAACGAAATTCACTAGTTTTTATTTACGAGTGCTGCCATCCTCATGTTGAGGTCGGAAACTTTTCAGACTACCGTACTTAAAACCGTAACCAAAGTTGCCTCCAGATTCCTCAAACAGTGACAATTTGTGCATTAGGGGTTGAAAAATATGAGTTTTTCAATTTGTATAATTTTCGCCAAGTCTTGTCCAAGTTCACTGGTTGACCAAGCAGTATAGTTTTATCTATTAGAGGTTGAAAATAAACCAAGGGTAGCTTTTAAAAATGTTGAGTACTCTATATTCAAAATTAATATATACAAGTCAGTGTATGTATGTATGTATGTATGTATGTATGTATGTATGTATGTATGTATGTATGTATGTATGTATGTATTCTAAGAGGTCGAACATTGCCTACGTAAGAATAACAATTACTTAGACTAGAACAATTCGTTGATGATCATGGAGCAACAACACAGTCAAATAAATAACTACCACTGCTATGCTAGCGGTAAACTGTATTATATTAGACTGTGATAACAGCAACAGCATCACACTAGACTAAATACCACTCATTATTATTTATCGTGTAACCTTAACACAAGGATTTAACATAATCGCATTGATTACAAAAGTTTCTATGGTACTTAAGAATAGTAAATAAAATGAAGTTAGTATCCATACATTCTACAATCATACTCGGATGTTCCAATATTCACTTATTATAATTTGTAGTTTCTCATTCTTCTTCTTTGAATGTTAATTTGGCCTTTTGCTTTGTGTTTCTTGTGCTTTCCTAGTAGTTTACTGAAGATAAACAAGGCTATATTGACGTCACTAAACTCCCAACTCTCAATAAACGGACAGCCCGTGGAAGTCACTCAGCTGCATCGTTACAAATTGTGCTATTTGTGCTTGTTTGACAGTGTTTTCTCAGTACTTCTATTTTATTCTTTATAGTGTTCTGAGAGTTTTAATTAAGTGTCTTGCAGTTTGATAAAGAATGGGAAGTTAGATAAATGAAATGAATTATATTGTCATTCGAGTACAAAAAGCTGCCCGTGCAACGTTGTGTAAACCAGCTAGTTCAAAATAAGGATTAGGTGGTGTTTGGAAGTTGTAAGGTCACCTGTTCGTTTTGCCAACTTTTGTTGCGTAATAGTGCAATATTTTGACCATATGGTTTAAACACTGCAAACTTCTACATAAAGGGTCGGAAATATTGTAGGGGTAATTTTCACAGTTGTAAGGTAGCTTATAATTTTCGTTGGGTCCTATAGTATAAGCGTACAAACTATCATCAAGATAGGCCAAAGAATGTTGATTTCTATGTTAGGGATTGAATGTAAGGATAGCTTATCATTTGTGTGAGTTTCTAGAATAATCCAAATACACCCAGTTTTGTGGTATTACTTGATAACCGGAAATGTGGTGATATGAAGGATATAAATAAAAACCCCGTAATCCCCTAAAATAACTCACTTTTCTAAATATTTCAAAGCTCCCTATTTATCCCTCTAGGCTTGAAGTCTGCTATATTTGAAATAAAGAACCGAAAGCAGCCTCTAAAATCCATATTCAAAAAAACGAAATTGAAATTTGGATACATAAGTATACAAAAGATGCCCCTAACCCGCAGATTACAAAATTTCGGGAACATTACATAGCCTATAACCATCTGGAAAACCAGGACTTTTCAATGGGAAAGGAATTATCAGAATCGCTTGAGTGATTTTTCAGATTACCCTGCACACACAACTTTTCAGTCGCTGTGATACCATGGATTTGAAAGTGCAGGGAAATATTTCAATTAGTGCACATATCGCAGTCTGCGTGAACTGACAATTAATCTAACGAGCACCGCGCATAAACTCATCTAGTGTTTAAGATCGTGACACGTCACGTTGACCACATACATATGCAAACAAAAATGTCGTCGTCACGTCGCAGCAGCGCGCGGTGTGAATCAATAGCCTTGCTCCTAATTATCTGCAAAACCCATTACCTTGCCTTCCTTGACACGAGGGGCGTGGGTCGATACAACTCCTGGGCAAGCGTAGCCCCGGTGACGATTTCAATTAATGCTCCTAATGTATCCTTTACAACAGGCGAGAGCACTTGGCTGCGCCTAGCTTCACAGTGAGATGCCTGATAAAGAAATACATCAGCAGTGTACGCACACCACTATACTAGCTACAGTTTCTCTGTCAGTTACATAAGGTACAGCACTTGGCTGCACCTAGCTTCACAGTGAGATGCCTGATAAAGAAATACATCAGCAATGTACGCACACCACTATACTAGCTACAGTTTCTCTGTCAGTTACATAAGGTACAGCACTTGGCTGCGCCTAGCTTCACAGTGAGATGCCTGATAAAGAAATACATCAGCAATGTACGCACACCACTATACTAGCTACAGTTTCTCTGTCAGTTACATAAGGTACAGCACTTGGCTGCACCTAGCTTCACAGTGAGATGCCTGATAAAGAAATACATCAGCAATGTACGCACACCACTATACTAGCTACAGTTTCTCTGTCAGTTACATAAGGTACAACACTTGGCTGCGCCTAGCTTCACAGTGAGATGCCTGATAAAGAAATGCATCAGCAGTTTACGCACACCACTATACTAACTACAGTTTCTCTGTCAGTTACATAAGGTACAACACTTGGCTGCGCCTAGCTTCACAGTGAGATGCCTGATAAAGAAATGCATCAGCAATTTACGCACACCACTATACTAACTACAGTTTCTCTGTCAGTTACATAAGGTACAGCACTTGGCTGCACCTAGCTTCACAGTGAGATGCCTGATAAAGAAATACATCAGCAGTGTACGCACACCACTATGCTAGCTACAGTTTCTCTGTCAGTTACATAAGGTACAGCACTTGGCTGCACCTAGCTTCACAGTGAGATGCCTGATAAAGAAATGCATCAGCAGTTTACGCACACCACTATACTAACTACAGTTTCTCTGTCAGTTACATAAGGTACAACACTTGGCTGCGCCTAGCTTCACAGTGAGATGCCTGATAAAGAAATGCATCAGCAATTTACGCACACCACTATACTAACTACAGTTTCTCTGTCAGTTACATAAGGTACAGCACTTGGCTGCGCCTAGCTTCACAGTGAGATGCCTGATAAAGAAATACATCAGCAGTGTACGCACACCACTATACTAGCTACAGTTTCTCTGTCAGTTACATAAGGTACAGCACTTGGCTGCACCTAGCTTCACAGTGAGATGCCTGATAAAGAAATACATCAGCAATGTACGCACACCACTATACTAGCTACAGTTTCTCTGTCAGTTACATAAGGTACAGCACTTGGCTGCGCCTAGCTTCACAGTGAGATGCCTGATAAAGAAATACATCAGCAATGTACGCACACCACTATACTAGCTACAGTTTCTCTGTCAGTTACATAAGGTACAGCACTTGGCTGCACCTAGCTTCACAGTGAGATGCCTGATAAAGAAATACATCAGCAATGTACGCACACCACTATACTAGCTACAGTTTCTCTGTCAGTTACATAAGGTACAACACTTGGCTGCGCCTAGCTTCACAGTGAGATGCCTGATAAAGAAATGCATCAGCAGTTTACGCACACCACTATACTAACTACAGTTTCTCTGTCAGTTACATAAGGTACAACACTTGGCTGCGCCTAGCTTCACAGTGAGATGCCTGATAAAGAAATGCATCAGCAATTTACGCACACCACTATACTAACTACAGTTTCTCTGTCAGTTACATAAGGTACAGCACTTGGCTGCACCTAGCTTCACAGTGAGATGCCTGATAAAGAAATACATCAGCAGTGTACGCACACCACTATGCTAACTAGTTACTCTGTCAGTTACATAAGGTACAGCACTTGGCTGCACCTAGCTTCACAGTGAGATGCCTGATAAAGAAATACATCAGCAGTGTACGCATACCAGTATGCTAACTACAGTTTCTCTGTCAGTTACATAAGGTACAGCACTTGGCTGCGCCTAGCTTCACAGTGAGATGCCTGATAAAGAAATACATCAGCAATGTACGCACACCACTATACTAACAGCAGTTTCACTGTCAGTTACATAAGGTACAGCACTTGGCTGCACCTAGCTTCACAGTGAGATGCCTGATAAAGAAATACATCAGGAGTGTACGCACACCACTATGCTAACTAGTTACTCTGTCAGTTACATAAGGTACAGCACTTGGCTGCGCCTAGCTTCACAGTGAGATGCCTGATAAAGAAATACATCAGCAGTGTACGCACACCAGTATGCTAACTACAGTTTCTCTGTCAGTTACATAAGGTACAACATTTGGCTGCACCTAGCTTCACAGTGTGATGCCTGATAAAGAAATACATCAGCAGTGTACGCACACCACTATACTAACTACAGTTTCTCTGTCAGTTACATAAGGTACAACACTTGGCTGCGCCTAGCTTCACAGTGAGATGCCTGATAAAGAAATACATCAGCAATGTACGCACACCACTATGCTAACTAGTTACTCTGTCAGTTACATAAGGTACAAACTTAGCTGCGCCTAGCTTCTAAATTGACAGTGAGATGCCTGATAAAGAAATACATCAGCAATGAACGCACACCACTATGCTAACTAGTTACTCTGTCAGTTACATAAGGTACAAACTTAGCTGCGCCTAGCTTCTAAATTGACAGTGAGATGCCACATAAAGAAATACATCAGCAAAGTACACACGTCAGTATACTAACTACAATTTCTCTGCCGCTTACATAAGGTAGAACCGATATTCCAATCGACCTCGATATTGAGATTGCCCTAAAGATCCTGTGAATGAGAAATCTACATCTTTTAACGAAGGCAATGATTTTGAGGAATTTTCCCACCATTATTGATAAATGTTCATTTTTATTTTCTCTACGCTTACCTATAGTAAGTACCTACAAAAAATATTGCATTGCACTCAAATATTCAAAACCGAATACACACATTTTGAGCCTCTCTAAATTAATAAATCTGATGTGATAAACTCACTTGATCTTCTCTCCCGTTTATCTTTATTAGTGGGTACAGAAACAGTTTTTACTAAAGCTTATTTTTCTATCTACTACAGTTTAATCCAAATAAATTTTTGCAGAAATAGTTAAATTGCAGATTTTGTTATACACACAAAGGGAACAGCGATAGTCAAATGTTTAAGAACTGGACGCCATATGCTGCCTTAAAATTCCATACTGTTTCCATAAAATTGCGAGAAACAACTGAATTTTGACAGGACTTCAAGAGAATGGCCAAGTAATGAACAATTCGAACCATTAATAACGGTTATCTAAAACACAAAAAAGTTATTTGAAATAAATTATGTGTTTTAAAGAGGTCTACATTTTTGTGTATTACGTTTTCGTCTATGGCTTGACGTTTACCAGTTATATCAGATTATACAAAATTCCTTCCGCATGAAAGGACTTCATAGGCTATCCACAGAAAATTCAAGATATACATTTTATTTGGCATGTAAATATCTTTAATATATGGCGGTTTAATCATAATCGTTAAAACCATTTATTATAAAATAAAAATTTCGAAAAATGTTCCATGTAAAGAGTAGTTTAAGGTGGGGGATTTTCTTGAAAATCTTCGTGTCGCATCTTTGAAAGGTATATTTATACCAAGTTTAGTATTTATCCGACTTTTCGTTTGTGAGTTATGATGTTCACAGACACACACGTATACATTTTTCTAAATGCCTATTTGTGTGGTTTTTTTTAATCAGCAGGCCTCAAAACTTGTATTTCTGGCCAAGTCCTGATACCGAATTTCTGGGTGGAGGTACAAGGTGCGTGGTAGAGAATGTGAAAGACGCATTTCAAAAAAAGAAAACAAAACTGTGAGATTGAAACCTGAGAACCGAAAAGTTGGTTAAATACTTGGTATTTAAGTTGAGTATTTTCCAAGGATGCAACAATTCAAATGCTATATTTTTTGAAGAATCGATTGTAACACCGACCCTGGACATTTGTTTCTTCCATGGAACAAGGTCACGTAATTACAGTCGCCTGCGCATAGACAACCCTCTTGTCAATAGCGTCCACTTCTGTGTTTACATGGGCACTGGATTTTGTCTGTTGTACGAAATATTGCTTCCCTATTCACATTTACCTCAAAGTACACAATTTCAAGTCCCGTTTACGGCAATGTACTTATAAAATGTGGTACAAATGTTGTCATGTTCCAGTTTTTTTATTATACTTTGATTTTAATAATTGTTTTCAACAGCAACAATTTTTAAAGACACAAATGGCTATTTAATTGGATGTGTACCATTTAGGTAAAGCACCGCGCTGAACTTTAAACTCCATTTTTCTCAACTCCTTTTTCAGCATTTTCAGTATTCAAAATGTATCTTGGACCACAGTTTATAACTTATTAGCTTAAAACTTTCAGGAGAGCGGGTCTCAGGAATTACAATTAAAATTGTTGTGTACTATCTAAAATATATTAAATATATTAGCTATTTTCCATTACTGACATTGGAAAAGTTAAAAAATGTCTGCAAAAAATGTCTTTACGTTTGTAAATTAACTCAAATTAAAAATTTGGGAGCGATATGATAAACCTAGGATCCAAGGAGTATTAATTCATATTACCACATCAAAAATTGCGAATAAAACAATTAATACATCAACAACGGTTTGACACGGCTTGATAAAATCTTGTGCGCACTATATGTTTTATGTTCTGAATATGAAAAAGTCAGAGCAATCGGAACAAAGCTGTGCATTTTTGGATTTGTATAGATAATTGCCTTAATGTATTTATTATTATAGAAGCGGAATATACGCATATTTTAAACTAAAACTTACCATTTCAGTTTTTCCTCTACCTTTCATTGTTTTTTATTTCTTAATATGCATTTAATTCGCACATCATGTTGGTATTCACATTAGCATACCAGGCGAATGACCTTATTCTTAGCACTTTCTGAATGTAACACATACTACTGATTTGGATTTTTAGGAACCAAATAGCACATCCTATTTGCCATGCCATGATAGCAACTTCTCAATGTTTTCCTAATAAGAGGCGAAAGTAATCGATCTGGCATTTATTTGAAAATGGAACAGACATTCATATGCAGCATTCTGATCGAGCAACACTGATCATATATACACGTACAGGTATAACAGAATCTCGACTTGACAACCTAATGTCGCAATAATTGGAAAAGTTAACCTTAAACAAGTTGTCGTAGCTTCGTGCTGGCGATGTTTACTGCAAACAATTTTAATTGCGTTATTTACAATTAACGATAACCAATAGGCTTAGATTCTGTTTATATGAACAAAAGCTCAGAGCTCTTGTGTCTTTTTCTCTCCTAATTGTTTTCCGCTTTTTATGCTTGCATTAGCGCCCTAAGGGAATAACAAATACATTATCCAATCAAGATAGTGGCTTTTCGAATAAGCCGGAAATTAAAAAAATATATATATTAAGGTATGCACAAGCCTCGAGTTCGAATCCTGCGAAACAAAACTAATCTGGAGAAATGGAAAGCTTGAACGAGGAAGTAATGAACACAAAACAAAGAGACGGCTTCACTATATGGAAGAATGAAAGGGTGAAACAAATCAATGGAAACGAGAGAGACGTAATATATAAAGAGCTGCAAGGAGTTGGAACGGTAAATAACACCAGTTCGAACTCTTGCCAGTATTCACACCGCATTATTAAGTTGCAGAGAATAAAAAACAACAGACAAAAGGCACAAGTCGCCTTTTCTTCAACATCAAAAGAGGAACGTTGTATTTCAAGCTATGGAAACTATAACAAGGATTTGGGGTAACTTTAAGGCAAGATTTACGCGTTTAAATGTATCTGTGGCAGAAGTAAATCTGATAATCACAAATTTTCTTGATTGTTACGTTCACATGACTTTCTCTATTCACTCTTGTACGCACTATTCTTATGAAAGTTTATTTTTCTGTCTACGTTTTTAGGAATCATTTCATTACACATTTCGCTGTAGATACAAGCGAGATACAGGATGCTGAGTGATAGGTAAGTATTTAATAAGCGGGTGGCTGTATGCTAGCTTTGAGATTCCATACTGTTTCCATAACAACCTGAGAAACAAATGAATGGTAACTCACCATTTCAAATTATAATAAAATATTGGTAAATGGAAACTATAGCAACGAATACCTCCGAAAAACTTAGTACCACAATTACTCACTCCAAATTTTATAGAAGTAAGTTTGTCATGATTTACCAGTTACACACACTTGTACAAAATTCGTTCAGAATGAAGTCTTAACAAGCTATTCCCACAAAATTCATGAAATCCATTTTATTTCTCATGCAAATATTTTAAACATATAGTATTTTAATGAAAATATGAATTTTTGAGAAAATCAAAAAGAGCTAAAAATGTTCTATGTAAAGGCTAGTTTACGGTAGAAAGATTTTCTTGGAAATTTTCATGTCGCATCCTTGGAAGATGCTGAACTTAAATGCCAAGTTTTATATTTAACTAGCTTTTAGTATTTGAGTTATGCTGTTCACACACGCGCACCTTCTCCTTTTATTTTCTGTCTATTCAGGGAGTCTCAAAACATGTATTTCCATCCCTATCGAATTTTTAGGTAGAATGCAATACTTTCTCTATTTACTACAGGTAAGTGATAGAAACAGTAAAAAGCTAAAGATCCTTTAAATAACATAGCTTCAAATATAAATATTTATTTAATTGCCCCTTTCAGAGAGCAGTTTATGCAATTGCACTTGTTTGCTGCGTTTAAACGATTTAGCAAGAAAACTTGAGCTTGTAGGTAATTAGCATTGCGCCCGCACCGACCAGGAGAAGGAAACAGAGCTCGCCTTGTGTATAGGCAACTTCTCCACCTCGAGAGTAAGGCGGGCATCTTGCAAGTCGCGTCTCAGGCGCAAACAGTGAGCAGGCACATTCGCATTCTCAACGAAATTTCTGAAATATAACAAGACTGTAGCAGGCAAAAACAACCCAACATGACAATTTCTAACTTTCTCTACTAAATGCAACCTATAGTAAGTAGAGCAAATGTTTCTTTCCAACAAAATATTAGATATCGAGATTTCATTGGAAACACATGTTTTGAAGTTCCCTGAATAAATAAAAAAAAACATTTTTAGAATAACACCCCTGTATTTGTGTGAAAAGTATAACTCAAAAACAAAAAGTTGGATAAATACCAAACTTGGTATAAAAGTTCAGTATCTTCCAAAGATACAATACAAATATTTTTAAAAATCTTTGTATGGACAATTTTTTCATTACTTATATTTTGACAAAAATGGATCTAACAACTTAATCTCGTTATAACACATAATGTATATAAAAAGTGACATTAACCATTTTCGGGATATTCGTTGTGATTTGAATTTACAAATACTTTAAAACGCTTTTTGAAGTTGTAAGTGACCACGACTCGCGATGTCATGCAAGAGTATGGCATTTCAAAGTTTCCTGCACCCCTTTTGTACCTATAATGAAAATGTTTCTACAAACTTTCTGCAGTTTTTGTAAGAATAAAACAGTAGATGGCAAAAACAACACATCACGTTTTCTTCTTCATATCCATATGTCAATGCTCCTTATCGTTTTCCTTATCCTTTGTGAACTTTCTGGTACACGTTTTCCTCCTTTCCTTTATCGGTTGATATGCATGCGATTCCTATATCCCTTGGTTTGTGGAACAGTGTAAAACACGTTAGATCACATTTTGCTTGTGGCATGTAGCCAAGCTCGTTCTTACGCCGCACATGCGTATGGCAGTCTCAACAGAATGTGAACATGATCCCCATTCATTTCAGCTTCAGTAGGGAAATAAGAATGGATATCAAGGAATGGATATTGAGTTTTATTTATGGACGCCCTTTAACTGCTGTGGTCCTTAGCGTCCCATTATATTTTGGGCGTGTAGGACCGGTAATTTTGCACAGAGGCCTCTTTATCAGGCTTGAGGTTCTTTTACGTGCCGTACATCTACGACACGGGACCGCCAGCTTTACTTTCCTTCCGAAGGAAGCCATACTTGAAACCATTTTTGAAGCCGCGAACTTGGGAACTAGAGGCCACCATGGAACCTCTAGACCATGGAGGACAACGTAACTACATCCGTTATATATAATAGCATTTATATACAAAGAGATTTTTCTATAAGCTTTACATATTTAAGTAGAAATTATTTCAAATTCAGCAATATGTACGTGTAACTTGCGGATACAATATTCCATATTTGCCAAATTCCTGCAATTAAAAACCGTAAACCTTTCCCTCGTTTAGCATGCGATGACATGCTATTTAGAGTGGATTAAATGTGCAACAAATACATGTAAAATAAATGGAAATTCCGTTTTATAACAGTCCTTGAAGACCTGCTAGTACTGGTTCCTTTTATTAGACATGCTGAAACTCCTCCTGATACTTATATCCCTCAGACATAGCATGCGAATATAACACACAATTTACGTACACTTCACAACTCACGTCGTCCATTACTAAACGTTCGCACCATTGTTACAAGAGGTCATTACTGGTACTATAGCTTTTGTTCCAGCCCAGTGCAGTGGGATCCTTATCGTGCCGAAGGATAGACACACAGATAAGCTCTGGTCTATCATAGTACTGTATACCTTTACTAGAGGTCACTAGTGGTGCTCAACATTTTGTTGCAGCCCAGTGAAGGGGACCATGATCATGATGAACGAAAGATATACAGATAAGCTCTGGTCTATCATAGCACTGTATACCATTTACTAGAGGTAACTAGTAGTGCTATACATTTTTTTGTAGCCCAGTGAAGGGGATCATGATGAAGGATAGACACACAGATAAGCTCTGGTCTAGCATAGCACTGTATACCATTTACTAGAGGTCACTAGTAGTGCTATACATTTTTTGTAGCCCAGTGAAGGGGATCATGATGAAGGATAGACACACAGATAAGCTCTGGTCTATCATAGCACTGTATACCATTTACTAGAGGTCACTAGTAGTGCTATACATTTTTTTGTAGCCCACTGAAGGGGATCATGATGAAGGATAGACACACAGATAAGCTCTGGTCTATCATAGCACTGTACACCACTTACTAGAGGTCACTAGTAGTGCTATACATTTTTTTTGTAGCCCAGTGAAGGGGATCATGATGAAGGATAGACACACAGAAAAGCTCTGGTCTATCATAGTACTGTATACCTTTACTAGAGGTCACTAGTGGTGCTAAACATTTTGTTGCAGCCCAGTGAAGGAGAACCATGATCATGATGAAGGATAGACACACAGATAAGCTCTGGTCTATCATAGCACTGTATACCATTTACTAGAGGTCACTAGTATTGCTATACATTTTTTTTAGCCCAGTGAAGGGGATCATGATGAAGGATAGACACACAGATAAGCTCTGGTCTATCATAGTACTGTATACCTTTACTAGAGGTCACTAGTGGTGCTAAACATTTTGTTGCAGCCCAGTGAAGGGGGACCATGATCATGATGAAGGATAGACACACAGATAAGCTCTGGTCTATCATAGTACTGTATACCTTTACTAGAGGTCACTAGTGGTGCTATACATTTTGTTGCAGCCCAGTGAAGGGGGGAACATGATCATGATGAAGGATAGACACACAGATAAGCTCGGACCAATCATAGCACTGTATACCATTTACTAGAGCTCACTGGTGGTGATATACATTTTGTTGTAGCCCAGTGAAGGGGACCATGATCATGATGAAGGAAAGACATACAGATAAGCTCTGGTCTATCATAGCACTGTATACCATTTACTAGAGGTCACTAGTAGTGGTATACATTTTTTGTAGCCCTGTGAAGGGGATCATGATGATGGATAGACACACAGATAAGCTCTGGTCTATCATAGCACTGTATACCATTTACTAGAGATCACTAGTAGAGCTATACATTTTTTGTAGCCCAGTGAAGGGGATCATGATGAAGGATAGACACACAGATAAGCTCTGGTCTATTATAGTACTGTATACCTTTACTAGAGGTCACTAGTAGTGCTATACATTTTGTTGCAGCCCAGTGAAGGGGGGACCATGATCATGATGAAGGATAGACACACAGATAAGCTCTGGTCTATCATAGTACTGTATACCTTTACTAGAGGTCACTAGTGGTGCTAAACATTTTGTTGCAGCCCAGTGAAGGGGGACCATGATCATGATGAAGGATAGACACACAGATAAGCTATGGTCTATCATAGCACTGTATACCATTTACTAGAGGTCACTAGTAGTGCTATACATTTTTTGTAGCCCAGTGAAGGGGATCATGATGAAGGATAGACACACAGATAAGCTCTGGTCTATCATAGCACTGTATACCATTTACTAGAGGTCACTAGTAGTGCTATACATTTTTTGTAGCCCAGTGAAGGGGATCATGATGAAGGATAGACACACAGATAAGCTCTGGTCTATCATAGTACTGTATACCTTTACTAGAGGTCACTAGTGGTGCTAAACATTTTGTTGCAGCCCAGTGAAGGGGGACCATGATCATGATGAAGGATAGACACACAGATAAGCTCTGGTCTATCATAGCACTGTATACCATTTACTAGAGGTCACTAGTAGTGCTATACATTTTTTGTAGCCCAGTGAAGGGGATCATGATGAAGGATAGACACACAGAAAAGCTCTGGTCTATCATAGTACTGTATACCTTTACTAGAGGTCACTAGTGGTGCTAAACATTTTGTTGCAGCCCAGTGAAGGGGATCATGATGAAGGATAGACACACAGATAAGCTCTGGTCTATTATAGCACTGTATACCATTTACTAGAGGTCACTAGTATTGCTATACATTTTTTGTAGCCCAGTGAAGGGGATCATGATGAAGGATAGACACACAGATAAGCTCTGGTCTATCATAGCACTGTATACCTTTACTAGAGGTCACTAGTGGTGCTAAACATTTTGTTGCAGCCCAGTGAAGGGGGACCATGATCATGATGAAGGATAGACACACAGATAAGCTCTGGTCTATCATAGTACTGTATACCTTTACTAGACGTCACTAGTAGTGCTATACATTTTGTTGCAGCCCAGTGAAGGGGGGACCATGATCATGATGAAGGATAGACACACAGATAAGCTCGGACCAATCATAGCACTGTATACCATTTACTAGAGCTCACTGGTGGTGCTATACATTTTGTTGTAGCCCAGTGAAGGGGACCATGATCATGATGAAGGAAAGACATACAGATAACCTCTGGTCTATCATAGCACTGTATACCATTTACTAGAGGTCACTAGTAGTGGTATACATTTTTTGTAGCCCAGTGAAGGGGATCATGATGAAGGATAGACACACAGATAAGCTCTGGTCTATCATAGCACTGTATACCATTTACTAGAGGTCACTAGTAGTGCTATACATTTTTTTGTAGCCCAGTGAAGGGGATCATATGAAGGATAGACACACAGATAAGCTCTGGTCTATCATAGCACTGTATACCATTTACTAGAGGTCACTAGTAGTGCTATACATTTTTTTGTAGCCCAGTGAAGGGGATCATGATGAAGGATAGACACACAGATAAGCTCTGGTCTATCATAGCACTGTATACCATTTACTAGAGGTCACTAGTAGTGCTATACATTTTTTGTAGCCCAGTGAAGGGGATCATGATGAAGGATAGACACACAGATAAGCTCTGGTCTATCATAGTACTGTATACCTTTACTAGAGGTCACTAGTGGTGCTAAACATTTTGTTGCAGCCCAGTGAAGGGGGACCATGATCATGATGAAGGATAGACACACAGATAAGCTCTGGTCTATCATAGCACTGTATACCATTTACTAGAGGTCACTAGTAGTGCTATACATTTTTTGTAGCCCAGTGAAGGGGATCATGATGAAGGATAGACACACAGAAAAGCTCTGGTCTATCATAGTACTGTATACCTTTACTAGAGGTCACTAGTGGTGCTAAACATTTTGTTGCAGCCCAGTGAAGGGGGACCATGATCATGATGAAGGATAGACACACAGATAAGCTCTGGTCTATCATAGTACTGTATACCTTTACTAGAGGTCACTAGTGGTGCTATACATTTTGTTGTAGCCCAGTGAAGGGGGGACCATGATCATGATGAAGGATAGACACACAGATAAGCTCGGACCAATCATAGCACTGTATACCATTTACTAGAGCTCACTGGTGGTGCTATACATTTTGTTGTAGCTCAGTGAAGGGGACCATGATCATGATGAAGGAAAGACATACAGATAAGCTCTGGTCTATCATAGCACTGTATACCATTTACTAGAGGTCACTAGTAGTGGTATACATTTTTTGTAGCCCAGTGAAGGGGATCATATGAAGGATAGACACACAGATAAGCTCTGGTCTATCATAGCACTGTATACCATTTACTAGAGGTCACTAGTAGTGCTATACATTTTTTGTAGCCCAGTGAAGGGGATCATATGAAGGATAGACACACAGATAAGCTCTGGTCTATCATAGCACTGTATACCATTTACTAGAGGTCACTAGTAGTGCTATACATTTTCTTGTAGCCCAGTGAAGGGGATCATGATGAAGGATAGACACACAGATAAGCTCTGGTCTATCATAGCACTGTATACCATTTACTAGAGGTCACTAGTAGTGCTATACATTTTTTGTAGCCCAGTGAAGGGGATCATGATGAAGGATAGACACACAGATAAGCTCTGGTCTATCATAGTACTGTATACCTTTACTAGAGGTCACTAGTAGTGCTATACATTTTTTGTAGCCCAGTGAAGGGGATCATGATGAAGGATAGACACACAGATAAGCTCTGGTCTATTATAGTACTGTATACCTTTACTAGAGGTCACTAGTGGTGCTATACATTTTGTTGCAGCCCAGTGAAGAGGGGACCATGATCATGATGAAGGATAGACACACAGATAAGCTCGGACCAATCATAGCACTGTATACCATTTACTAGAGCTCACTGGTGGTGCTATACATTTTGTTGTAGCCCAGTAAGGCGGACCATGATCATGATGAAGGATAGACACACAGATAAGCTCTGGTCTATCATAGCACTGTATACCATTTACTACAGGTCACTAGTGGTGCTATCATTTTGTTGCAGCTCAGTGAAGAGGTACCATGATCATGATGAAGGATAGACACACAGATAAGCTCTGGTCTATCATCACTGTATTCTATTTACTAGAGGTCACTAGTGGTGCTATACATTTTGTTACACCCAGTGAAGGGGGACCATGATCATGATGAAGGATAGACACACAGATAAGCTCTGGTCTATCATAGCACTGTATTCCATTTACTAGAGGTCACTAGTGGTGCTATACATTTTGTTGCAGCCCAGTGAATGGGGACCATGATCATGATGAAGGATAGACACACAGATAAGCTCTGGTCTATCATAGCACTGTATACCATTTACTAGAGGTTACTAGTGGTACTATACATTTTGTTGTAGCCCAGTGAAGGGGGACCATGATCATGATGAAGGATAGGCACACAGATAAGTTCTGGTCTATCATTGCACTGTATACCATTTACTAGATGTCACTTGTGGTGGTATACATTTTGTTGTAGCCCAGTGAAGGGGGATCATGGTCATGATGAAGGATAGACACACAGATAAGCTCTGGTCTATCATAACACTGTATACCATTTACTACAGATCACTAGTGGTGGTATACATTTTTTTGCAGCCCAGTGAAGAGGGACCATGATCGTGATGAAGGATAGACACACAGATAAGCTCTGGTCTATCATCACTGTATTCCATTTACTAGAGATCACTAGTGGTGCTATACATTTTGTTACACCCAGTGAAGGGGGACCATGATCATGATGAAGGATAGACACACAGATAAGCTCTGGTCTATCATAGCACTGTATACCATTTACTAGAGGTTACTAGTGGTGCTATACATTTTGTTGTAGTCCAGTGAAGGGGGACCATGATCATGATGAAGGACAGACACACAGATAATTTCTGGTCTATCATAGCACTGTATACCATTTACTAGATGTCACTTGTGGTGGTATACATTTTGTTGCAGCCCAGAGATGCTGGACCATGATCATGATGAAGGACAGAGACACAGATAAGCTCTGGTATATCATAGCACTGTATACCATTTACTACAGATCACTAGTGGTGCTATACATTTTGTTGCAGCCCAGTGAAGAGGGACCGTGATCATGATGAAGGATAGACACACAGATAAGCTCTGGTATATCATAGCACTGTATACCATTTACTACAGATCACTAGTGGTGCTATACATTTTGTTGCAGCCCAGTGAAGAGGGACCGTGATCATGATGAAGGATAGACACACAGATAAGCTCTGGTATATCATAGCACTGTATACCATTTACTAGAGATCACTAGTGGTGCTATACATTTTGTTGCAGCCCAGTGAAGGGGGACCATGATCATGATGAAGGATAGACACACAGATAAGCCTTGGTATATCATAGCACTGTATACCATTTACTACAGATCGCTAGTGGTGGTATACATTTTGTTGCAGCCCAGTGAAGAGGGACCATGATCGTGATGCAGCGTATAGACGCAGTAAAGAGGTGGCCTATCATAACACTGTATGCCATTCAACCTGTAATCTTAAGTTGCACTACAATGCAACAGAATATATTGCTTTGTCATGTTCGTGGTGAAAATCTTTAACACTTTGAATCTGCCCACTAAGCCGTAGAAACGCCTCTTTACGTTGAAAAATTGTGAAGGGATTTTCGCTAACGTATATTTTATGGGTAAAACGCAAAATTTGGCAAGTGTGATATTCAAATATTTTAGCATAAGTCTGTTTTCATTCCTAAGCAGGTCAAGTAAAAGTAACGGAAAAGAATGGGGAATCTTTCAAGCATATTCGAAGGCTCAACCTTTACTTGGAAGAGGGAAGCATAAAACAATAGTTTAGAAACAACTAATTCCATGAAAAAGAATATTTGATACAACTATGTACTTAAATGACTACACTTTTCCGTAATAAGTTTTTATCTCTAATCTATTTTTAAGAGTGAACAGGTCTTCACAGACTATTCACAAACATTCGAGATATACATTGTATTCATGCCAAATATGTACTTTTAGCCAAAATGGTTAAGGCTATTTTTGAAGAAATAAAAAATAACGAAGATTGTGCATGTAAAATGTTGTTTAAATGGGGGTACACGGACACCTCAAAACGTGATGTGATATTTTTGGGTGAAGTACACATCCTCTACTTCCCATATGTAAGCGATGTAGAAAGTACAAATATTGTGAACTTTTAAAGTGGCCACGATATTCCATTACCTAGAGAAAATTCTGCAATATAGGTATGTACTTCGTTTTCCGCTAAAACGCTAGTTTCAAATATATCCCAACAGCACGGTAGCGCCCTCCAACTCTAGCAATATTTCACGCACTGGAAGCAAAAATGCTTTTGCTTTTAGAAAAAATGAAGAGCATAGCAAATTACTGAGCGAAATGGACCTGTATTCAGAAGGTGCTAGGTTCAGATCACATGTGTCACTGCAGTTTGAATATACTGGTTTGAATATTTTAAATTCCACGAGGTGTATTAAATAAAACAGAAATAAGATAGATGTTACAGGAAGGGTACTGCGCAACTGAGGCCGGATTACATGCGTCAAGGTATCTGTTTAGTTATGCATATACAGTGACTGCATAAAGTATTCGTCTGCAATTTAAAAAAATGTTGGCATCCAAATTAACGGAGAGAAAATTCACATCTTTAATATACAAAAGGAACAAAGATTTCTTGAAAACTGTACCAATTTATCACGTTTTTTATATGTGGTATTTATATGAATTTAGTAGAACGAACTTTAATAGAACACTTGACAATGTCAACGACACATGATTTACACTGACGGAGAAAATAAATTTGTGATGTCGTAAAAACTGAGGCGTTGATGAGGAACTTCAGTAAAATCGTTGATAATTCCTGACTTTGACATTTTCGATTCCTCCTTCAGTATCGAAACCAATTTTCACTGTAATTTTGGGTATTATATCAAAATGTTGGTCTCCTTAATGCATGTAAAACAATTTTGTAAACACCGCGGTGCAATTTTCAAATAAACAACTAATAAAGCACACTGTTGTTTGTGCGTATTAAAGATGGGAGTTTTCTCTGCGTTATTTTGGCTGCTAGTGTTTACATCATCTTAAATTTAATTATTCCAATGCTTGAACTTTTATTCGGTAGCTAGCTGTCAATGTTGACAGGGGCTAAAACAGCATGTTACTTGCTTTTCGCTTCTAACATTTGACAAGTGGACCAGATTCTACCAACATCGTACACTATGTTTTAAACAGACAGAATTAAATAAACTAGCTAGCTCACATGATCTGCAAGGGCGGCTTTTACATTCTTTATGAATTTATTGTAAAGGACGAACGGAGGGGCAGAGCACCGCAACGGCCCATTTTGTTTTTACCGCGAACCCTGGAAAAGACCATATCCGGATGACGAGGGCGGGACCCCTAACGTTTCCAGGTGAAACGAATGCGACGCCGCCCGGACCCACCCACAAGGCACCGAAACCCCAGGGCGAGAACTAACTGAGCAGTACCTACAGAGCACAAAGCCAAAACCCGCCGAACACCGTCGCCTGGTCCTACAACCCTGAAAAAGTTGATGGGTACAGGAAATGATGAACCACCCCAGCATTCACCTGCTGACCATGGATCAGAGTGGGTGGTTGCCGGAAGTCGAGCCCGTGACCCCCACGTTATTGTACCTTTGCCTCTTATAGCTATAATTAGGTCCCAGAAATGTAGGATACCTATTAACCTTGCAAGTTGGGGAAATGTTTAGATAATGTGTACCTACCTTTTCTTCGGTCCCGTCTTCCACATCGATATACGGGAAGCGGAGAGAAACATAATATTCTGGCTAGTTAGATGTACCTCGCCTTGGATCGGAATGCCCCTCTTGTTTAGAACCGTATCTGTCATGCTTACTGCAGTAAAACATCTATACTATTTTTTGTGCACACAATTGCCTGTTTTCATTTTCATACGTCTCTTTGTTATTTGTTTGCAATGAGAACTTTTATCAAGATTTTTGCCTTATTTTCGTTATTGGTGGTTATTTTAACGCACTGTTACCCTTGTTTACAACGTGCCTGAAGAAGTTTGTAATTCCGGCATTTCTTTGCTAACGTCGCAGTTGCATCGTTTCGTATAATAATAACATAGCCGTTACAGCACAATACGACTGGGAAATCGATCGTTTTAGTATTAAGTCATCGCTTTGTTCAATCATATGGTGGCTTTATTGTTTTTGGCGAAAACACAATACTCACCTAAAAAGACCGGACTTCTTTCCTTCCAAATGCCTGTTTAACATCACACATAACAGACTCAATAATGATTACAAACCAGCGTGGGAGTGTAAAATGTATTCAAAAAACTGGTAATAGGGTTTGCCATTACATAGTAACTGAAGTGTGTAAATTTAAAGAAATGGTGTTTATAGTTTACACTCCATTAATAGGATGGTGGAATTTAATAGTATATGGGAAATAGCTATTTGATACTTCTGCACTGTTCTGTCAAGTCCAAATGTGTTTTAAGTGGTAAATTGAGGCAGTATTTTTAACACTTAAATGATATCAGTCTAATTATATAATATAAAATATAATAACAGCCCGCCTTAAAGCAATATGTATAGAATATAATATAAAATGTATGTAACAGTCATTGTATTATGTTTATATTAATACGTACATGTATAATAATGTTATGTGATTGTATTATGTAATTTAACAATGTAGGAGCTGTGAGAATAGAAGCAAGCTGCTTTTCGTAGCAAACAGAATTATAAAGTAGAAGCCGAAAGTTGCCAACAATGAGGTAACAATAAAGTAACCTTGAGACAACAATAAATTAGAAAGTTTAATAATGCTACTAATAATTCTTGGAACAATAATATAATATTTAAAACAGTTTATTAATAGCCAATCAAAAAACTAGAAAAGCTTTAAGTTACATAAAAGTATTCTATTGGAGTAGGCTTAGCCAATCAGAGACTTGAAATAGAAGAAATGTGCAAATTCAGGCGGTAGACGCTATAAGATAGCGTACCCAGTCAGATTTGGTGAGACATGAAAATTCATTGCGGTGAGAATAATATAAAGTTTACGTGTTAAAAAGTACAATTAACAATAATGTCACAGCTCTACAGTAGGATACATCAGTGAAGTGTTATTTAATCGTGTGAAGGATTAATAAACAAAGTACAATACAATTATAATTTGTGTAAGCCTTGTTCTTTAGCCGTACCAGCCCTGCTAAGAGATACGTGTTCTAAAATTACTAGACGCAGCCGAGGCATACATATATAATATTTAAATAAACATTAAAATACAAAGTTGTTTCTTAAACGTCGGGCGAAGGCCACCGGAAAGTTTGTATCGTACGTGGGGCGAACATTCCTAGAAATAATCTCCCGCAAGTTTGGCATCCATTACGTGCGTGGTCTAAAACATCCTTCAAAAACTCATAGTGCCCAAATTAGTGCCTATGTTAGCCTTTAGCATATTACGCCGAGCTCTAATTTGTAGACCATCATCTTCCTATACTTCTGCCGTGAGCATGAGGTCGGCAATCGACCGTAAGGCTGTGATGCCACGGATTATTAATTTCTAATGTTACACTGTGTCTGATGTTTTCTAGGTTTGTTAGTTTTATTGCGTTTTGTTTGAAACTGGCACTGACTTTTTAGGTCTTTCATGTGTGATTTCCCAAATTATTTTACATAGTTTTAGTACAGTAAATCTTTCAGTATAACAGCTGAAATTGCAGTCAAAATGATTTTCATCCGACGGAAGAAACACATGTCCAAGTTAGGAATTATTTAACTTTTTACTGAACTTCCTCAGAAAAGAGCCCGATGAGCGAATTTTGAAAATTTTAAACTACGAATTTTTGCGAACTACTCGTAATTGACATTTTTGCCACATACACATAATATGTAAGTAGGCAATATGCTCACCACGCTTCAAAACTATAGTACTAACAGTTCTTTAATTATTCATTTTATACCTTTTCTTTTAGCTGCACCATTAAAATGTTCCTTGTTGCAACATGGGCTATTAATATTTTATTAACACATTCCCCATAATTTGAAAAACTTTACGAAAGAAAACAAATTAACGTTGAGCAGGTTCATTTTTCACCAGAAATTTTAAAAATTTATACTTTTAATATTATAAAACAATATGATTACAGTAGATAAAACTAAATTCCGAGCAATTATAACAACATATATTATAGTAAGCTTATTTACCAAATTTCAGCTTATTATAACAAAAATTCTTATGTGATACATTCACATGCATTTCTCCACCCTCTATCTTTATTACTGGTATACAAACTATTCTTACTAAAGCTTGTCATTCTATCTAGTATACTTAATCCAAATAAACCTTTACAGAAATATCTACATTACACATTTCGTTATAGATACAAAGAGAACAGCGATAGTCAAATGTTTAACAACTGGACGCTATATGCTGGCCTTAAAATTCCATACTGTTTCCATGACATCGCGAGAAACAACTAACTGAATGTTGACAGGACGTTAAAAGAATTCCAAGTGTTGAACAATTCAAACCTTTAATGACGAATATCTCAGAAACGGCTTATGTCACAAAAAACTTATTTTAAGTAAATTGTTTTTCTTAAAGAGATCTAGTTTTCGTGTGGTACGTTTTCGTCTATCGCTTAACGTTTACAAGTTATACAAGATTATACAAAATTCCTTTCGAATGAAGAGGGCTTCACAGGCTATTCCCAGAAAATTCAAATGTACATTTTATATTTGTCTTGTAAATATCTTCAGTATATAGCATTCTAATCAAATCATTAGTAATTTTTTTTAGAAAACGATAATTTTCGAAAAATGTTCTTGTAAAGGGTAGTTAGGGGTGGGGAGATTTTCTTGAAAATCTTCGTGTCGCATCCTTGGAAGATAGTATGGTATTTATCCGACTTTTCGTTTTTGAGTTATGCTGTTCACAGACACACACACGGACATGTTTCCAAAAATGCTTTAATTGGATCCAGGACGCCTCAATACATATATTTCCGGTGAAATCCAGGTATCGAATTGTTGGGTGGAATGCAATACTTACTATACGTAGTAGAGAAAGTAAAAATGTTACCAAGCAGGGAGTTTACTCATCCTAGAACTACCCTCATTTTCTGGGCGTGGTGGCACACTTAATATCACAACCATATTAATACCTGATTTTGTCACATAAAAATCCTAATTTCGTTATTATATGCTCCCATTTTAAACTATTACTGCGCTCTAAACTTGAACAGTAACATGGCTCTGGAATAAAATTAGCCCTCTTTCTGAGAGACGAGCAGCATTTTTCACCAAATTTCTCTCATCCAGACCTCAGTTTTTACGATTTCACACATGCATTCTCCGTAAATTGAAAAACGGGAGAACATGTAAATGGTATTAAAATGTCGTAAACTCACGTATCGTGAACTTGCAGCAGCCACCACCCTCTGCAGGGAACTTACCTGAAACAACAACAAACAATTCAATTGCATCCACTCTCATACTAACGCCATTTGGAAGCAGATTACCAACTAAACCTCTGTAAGTGGATACCGTGATTAACATTACCAACGTGCATTATTAAAACATACGTACAGTGTTGCCAAGTGCTCTTCCACGAGGCAAATTGATATCACTTTTATTGCTAACTGGATCACGGTGTTTTCATGTTTATAAATTGTACTTCAACTGTTTTTAATGGTGCTTTAACATTCACTTCTCGTGGTATATGCAATTGTCCAAACTTGGTATTTAATAGCCTCGAGAATCTCATATTGTCCATGTTCGATTGCGATGAAAAGTTTAAACAAACTTCACACCTAAGAGGTTAATCAAAATATAAACGAGATTTACTAGAAAATTGTGGTGAAAAAATTATCATTTCCGTCAGAATTTTACAACCTTCTGCCCCCCTCCTTTTAGTTTCTCTACTACTTACTTACAGTAAGCAGAGGAATTATTGCATTCCACCTAAAAATTCTATATAGAGATCTTACTGCAAATACACGTTTTGAGGTCCCTGAAACCAAAACATCCGTATGTGTTTGTGTGTGAACACTATAATCCCCCACCACACTAGCCTTTACATGAACAATTTTCGTTATTTTATTTCATCAAACATTGCTGTAACGATTTTTATTAAAATACCATAAGTATGACAAATGAAGTTATCTTGAATTTCCTTGCAATAGCCCGTGAAATCTTCTTCATTGAATGACTTTTGCATAATTGGTAAACCGTAAGAGATAGACAAATCTTACTACATAAAAGTCTAGACCTCATATGCCAAATATAATTGTTTCTGGCATTTTGAATTTTCATATGCTTATACTTTATTCAAGGGTAAATCGCTATTCGTTTTTTCTCTGGAACTTCAAAGCCATCACATTGCGTGTGTGTCTGTTTCTCACAAGATTAACAAGAAATGGATAGAAGAAAACGCTTGATAAAGAAAAAGTCGAGAAAGGCATGTGAATGCAACACATCAGATACTGTTTCTACAAAATTATGCAAAAAGCTGCGTCTCATTTTATTAAATATTTGTAATAGCCTTTTCTCAGTTTTTCATTTTGATATTACTTTGTGCCCTCCTACAATACTTGTGCTAAGGACATTAAATATATGAGTAAATGTTATTTCCAATGGTATTCATTTCTATAATTACACCTGCATAAATAGTAAAGTGTATTATTTATAGACTTGCACAGTTATTCCTTATTCTTAAATACGATAAAATGTTTGCTAGAAAAGAACGCTGCTGGACTTAATATTACATTTATTCCTCCAAGCAGGATGCGGAAACCTGTTTATATAACGTCATGAGGTGTGAGAAAATGGATAATTACTGGTTCAAACGTTAGTGGATGACAATCCAGTCTAAACCCAAACACAAAGTACGATTGTTTTGATAAAGGCTGATGTTCACATTTCAAGACACAACTTTTATTTGTCATGCAAGTATCTTAAACATATGGCGTTTTAATCCAAATCATTAGAACCATTTTTGGGGAAATCAAATATGTTAAGGGCAGTTTGGGATGGAGAAATTTTCTTCAAAAACTTCGTGTCACACGCCCTTGGAAGACGCTGAGCTTACATACCATTTTTCGTTTTTGAGTTGTGCTGTTCACAGATCACATGCGCTAAAATGCCTTTTCTGGGACCGCAAAACGTGTATTTTCGGATAAATTTCTATATCGAATGTTCGGGTGGAACACAATATCCTCTAAATATTTGCATACATTATACAGAACTTTATTTTCATCCAAAGGCGTTACTTGCGGAATGGGAATCAGCAAGCGATGACATTCGTCACTTCTTGGCGTGTATCTATAGAATATTTTTCAAGATAAAACAGGAAATATTACATACCTAAACTTGAGCGATCGATGACAATTGTTATATTATGTTGCAACTGGTTCAAGTATGAGAATGGCTGACCGGAACCATGAATTCCTCTTCCATGACCAAGTTTATTTTCAAATAAACGCCAAATCGATTGAGCCACGAAAGTTCATTGCTATCGACTACTCTCAGCTGGTATTAGGAAAACATTAAGAAGTTGTTATATGATGGAAACTGAAGAGACATGGCAAATGGGATGTGCTTCTTTGGTTCCTAATAAATCCAATCAAGACACGATAGAGCATATGCTATACCCAGAAAGTGGTTCGGCTAGTTTCGCCTGGTATGTAATGTGATAATCAACATGATGCGCGAAATAATAACATAAGTAAACACTGAAATGGTGAAAAATGTAACTAAAAATCTAACTATACCCACGTCAATTTTAAAGCTTATGTCTGTGATACAGACTACAAAAGCAGTAGGTTATGGATGGATGCTAAGTTAATGAAAAAAGCATAAGCGTCCAAAATATATTTTAGTTGCTTAAGCCACAGCCAAGGCTTGAGTTCAAGTACCGCGCACCAACTAATGTGATTCAGAATTCACCGTGGTTTGCTCAGTCGCCAGGACTAGGTCTCACCCAACGGTAAAGGAAATGGTGCCAATATACCCACATGATCAACTTTTCAGAATAACCCACTGCACTAGAGTATCCATAGTTCTGCATCAGGGCAGTTTTAGATATGGAATTCATTTTTCGAGTTTAAGTTGCTTCCACAGAAAAACAATTTCAGGTATTTTTAGTGATAATACATTAGTTTTCAAACAATATTCCTGCATACTCTGAAACTTACGATAGACAGGTCTAAGAAGAGGAAAAAGAAATAGAAATTCTGTATAGCCTATTATATAAATTTGATTGTGCAGCGTAAACATCAAATTCAAGAGGCGGCTGTAGCCTCTGTTTCATATCAAAGAGTACTCCATATTTGGTCAGAAAACGTCTGATGAAGGTAGTGGGTGTGAGTTACACATCCCAAATAAACTCTCTGGCTCCACGAGTTCCATAACAAGGAAAGGAAAAACAGTAATCGTCACCTGGCAACGAAGAAACAGCCAAGATAAGCATACAATCAGCCACATCTCGTTACCCAGTCATAACTCTGATAACACTAGTTCTGCATTTTCAAACTTTTTGTCACATGATTTCTTAAAAGTACGTGTTCTAGAATCAAGTTTTTATGCTGATTCCAGAAATAACTTCCGTTTTTTTTTCTATCACGTCAGGTTTTTACACAAAATAAGAATTAATGCTTTGATAACTTTACTAATGAGCGTAGAAAAGTATTCAAATACCATTTCACACAAGGTAAGTTTTTATTCAAGAAACATTTTAAGAATACTCTCAAGAACTCCCCTAATTTATTTCAGACTACATATTAACAAAGCAAGAAGCCAAAGTGTTTCATTTAAATTTTTTCAAACTTTCTCTTCTTTGACTTCCTTGCAGATCCTTGAAGATGACTGTCCCTCCTCAACATCCAACAGTAGTCGGCCATCATAGTTTCATTCTATCTCCCTTGGTACCTCCACTCCATTTCCTTAATATCTTGGTGAAAACATTCACCCTGCTCTTCACTATAATGTCCCAGATTTTCTTGAAAGTAGTCGATATGTGAATGCAGAAAATGCACCTTTACACTCATGTTAAAAACCCATCTTCTTGAAATTTTCCAACATTGTTTCGACAATGGCCTTGTAATTAGGATCTTTGTTATTGCCTAAGAAGTTTTCAGTAACTGATCAGAAGGCGGTCCATGCTTCTATTTCTCTCTCATTCATTGTCTTCTCAAAATCTTCATCCTTCATCAATTTCTTTATTTGAGGACCAACAAAAATTCCAGCTTTTAGTTTGTCTTGTGTAATGAAGGGAAATTTCTTGGAAAGGTACTTGAAGCAGGGTCCATCCTATGGCAGAGCCCTTACAAATTGCTTCATCAAGACCAATTTTATGTGTAGTGGCGGAAGCAATATCTTTATATCTCTATACTTTTGAAGTTAAATTGTGAAAAAAACTGTACGTGATAGAAAATACTTCCACTACTTACTATACGTAGTAGAGAAAGTAAAAATCTGATGTGTTACACTCACATGACTTTCTCTACTCTTGTACAAACTATTTTTACAAACGCTTATTCTCCATATGGTTCATGTTAATCGAGATATTAATCCTATTGCTAATTTTCTTGTAGATGCAAGGGGAATATGGTAGACTTTAAGCGATAGTCAAATATTTTAAGAGCTGGTTGCTATGTGGAGTATTCCATTCTCTTTGCATGTCCAGGACATAAAAAAATGAATAACAAATTCCCAATTGAGAAAAAGTATAAGTATTGGAAAATTTAAGGGAATAACAAGCAATATCTCGAAAATGGTTCACTCAACAACAACAAAAAAATGTATATGACATAAATTGTGTATTTTAACGCGATCTACATTTTTTGTGTAGTAAAATTTTGTCTCTCTCTTATGGTTTACCAGTTATGCAAAAGTCGTTCAAATTGAAGAATACTTTTGGAGACATTCCCGGAAAATTCAAGATATACATTTTATTTGTCAAGAAAGTATCTTAAATATATGATATTTTAAGCAAAATCGTTAGACCCATTTTTGAGAAAATTAAAGTTTTCGAAAAATGTTCCATGTAAAGGTTAATCTGGGATGGGGGGATTTTCTTGAAAACCTTCGTGTCGCATATCTGTTAGATACTGAACCTAAATACCAAGTTTGGTGTTTATCCGACTGTTCGTTTCTGAGTTATGCTGTTCACAGACACACACACACGGATATGTTTCTAAAAATGCTTTTTTTGGATTCAGGGGGCCTCAAAACATATATTTCCGGTGGAATCTCGGTATCGAATTTTGGGTGAAATACAATACTTCCCCTACTTACTATACGTATTAGAGAAAGTAAAAATTAAAAGCAGTTCTGAAATCAGTATAACAATAGTGAGTCAGAATCACTTATTAGTTTTCAGTCATCCGATATCATGCAGACTAGTGTAATCCTTTTAAAACTGCATTATATACACACAAATATGTCAATATAAAAGCATTAAGACATGTTGACGTGAATAAAAATATTGTGGAAACCATATGAGTTATTTAAGTGATCAAAACTTATGTTAGGATATACTGCTGTAACCAAGCTTAGTAGTTCTCTTTTACTTTTGGCACGATTGCACAAAAAAAGCTCTTCCATGCTACTGAGCTGGATGATCTGAACTTTTAACTGGAGAACGATTGGGAACTTGCAGCAATATTTTCGCTACAGAATTTAAAAAACTATTAACGGTTGAATATTTTGAAACGCTTTCCTTAATGTAAGTTAGTAGGTTACATTTTTATAAATATTAAGAGGTACTAAACAATAACACTTACACTAGTTGAAATCAATTCCGAGAACTCCTAACAGCCACCTTCATACCGTGAGGGAACGGCTACAAGATGAAGTGGAAATTGGCCGACGTGACATGAGCTACATCAGTGTTGTCAAGTTTCAAGACTGACTCAACGGCGCATATTGTTTGGTGATATCGTATTTGTAAATCAAATATGAAAAAGAAACGCATAAAATAAAATATACATGTAAAACAAGCAAATTTGCAAACTGCTGAAATAATATAGGGTCTTTCAACAAGAGTGTCCTATCTCTGAACTTAAATAAAACACGTTCTATAAATGATAGATGTTTATTTTGGAACATAATTAATGTCATTACGTGTGGAAGGGAACATCAGTTAAGTGACCGCCACGACTTCGTTGGGTTGCGCGTATACGGTTGACCCAATTTTCAATGACAGAAGAACTAAATTAGGTCCAACTTCACGAATAACACGCGTGATGTTATTCATAAAATCATTTACTGTTTCTGGCTTCTTGACATAAACTCGAGATTTAACATAACCCAACAAGAAGTAATCCAACGGCGTTAACTCACATGACCTCGGGGGCCAGTTAACATCACCACCACGGGAAATGATGAAACCTCTGAACTTCTCCTTCAAAAGATCGATTGTTTCGAGAGCAGTATGACATGTGGCTCCATCTTGCTGGAACCAGATGTTTCTGAGATCCATGCTATCCAATTGAGGCCAAAAATAGTCCCTTATAAGAACCCGGTATCTTTCTCCATTGACACTTAGAGCTTCTCCATCTTCATCTTGGAAAAAATATGGGCCAATGATTCCACCATACCAAAATCCACACCACACAGTAACCTTTTGGGGATAAAGTGGTCGTTCTTGAATCTGCATTGGATTGTGATTGCTCCAATAGCGGCAATTTTGTTTGTTAACACAACCATCCATCCAAAAGTGGGCTTCGTCGCTGAAGATGACTTTTCGACAAAAATCCGGGTCAGCTTCCAATTGCTCCATAGCCCAGTCAGCGAATACACGGCGCAACCTATGCTCGTTGGACTTTACTTCCTGAATTAATACCATTTTGTAAGTGTGAAACTTCAAGTCCAGATGCAGAATTCGCCAAGTTGTGGTCGGCGAAAGCCCCAATTCTTGCGCTCGACGAGCAATTGATTTGTTTCCGTTCTCGCGTACACTCTCACGAACGGCGCCTATGTTTTCGTTGGATCGCTTACGTCGATTACGTACAGGCGTTCTTTGATCGCTGACAGAACCACTTCTTTCAAATTTATCGATCAAACGCCGAATCGTTCTCTCGCAGGGATGATTATGCACACCGTAAACTCCACGCAATACACGGAAGGTTTGGCGAACAGATGATCCAGTTTGATAATAAATTTTCACAATTTCTACGCGTTGCTGAATGCTGTAACGTTTCATGGCTATTTGTCAATAACAATGTAACCACATGAAAAAAATGACTGCTGTAACTCAATAACAACGGCAGCTGTCACATGTTAAAGATAGGACACTCTTGTTGAAAAACTCTTTACTTAAACATATTAACAAAACAGGCAAAATATTACATAAAATACGGTTTAAATTGTTGGAAATGTAGTAATTAGGTCGCATACGTATAGCAAAGAATAAACATGCATTTGCATTACAACCCTGTCCTTATTCATAACAAAACTACTTCACACTCCTACCTAATTTCAAGAGAGTGTGAGGTATTCAAGGGTATTTTAACAGTATAACCCAGAGAGAGACATATTCATAACACTAAGCAACAAAAAAGTAATATTTCTGCAGTTCAGAACTGCCTACTAAGTGTTTCATTGCATGGCCTATTGTGGATTTAACTTCTCTAGTTTTTACATAGTTCTAATTATTGCCACTTATCCCCCTTGTTATGCAACACTTGATTTTTCTAATGTTATGTCATAAGTTTTAAGTATGTATTATATCGCATTATTACCGCGAAATTGTGGGACCTAAAATAAATAAATAGCACAGAAGGTGTTCTGCATCAACTGAAAAGTATTTAAAATTTTTATTTAAATAATTTATTACTTAGGCGACGTCTTAAAGATCAATATAGCATTCAACGTCTTCAGAGCGTTTCAGTCCTCCTCATTATGAATACGTCGCTTGACTGACGCGACGTTGGAATGATAACCAGGGTTAGGATTTTTAGGTGCGCACCTTTTTTCTTAGGGTAAGTTAAAGCTGTGCGGAAAGATATCACAGTGTGAAATTTTGTTTCTATTTGCGAAAAGAGGCATTTTTCGCGAACCTTTTTCCCTTTTTTGGGACCTTTATCCCATTCTCCCCCAACCATGCCCATAATCCTCTTTCCCCCCTTTTTTCTTTTAAGTTTCATTCCAATTTATTCTTTAACTTTCAATTAACGTCTCCTCAGCTTGCTCTGTACGTGCGAATAGTAAGCTTACCTCTTTCAGTAAATGCCGCGCGGGAATTGAAAGCAACAATGGAAAATAACTGTGTGTTCGACGAAAACCTCTTTCTCTCGCTTTACCGCTATAAAGAAGTCCGCAATAATGCAATTGACAATGAGCGATTCTATCCCACCAGAATCAGTAGTCTGCTGTTCGTGAATGTGAGTTTGTTACTGTGAGAGACGTCATCTGTTTGCGTGGAGGCGAAGGCTGGGCACGCAGAGACGGCAGTAACCTCACCCGCGCAGTTCCGAGAATTATTAAGACTGGTTTCTGCTCGAAACTACTAGAAATCGCTGAGACTGAAGTTCCAGCATGAATGAGCACATTCTGGTAATTGTCGCGGTGTTACAAGAAAATGTGGACAGCGAATGGGCGCAAGAGTGAGTTATGTGACAGTCGCATTGTGTTAGCAAGTCAGCTAGTGTTAGCTCTCCAAACGAGTGTACTAGTACTAGATTTTATAATGCCAAAGGTGCCCAGGGCTCGATTTATTGTTCTGGTTGAGGTATTCAAACAAGATTTCATAGACACTGATGGAACTGTTATGCGATGTACTATTTGTGATTCAGGAATTTTGTTAGATGAAAAACACCAGCGAGATCGCATCAAACAACACATTTCCAGCTCTAAGCATCAAATGAACAAGACTCTTCAAGCAAACAAATCACGGCAACCTCTATTACGAAATGCGTTTCAACAGAGTCCTACAAAAAGCCAAAATTTGAAGGAATTAAACATTGATTTGTGTGCAGCTCTTACACAAGCAGGTATTCCGCTCAATAAGGTGAACCATCCAGCGTTCAAGGGATTTCTTGAAAAATACAAAAAGATGTCAATGCCCGATGAGAGTACTTTAAGAAAAACTACATGGAGCCTGTTTACCAAGAAACCATAGAAAGAATAAAGTCTGATTACGATGTGGGAATCATTGTGGATGAAACGATAGACTCAATGGAACGATATGTTTTGAACATTTTAGTTTTTCCCTTAGAAGGGGAGAAAGTTAAGCCCATGTTGTTAAAAATGTACGAGCTGCAGAAAGCCAATGCCGGTACAGTAATGCAATCCATTATGGACTTCTGCCAAAAACTCTGGCCTACTGGTATCGAGTTTGAAAAACTTCTTCTTGTGGTTACGGACCAGGTTCCATACATGGTTTCAGCTGTTAACCAATTGAAACCTTTATTTCCTAACATGAAGCATGTGACATGCTTGGCTCATGCCCTTCACAGGGTTTGTGAATCCATAAGGAACGAATACGACATCGCAAATCAATTCATCTCTGCCCTGAAGAAGATTCTACTGAAAGCTCCGAGCCGTGTTGTTTACTACAGGGAAATCACTGGCCTGCTCCTTCCAAATTTCCCGGTCATTACTCGCTGGAGATCTTGGATTGAGTGTGCTGCTAGGTTGTGTGAGAATTTTGACAAAATTAAAGAGTTTGTGCTTTCTATGGATCCATCTGATGCAGGTGCAATTTCTATGGTGCAGCAACTTCTGTTACCGGAGAAAATACATAATTTGCAGACAGAACTATATTGTGTCCATAGTTACAAGTACCTGCCTGCAGCTATTGAACGATTGGAATAACAAGGTCTGGAGAAGGAAAAACAATTGGATATTTTTACTTCCGTGAGGGAGCAGTTAGATGGCTTTGCCAAAGACAAACTTGAATCTAGTCTTCAGAAGAATCCAGACATTGAGGAATTCGCCACATTTGTAGAGTTGCCATTTCAAGTGAATACAAGGTTTGCCCAATGCTTTCTGTGGATGTTGAAAGAAGCTTTAACATCTACAAAGACATTCTATCTCCTAATAAAACAGAACTTACTTTTAAAAATGTGGAGATGCTTAATGTCTTGAAGTACAACTGCTTCATGTTTTTCCCTTCTTTTGATGAGTGATAATTTTAAGTACTTGTTTGTAGTTCAATAAATTAGAATAGAGGAAAGAGAAATCGTTGAATTACTTAAGTGAATGCATAACTGAAATTAACCCAAAATCTAAAAAAAATCTAAAAAACAAATGCTTGTAATTTTAGAATCCACTTTTATTACTTTCTGTACTACGTATAGTAAGGGAAGTATTGTATTCCACCCAAAAATTCGATACCGAGATTTCACCGGAAATACATGTTTTGAGACCCCCTGAATCCAAAAAAAGCATTTTTAGAAACTGTCCGTGTGTGTGTCTGTGAACAGCATAACTCAGAAACGAACAGTCGGATAAACCTCAAACTTGGTATTTAGGTTCAGTATCTTCCAAAGATGGCGGCGCCGTGGCCGAGTGGTTAGACCGCTCGCCTCCCAACGAGGCGGCCCGGGTTCAATCCCAGGGACCTGCATGTGGGATTTGTGGTGGACGAAGCGGCGTCTGGGCGGATTTTCTCCGGGTTCTCCGGTTTCACCCGCCATTCATTCCACCAACTGCTCCATCATCACCTTTCCTTTCATCCATTTCACCACCATTTTGTTTCATCTACTTCCTTCATCCCATACCAGGCATCGGGCTGATCACCCATCCTGGATGCTCTGTCTGATCCATGAGTGTCTGCTCCTCGATGGGCCTCTGACCCCAGGCACCCGCTTGTAAGTCCTGGGGGGTGTAAGTCCTACATAAGAGGAGGGTAAACAGATAATGAATGAATGAATCTTCCAGAGATGCGACACAAAGGTCTTCAAGAAAATCCCCCCACCCCAGACTACCCTTTACATGGAAATTTTTCGAAAATTTTAATTTTCTCAAAAATGGCTCTAACGATTTTGATTAAAATATCATATGTTTAACATATTTTATGACAAATAAAACGTATATCTTGAATTTCCTGGGAATGTCTCCAAAAGTATTCTTTATTGTGAACGACTTTTGCATAACTGGTAAACCATAAGAGATAGACAAAATTTTACTACACAAAAAATGTAGATCGCGTTAAAATACACAATTTATGTCATATACATTTTTTTAGTTAAGTGAACCATTTTCGAGATATTGCTTGTTATTTACTTAAATTTTCCAATACTTATACTTTTTCTCAAATTCGTTATTCAATTTTTTATGTCCTGGATATGCAAACAGAATAGAATGCGCCACATAGCTACCAGTGCTTAAAAGATTTGACTATCGCTTATAACCTACCATATTCCCCTTGATCTACAAGAAAATTAGCAATAAGATTGACATCTCGATATCTCGAGTAACATGAAGCATATGGAGAATAAACGTTTGTAAAAATAGTTTGTACAAGAGTAGAGAAAGTCATGTGAGTGTAACACATCAGATTTTTTTTTTACCTAGCGAACGCTTCGGGATCGTTACGAGACATTTAAATACCCTTGCGCATTTGGTTGCTAGCTGTTTATATTTTTAAAACTTGATTTTAAGGCGTTTGTTATTTTCAGCATTTGTGCATATTCAAAATGTTCCACACGATGTAGTTTTCATTCATTCATATTGACGTTTTTTATGCTTATTTAAAAAACCCAAATAAATAAAACTCATGTAATTTTTCTGTGTAATGAATCGTTTTTGCACTACTAATTTTTGAAGATAACAACGCGTACAAAAAAAAAACATAAAAATGCAAATACAAAACTGCAAAACTTTTTTTCTCTTAAACTAAGAATGGTAGAAAAAAATTATGACAGATTTGTAGTTCCTTGACATAGAAGCAACACAAGTTTTTTTCTTTTTGAAAAATGCATCATGTATTGCATTTTGCATATGTGCATAATTTTATATTTTGAAAATTAATAACCTGAAAACTAATTAAGATTTTGGATTGAAATTCACAAAACAATTATATCTAAAGAAGGCTGACATGTGGTTATAAATTTCAGCCCAATTGAATGGATAGTTTAGGAAATAGCAATTTCAGTTAAAACAAACCAGCACCTTATTGTCCTTTTTTCAGCTTTTCCGTTCCTTTTTTCATCTGAAATTTGCACCTAAAAATCCTAACCCTCATGATAACCTAGGTAACATAGAGTGTCATTGTTACACACCGGAGAAATGGCCTTTTATTGCGGTGCACTTCTATGATCAATATGTTAAAGATATGCAGGCATACAATGGAGGCTCGGGCGAGTGTATTGTTAAAACATCTGGTGCGTCACATTCACACTAGTGGGTATACAAACTATTCTTACAAAGTTTATTTTCATATGTGCTTCATTTTAATCCAGATAAACTTTTACAGAAACAGCTACATTACACATTTCGTTATAGATACAAAGAGTACAGCTGGACGCTATATGCTGCCATACTGTTTCCATGACATCGCGAGAAATAACTGAAAATCGACAGGACTTTAGAATGGCGAAGTATTGGACAATTCGTTAATAATCGACATCTAGGAAATGGCTGTCGCCACAAAAACGTTATTTGAAATAAACTGTGCGTTTTAAAGAGATCTGCGTTTTTTTGCGTACTTCGTTTCCGTCTGTTACTTAACGTTTACCAGTTATACAAGATCACACAAAATTCCTTCCAAATTAACAGGACTTCAAAGGTTATTTACAGAAAATTCAAGATATACACTTTATTTGTCACGTCAATATGTTTAGTATATAGTATTTTAATGGAAAGCTTTAGAACAATGTTTGAGAAAATCGAAAATTTGGAAAAATGTTGCACATAAAGGGTAGTTTGGGGTGCGGGGAATTTGTTGAATATCTTGTTGTCGCATCTTTGGAAAGTACTGAACCTAAATGCAGGTTTTGTATTTAACCTCAATTGCTTCTTTGAATTCAAGTCTGAAAAGATATATTTGCGGTGTAATGTCGGTATCGAATGCAATACCTTCTCTATCTACTACGTTACGTAAAAACACTCCAACTGCCTTGATGTTGCAACGACGAGAAGCAAAATACGGATGTAGGAATTTCAAAGTTGTATTTTTTAAAATATCGCGCAGGACAAACATCTGCAATTTTAATGAGCTATATCTACATGTTTGCCGGCAGTATGATGATATTTATATCTTCATTTCCTAATTATATAATATTCACTCGTAATGAGAAGAATTTCAAAGATTATACAAAAAATTTCAAATGTACATTTTATTTGCTATGCCAGTAGTAAAACATATTTTAATCGACATTTTAAGGGTATTTTTGAGAAAATCATAAAGAACAGTTATTTTTCCAAGTAAATTGATTGTCTAGGGTGAGAGGGTTTTGTGTAAATATTCGCATTGCATCCTGAAAGATGCGAGGTATTGATACAACTTTCTCTACTACTTGCGCACACTAGGTAGAGGAAGCATTGCATTCCACCCAAAAATTCATTATCGAGATTTCGCAGGAAATGCATGTTTTAAGATTCCTGAATAAAATTTTTTTTTAGAAAAAGTCCTTGTATGTGTGTGTGTGTGTGTGTGTGTGTAAGTGAACAGCAAAAACCAAAAACGAAAATTCGGGCTTGGTATTTAAGTTCAGCATCTCCCATGCGACACGAACATTTTCAACAAAATCCCCCCAGTCCAAACTACCCTTTCAATAGAACATTTTCGTTATTTTTATTTATACAAAAATGACTTAAGTATTTTGATTAAAATACCATAGAATATTTTCGATTGGTATTTGCAATGCAAATAAAATGTATATCTTGAATTTCCTGCGAAGTGCTCTTCGTTCTTAGTGACTTTGACATAACTGGTAAACCGTAAGAGATAGACAAAATTGTAGATCTCGTTAAAGCACACAATAACCATTTCTGAGATATTCTTTGTCTAACACTTTAGCGTACTACTCTTCTTGTACCTGCAATGAAGTATGTAATGAAAGTTTATTTCCAATAACAAGAAGTACATAAAAGAATAATTTTTATAAGAATAGTTTGCGAAAGATTGAGAGAATCTTGTGAATGCAGTGCATCAGATTTTTAAAGTTATTCATCTCTCTTTGACATACATCTGCACGCGTACTTTCGTCATCCTCCGTGATCTAGGGGTACCATATTCCCGAGGTCGCGGGTTCAAACTCGGCGGAGAGCAATGAAGTTTTTTCGGGCATAAAAATCCTTAGCGTGGCTTCCTTCGGAAGGGAAGTAAAGCGGGTGGTCCCGTGTCGTAGATTTACGGCACATAAAAGAACCTCAATCCTGATAAACAGGCCTCTGAGCAATCTTTCACGCCCAATATAGAATGGGACGCTAAGTACCATAGCAGTTAAAGAGCCTTCATAAATAAAACTCAATTTAAATTACACGTCATTTTTATAAAATGCTTTTCTGGGTACAGGAAGTGTATTTTGGTTGAAATGTCTACTTTTTGGGGTAGAGCTTCCTTAGAGAAAGTAACAGATCTTTAGAATCTATCAATGAAGTCGTGGTAAAGAAATGGAGCATTTGCTTTTCTTGTTTAATAAAGACGGAAACCTACACATAATCGATGCCATTAATACCTGTAGCCTCTAGTTTGTTTGTTACTATTGAATTAACCGGAAGATGGACCAATGTGTTGGTACTGAGGCAACCCCGACCTCGGTAACTGGTTGGTTGCCAATGTACCTTATCTTATCTGGACTGGAGGGATGGTCCACTCTTTCACATTATCGGTCACCTTCCACATCCTACCGACACGTTACAGAGTAATGAATCAGCAATTCAATGTGCTTGTGATACATTCACACAACTTTCTCACATATGTCTTTTATATGTTAATATAAACTTATTGTTTTATCCTCACTACATTCTCGCCATATATTTTTACCTAGCCATCGTTTCAAATTAAGCGGAAACAGTATTCAAATATTATGGAAAGAAAAGAAAGGGGAGAAAAGCAAGAATCACAGACTTTTAAGCATGTCTGTTAGATGACGTTTAGGAAAGGTCTAAGTTTACAACATGGAATATTTCGAAAACGGCTGACGCTGCGAAAAAATTAACGCAAATGGTCTCATTTTCCCGTGGTAAATTTTTGTAAATCTTCTAACATTTCCTTGTTATACTAAATTATACAAAATTTCTTTCTTTAGACACATTCTTAAATACGAATTTGGTCATAACGAATAGCTAAATTTCAGATTGGATTTGGCAGAAAGCTTTGCGATCTATTCAGCTCTCTCATCTCCAACAATTCCAGCATGGCCTTTAACCTACGATAGACAAATGTGTTGGTATTTTGAATAATGCTCCTTCTAATTGTATTTGCCGCCAAAGGATTGTTGTTGAATGGGTAGAAGAGAGGCGTTTGGTATTTAGCCGTCTTTATGCCATTTACCCATACATCTACAGCGAATTCTCCGTATAGAATTTTTGGGTGGAATACAAGTTGCTAGAGAAAGTAAAAAGAATGAGTTTCCCTTTAACAGCATTCCGATATCTGCATTAACATCAAGCTTTCGCAACGGAAATTTGCCTTTCCTCTCTGCCAAGAAAGGATATTTTTGCAGAATAGCAAATGAGCCGGGTGTTGTTGCATAAATAAAGGCTTCCTAATTAAAAATTGAGCATCGCGTCCGCCTCTCCACTTAGCCAGCGCGATGCGAGCACATGTTGACCTGCATGCAGCACAGACCACGGAGATAATGGCTTCTGTCGAGGAGCGAAGCTGTCACATTCCACTTTACTTTTTCTACTACTTACCTAACGCAAGTATTGTATTACACCCAAAAATTCCATACCTAGATTTAATGAATGAAAAAAGAAAGAAAGAAGGGGAAACAACTTTTTTAGAAAAAGATCCGTGCATTAGGAATATGACAATTATCTTCGGGTACTGTTACAACTGTCGTAAGGATTAAGTTATTTGTTTTGATGGCATCGCGTTCGCACTTACACTGCCGCTTCAATATGAACGACGTTATTTGATGCAGTCTAACAAGAAGTTTATAATCTCAAAATGCATTCGCACTTGCTTCTACATTCCCGCACGTTTGTACAGATGAAATGAGCTAAATATAAACATAGGTAATGCCATGTTGCTAGAGAAGAGAGACAACACAGATGCAAATAACTCGGTTGGTTACATGTTTGTAGCAAAGCAGGAGCTTTTCTCGCCAAATGGTATATTACGCCATTCACGGTCTCTTGCGGAGGAGATTGATATTTAACGAGTTCAGGTAACTAGTTCCTAACATAAGGGATACAGTGCACAAGCAGTGAATGATATCACCTAAACTTGGTGACCGTTAAACGAATAACTAGTTGCTGTCTTTGTTATTTTGATAACCGTTATTGGACAACTAGTTACTTTTGTAACAGTTAATGGGTAACTAGTTACTTTGTATTATTTACCTTTGTAACCGTTACCGGATAACTAGTTACTTTGTATTCGTTAGTTTTGTAACCGTTACCGGATAACTAGTTACTTTGTATTCGTTACCTTTGTAACCTTACAGTGTAACTAGTTACTTTGTAACCGTTAATGGGTAACTTACTTTGTATCGTTATTTTGGTAAGCGTAACCGCGCAACTGGTTACTTTGTATTCGTTACATTACTTGTATAACCGTTAATGGGTAACTTACGTTATATCGTTACTTTTGTAACCGTTACCGAGTAACTAATTAATTTGTATCGTTACTTTTGTAATCGTTACCGACTAACTAATTACTTTGCATCCTTACGTTTGTAATCGTTACCGAGTAACTAATTACGTTATATCGTTACTTTTGTAATCGTTACCGAGTAACTAATTACTTTGTATCCTTACTTTTGTAATCGTTACCGAGTAACTAATTAATTTGTATCGTTACTTTTGTAATCGTTACCGAGTAACTAATTACTTTGTATCGTTACTTTTGTAATCGTTACCGAGTAACTAATTACTTTCTATCGTTACTTTTGTAATCGTTACCGAGTAACTAATTACTTTGTATCGTTACTTTTGTAATCGTTACCGAGTAACTAATTAATTTGTATCGTTACTTTTGTAATCGTTACCGAGTAACTAATTACTTTGTATCGTTACTTTTGTAATCGTTACCGAGTAACTAATTACTTTGTATCGTTACTTTTGTAATCGTTACCGAGTAACTAATTACTTTGTATCGTTACTTTTGTAATCGTTACCGAGTAACTAATTACTTTGTATCGTTACTTTTGTAATCGTTACCGAGTAACTAATTACTATATATCGTTACTTTTGTGATCGTTACCGAGTAACTAATTACTTTGCATCCTTACGTTTGTAATCGTTACCGAGTAACTAATTACGTTATATCGTTACTTTTGTAATCGTTACCGAGTAACTAATTACTTTGTATCCTTACTTTTGTAATCGTTACCGAGTAACTAATTAATTTGTATCGTTACTTTTGTAATCGTTACCGAGTAACTAATTACTTTGTATCCTTACTTTTGTAATCGTTACCGAGTAACTAATTAATTTGTATCGTTACTTTTGTAATCGTTACCGAGTAACTAATTACTTTGTATCGTTACTTTTGTAATCGTTACCGAGTAACTAATTACTTTGTATCCTTACTTTTGTAATCGTTACCGAGTAACTAATTAATTTGTATCGTTACTTTTGTAATCGTTACCGAGTAACTAATTACGTTATATCGTTACTTTTGTAATCGTTACCGAGTAACTAATTACTTTGTATCCTTACTTTTGTAATCGTTACCGAGTAACTAATTAATTTGTATCGTTACTTTTGTAATCGTTACCGAGTAACTAATTACTTTGTATCGTTACTTTTGTAATCGTTACCGAGTAACTAATTAATTTGTATCGTTACTTTTGTAATCGTTACCGAGTAACTAATTACTTTGTATCGTTACTTTTGTAATCGTTACCGAGTAACTAATTACTTTGTATCCTTACTTTTGTAATCGTTACCGAGTAACTAATTAATTTGTATCGTTACTTTTGTAATCGTTACCGAGTAACTAATTACGTTATATCGTTACTTTTGTAATCGTTACCGAGTAACTAATTACGTTATATCGTTACTTTTGTAATCGTTACCGAGTAACTAATTACTTTGTATCGTTACTTTTGTAATCGTTACCGAGTAACTAATTACTTTTAATCGTTACTTTTGTAATCGTTACCGAGTAACTAATTACTATATATCGTTACTTTTGTAATCGTTACCGAGTAACTAATTACTTTGTATCGTTACTTTTGTAATCGTTACCGAGTAACTAATTACTATATATCGTTACTTTTGTAATCGTTACCGAGTAACTAATTACTTTGTATCGTTACTTTTGTAATCGTTACCGAGTAACTAATTACGTTATATCGTTACTTTTGTAATCGTTACCGAGTAACTAATTACTTTGTATCGTTACTTCTGTAATCGTTACCGAGTAACTAATTACGTTATATCGTTACTTTTGTAATCGTTACCGAGTAACTAATTACTTTGTATCGTTACTTTTGTAATCGTTACCGAGTAACTAATTACTTTGTATCGTTACTTTTGTAATCGTTACCGAGTAACTAATTACTTTGTATCCTTACTTTTGTAATCGTTACCGAGTAACTAATTAATTTGTATCGTTACTTTTGTAATCGTTACCGAGTAACTAATTACTTTGTATCGTTACTTTTGTAATCGTTACCGAGTAACTAATTACTATATATCGTTACTTTTGTAATCGTTACCGAGTAACTAATTACTATATATCGTTACTTTTGTAATCGTTACCGAGTAACTAATTACTTTGTATCCTTACTTTTGTAACCGTTACCGGGTAACTACGAGTAGTTACTTTAAGTTCGTTACTTTTGTAACCATTACAAGGTAAGTAGTTAATGTCTCCATTAGTTCTTTAACCGTTATGTTATTTTCTATCCATCCCAGCCTTGCCTCATGAGGAATATTTTGAAGTGACAAAGGTTAAAAGAACAAGATTGCCAGAAAATCAGTTTTAAACTTCCACACCCTATTTGCACATTTAAATGGTTACAACATATAAATCCAAAAATGGATCAGAATTTTACAATGTTTAAGCAGTTTTTATACAAACATTTTAAAATGAGCCTGGAACTTCATCTTTTAAAAATTAGACAGATATGTAGAACCATGAAAATTAATTTTCGGCCATAATTATGTTGACTTCTCCATTCGTACATGATATTGACCAATTACGTTTAGCAATACACCAATCATGGTCGTTTTTGTCTTATACTCTGCTTGCACGGATGCGATTCTATTGCTGCACCGTAATAGTATCAGTATGCAGTGACTAATAGGCTCCTCATTCAACTGCGTCTTTAATCAGTGTCACTTTCAAAATAAATACTGCTCTTGAAAAATATATCTATTATTATTACTCTATTTATTTTACGTCGCCATAACTCCTTGGTAAAATCGCGACGGATCTTTTAGTGGATAACTCTTAGAACCATGTGTGATGAACAGTTAGCCTTCTAGGTCTCATCCCTGTAACCACCTGCTTCGTGTAGTCCAGTTTAACCGCCGCCAAGCTCAGAAAGGTGGACAGTTAGCCTTCTTGTTCTCATTTTAGCTTAACTTAATTTTCAAGTTAAGTATTTTCTCATTCCCATTGTTGCTTTTACGTGGTCTGACAGCAGATTAGAATTTATGCAACACAAGAAAGTAAATTATTATTTATATAATCTGCTACATATTATTCACATAATCTATACTAAAACTATAAAGAAAGAAAATTTGCATGTATGTTAAAATGCGTGTATGCAGGGAAAACTTAAAAACCACTCAACCGATTTTGCTCACCACTGGAAAGCTCTATTCTTTCTGGAACGCACGGACTATAAAACATCTAATTTCAATTGATAAATTACTTAAAGACTAAAAGGATTTACAAAGCCTTTGTTGAGAATGCCATAGCTGCTGTGTTCCACAGAGAAATGCGTGCAGAAACAAAACCCAGTTAGCTACTAAACTACACAGAGAAATGTGTATAGAAAACAAAGCCGCATAGCTGCTGCACTCCACAGAGAAATGTGTATAAGACAAAACCCAGTTAGCTACTAAACTACACAGAGAAATGTGTATAGAAAACAAAGCCACATAGCTGCTGCACTCCACAGAGAAATGTGTATAAGACAAAACCCAGTTAGCTGTTACACTTCACAGAGAAATGTGTGCAGAAACAAAACCCAGTTATCTGCAGCACTCCGGAGAGAAATGTGTGTAGAAACAAAACCCAGTTATTTGCTGCACTCCGGAGAGAAATGTGTGTAGAAACAAAAGCCAGTTATCTGCTGCACTCTACAGAGAAATGTGTGTAGAAACAAAACCCAGTTATTTGCTGCACTCCGGAGAGAAATGTGTGTAGAAACAAAAGCCAGTTATTTGCTGCACTCCGGAGAGAAATGTGTGTAGAAACAAAAGCCAGTTAGCTGCTGCACTCTACAGAGAAATGTGTATAAGACAAAACCCAGTTAGCTGTTATACTTCACAGAGAAATGTGTGCAGAAACAAAACCCAGTTATCTGCTGCACTCCGGAGAGAAATGTGTGTAGAAACAAAACCCAGTTATTTGCTGCACTCCGGAGAGAAATGTGTGTAGAAACAAAAGCCAGTTAGCTGCTGTACTTCACAGAGAAATGTGTGCAGAAACAAAACCCAGTTATCTGCTGCACTCCGGAGATAAATGTGTGTAGAAACAAAACCCAGTTATTTGCTGCACTCCGGAGAGAAATGTGTGTAGAAACAAAAGCCAGTTATCTGCTGCACTCTACAGAGAAATGTGTGTAGAAACAAAAGCCAGTTATCTGCTGCACTCTACAGAGAAATGTGTGTAGAAACAAAACCCAGTTATTTGCTGCACTCCGGAGAGAAATGTGTGTAGAAACAAAACCCAGTTATCTGCTGCACTCTACAGAGAAATGTGTGTAGAAACAAAAGCCAGTTAGCTGCTGTACTCCACAGAGAAATGTGTGTAGAAACAAAACCCAGTTATCTGCTGCACTCTACAGAGAAATGTGTGTAGAAACAAAACCCAGTTAGCTACTAAACTCCACAGAGAAATGTGTGTAGAAACAAAAGCCAGTTATCTGCTGCACTCTACAGAGAAATGTGTGTAGAAACAAAAGCCAGTTAGCTGCTGTACTCCACAGAGAAATGTGTGTAGAAACAAAAGCCAGTTATCTGCTGCACTCTACAGAGAAATGTGTGTAGAAACAAAAGCCAGTTAGCTGCTGTACTCCACAGAGAAATGTGTGTAGAAACAAAAGCCAGTTAGCTGCTGTACTTCACAAAGAAATGTGTGTAGAAACAAAACCCAGTTATCTGCTGCACTCTACAGAGAAATGTGTGTAGAAACAAAACCCAGTTAGCTGCTGTACTTCACAAAGAAATGTGTGTAGAAACAAAACCCAGTTATCTGCTGCACTCTACAAAGAAATGTGTGTAGAAACAAAAGCCAGTTAGCTGCTGTACTCCACAGAGAAATGTGTGTAGAAACAAAAGCCAGTTATCTGCTGTACTCCACAGAGAAATGTGTGTAGAAACAAAAGCCAGTTAGCTGCTGTACTCCACAGAGAAATGTGTGTAGAAACAAAAGCCAGTTAGCTGCTGTACTCCACAGAGAAATGTGTGTAGAAGAAAGCTGGTTAGTTGTACACCGCAGATAATGCGGTTACGTTTAATTGCAAGCAATAGACATAGATAGGTATGATGTAACACTTAAGCAGACAGAGCTTAAAAAGCGACAATCGATTATGTTTATAACGTAGCAACAGAGGTTATATTTATTTAATTGGCATCTATCAAATAGTATTGATGTCTGTGTAATAGAGAAGCAGAGCCAGAGCCTCAATACGCTTTTTTCTAATTCTATGTATGTATGAACTGAAGTTTCTGGATGGCGAACCCTTCTAAAAGTCCTCATGTAAAAAAGGTTTTCTTTATTTGCTTTGTACTTCGTTAGCAGGGCAAGTTAAATAATGGTATAAAGACAGAAATTAGCTAACATTAAAAATGAAATATGTTACGTATAATTAACAAGTGAGAAGGTTATTTTTCTTGATGGTTGCCGACTATGCGTCTTTACCCAAAGGTTAACTTGTTGGCCTGGGATTTGGGAATCTTCATATTCACCATGTTCATTTCTATCTCGCAAATGTTAAGGTTTCTGTAGTATGTGAAAATTATGTGGTTTTAATGTGTTAAATAACTACGGGACCAAAGTGAGGGCACGAAGTTTTAAAATTTCACTTACTGTAATTACCTAAAAAATCTGATGTGTTACACTCACATGACTTTCTCTACTCCTGTACAATCTAATTTTACAAACGCTTATTCTCCATATGCTTCATGTTAATCCAGATATCGAGATGTCAATTTTATTGGTAATATATGGTAGCTTTTAAGCGATAGTCAAATATTTTAACGCTGGTTGCTATGTGGCGCATTCCATTCTCTTTGCATGTCCAGGACATAAAAAAATGAATAACGAATTTGAGAAAAAGTATAAGTATTGTAAAATTTAAGGAAATAACAAGCAATATCTCGAAAACGGTCCACTCAACAAAAGAAATGTATATGACATAAGTTGTGTATTTTAACGCGATCTACATTTTTTGTGTAGTAAAATTTTGTCTATCTCTTATGGTTTACCAGTTATGCAAAAGTCGTTCACAATGAAGAATACTTTTGGAGACATTCCCAAAAAATTCGAGATATACATTTCATTTCTCATGACATTATCTTAAACATATGATATTTTCATCAAAATCGTTAGAGCCATTTTTGAGAAAATTGAAATTTTCGAAAAATCTTCCATGTAAAGGGTAGTCTGGGGTGGGGGGATTTTCTTGAAAACCTTCGTGTCGCATCTCTGGAAGATACTGAACCTAAATACCAAGTTTGGTGCTTATCCGACTGTTTGTTTTTGAGTTATGCTGTTCACAGACACACACACACACAGACACACACGGACATGTTTCCAAAAATACTTTTTTTGGATTCAGGGGATCTCAAAACATGTATTTCCGGTGAAATCTCGGTATCGAATTTTTGGGTGGAATGCAATACTTCCCCTACTTACTATACGTAGTAGAGAAAGTAAAAATTAACTGACCATGCCGACCGATGATTGTTTCACCACAAAAGGGTACATATGAGTTATGCAGCATTTCCAGAACTTAGAAAACCGTCGGGGGGAAGTTAAGGAAGCCAGGCGTTCCGCCAATGTTTTACATCATTTTGCGTGAATATCTAGGGATTTTTCATATTTTATTAGGAATAGCCGGGTCTGTACGAAATTACAATTATAAGGGGTAAAGGGAAGGGTTCGCCAGAGAACTTTGTACAAAACAATTTTGAAATGAATTAATTCGTCAAACGAGTTTAAAAAGCTACAGTGCAACGTCGGGTAAGCGAGCTAGCAGTCTTAATAAATCCCATTCGAGGTTTCAGTTTCATCAGATAATTTTGCAAGCTCTCGTGGGATAAAAAGCTCAACCAAAGTATCGACACGCTTAAACCCTGAACGAGAATTTAACAGCTACCGCAACGTTGGGAAGCGGTGATTGAATCCTAAAAGGATTATTTTGAACGATAATGATATAGGTAGGACGAAAAATTTTTTTGGCAATTAGTGGCAATTTTCGCACAAGCCAATTAAATAGTAACGATGTAAATGACATTCAAACACCTGGAAGCGAACAGGGTGCAGTCCGCTTCTCCCCAGGACGTAATTAGGATGGCGCCATGCGGGTGGTGTTGGAAATTTCCTTCGGCGTATCAAAGCAATGCTGCAGAACTCTGGTTTCCTCGCGCTGCCTCAGGCTAAGCACAGGGTCTCTACTCTACTCAAATTCCAGTATTCAAATATGTTGTGGCAGGTTAACATTTATCTGTTTCCACAGTCATAATATGACTGGCTGTCATACCTCATGTTGAACTGATGACTTTTTAGATCTCTAATGATTTAATTAAATTACTCTATACTACTTATACAATCACTGTACAATGATCTACAAGCATTTTTATGCTGATTGCTCCCCATTACCTGTTAGAACTCCCATGCTAGCCATAATGGATCAAAATTCAGTGATATTCACAAAAATGGGAATGAAATATCACCAAATTTTTATTTTATCTTAGCCTCCCCCGCAACAATCTTCAAAACCCTGGATATGTTGTACAGCTTAAAAAATATTAGGAGTGAAAGATTATCCCAAATTTTGAGTCCTTTTTACATAAGGTGATAAATTATGAAACAATACATATCATGCTAAGAATAACATTCAAAAGTACTTATTTGATTAACAAGATATTCCAAGAGCGAATCACTTGTAGCTAGTTCTGCTAAGGAATAATTGCATTTAAATGCACTAGAAAGGAAAAGAAAACATAATATGATACATTCACATGACTTTCTCCCCTCTATCGTTTATTAGTAGTTACACAAACTACTCTTACTACAGCTTATTCTTCTAGTACTGCATTATAATCCTACTTTTCGTTTTTGAATTATGCTGTTCACGGATACAGAGACACACACCGGAACTTCTTCTAAAAATGCTCTTTTAGGATTCAGGAAACGTAAAACATGTATTTCCTGTGAAATCTCGGTATTGAATTTTTGGGTGAAATGCAATACCTTCCCTACTTACCATGTACGTGGTAGACAAAGTAAACAGCTTTAGTAGCAATACTGGTCTATCATAGCACTGTATACCATTTATTAGAGGTCACTTGTGGTGCTATACATTTTGTTGTAGCTCAGTGAAGGGGACCATGATCATGATGAAGGATAGACACACAGATAAGCTCTGGTCTATCATAGCACTGTATACCATTTAGTACAGGTCACTTGTGGTGCTATACATTTTGTTGTAGCTCAGTGAAGGGGACCATGATCATGATGAAGGATAGACACACAGATAAGCTCTGGTCTATCATAGCACTGTATACCATTTAGTACAGGTCACTTGTGGTGCTATACATTTTGTTGTAGCTCAGTGAAGAGGGACCATGACCATGATGAAGGATAGACACACAGATAAGCTCTGGTCTATCATAGCACTGTATACCATTTAGTACAGGTCACTTGTGGTGCTATACATTTTGTTGTAGCTCAGTGAAGGGGACCATGATCATGATGAAGGATAGACACACAGATAAGCTCTGGTCTATCATAGCACTGTATACCATTTAGTACAGGTCACTTGTGGTGCTATACATTTTGTTGTAGCTCAGTGAAGGGGACCATGATCATGATGAAGGATAGACACACAGATAAGCTCTGGTCTATCATAGCACTGTATACCATTTATTAGAGGTCACTTGTGGTGCTATACATTTTGTTGTAGCTCAGTGAAGGGGACCATGATCATGATGAAGAATAGACACACAGATAAGCTCTGGTCTATCATAGCACTGTATACCATTTACTAGAGATCACTAGTGGTGCTATACATTTTGTTGTAGCTCAGTGAAGGGGACCATGATCATGATGAAGAATAGACACACAGATAAGCTCTGGTCTATCATAGCACTGTATACCATTTAGTACAGGTCACTTGTGGTGCTATACATTTTGATGTAGCTCAGTGAAGGGGACCATGATCATGATGAAGGATAGACACACAGATAAGCTCTGGTCTATCATAGCACTGTATACCATTTACTAGAGGTCACTAGTGGTGCTATACATTTTGTTGTAGCTCAGTGAAGGGGACCATGATCATGATGAAGAATAGACACACAGATAAGCTCTGGTCTATCATAGCACTGTATACCATTTAGTACAGGTCACTTGTGGTGCTATACATTTTGATGTAGCTCAGTGAAGGGGACCATGATCATGATGAAGGATAGACACACAGATAAGCTCTGGTCTATCATAGCACTGTATACCATTTAGTAGAGGTCACTTGTGGTGCTATACATTTTGATGTAGCTCAGTGAAGGGGACCATGATCATGATGAAGAATAGACACACAGATAAGCTCTGGTCTATCATAGCACTGTATACCATTTACTAGAGGTCACTAGTGGTGCTATACATTTTGTTGTAGCTCAGTGAAGGGGACCATGATCATGATGAAGAATAGACACACAGATAAGCTCTGGTCTATCATAGCACTGTATACCATTTAGTAGAGGTCACTTGTGGTGCTATACATTTTGATGTAGCTCAGTGAAGGGGACCATGATCATGATGAAGAATAGACACACAGATAAGCTCTGGTCTATCATAGCACTGTATACCATTTAGTAGAGGTCACTTGTGGTGCTATACATTTTGATGTAGCTCAGTGAAGGGGACCATGATCATGATGAAGAATAGACACACAGATAAGCTCTGGTCTATCATAGCACTGTATACCATTTAGTAGAGGTCACTTGTGGTGCTATACATTTTGATGTAGCTCAGTGAAGGGGACCATGATCATGATGAAGAATAGACACACAGATAAGCTCTGGTCTATCATAGTACTGTATACCATTTACTAGAGGTCACTAGTGGTGCTATACATTTTGTTGCAGCCCAGTGAAGAGGGACCATGATCATGATGAAGAATAGACACACAGATAAGCTCTGGTCTATCATAGCACTGTATACCATTTACTAGAGGACACTAGTGGTGCTATACATTTTGTTGCAGCCCAGTGAAGGGGACCATGATCATGATGAAGAATAGATACACAGATAAGCTCTGGTCTATCATAGCACTGTATACCATTTATTAGAGGTCACTAGTGGTGCTATACATTTTGTTGCAGCTCAGTGAAGGGGACCATGATCATGATGAAGAATAGACACACAGATAAGCTCTGGTCTATCATAGTACTGTATACCATTTACTAGAGGTCACTAGTGGTGCTATACATTTTGTTGCAGCCCAGTGAAGAGGGACCATGATCATGATGAAGAATAGACACACAGATAAGCTCTGGTTTATCATAGCACTGTATACCATTTAGTAGAGGTCACTTGTGGTGCTATACATTTTGATGTAGCTCAGTGAAGGGGACCATGATCATGATGAAGAATAGACACACAGATAAGCTCTGGTTTATCATAGCACTGTATACCATTTAGTACAGGTCACTTGTGGTGCTATACATTTTGTTGTAGCTCAGTGAAGAGGGATCATGACCATGATGAAGGGTAGACACACAGATAAGCTCTGGTCTATCATAGCACTGTATACCATTTACTAGAGGTCACTTGTGGTGCTATACATTTTGTTGCAGCCCAGTGAAGGGGGACCATGATCATGATGAAGGATAGACACACAGATAAGCTCTGGTCTATCATAGCACTGTATACCATTTAGTAGAGGTCACTTGTGGTGCTATACATTTTGTTGTAGCTCAGTGAAGAGGGACCATGACCATGATGAAGGGTAGACACACAGATAAGCTCTGGTCTATCATAGAACTGTATACCATTTACTAGAGGTCACTTGTGGTGCTATACATTTTGTTGTAGCTCAGTGAAGAGGGACCATGACCATGATGAAGGGTAGACACACAGATAAGCTCTGGTCTATCATAGCACTGTATACCATTTAGTAGAGGTCACTTGTGGTGCTATACATTTTGTTGTACCCCAGCGAAGAGGGACCATGATCATGATGAAGGATAAACACACAGATAAGCTCTGATCTATCATAGCGCTGTATACCATTTACTAGAGGCCACTAGTGGTGCTATACATTTTGTTGTAGCTCAGTGAAGGGGGACCATGATCATGATGAAGGATAGACACACAGATAAGCTCTGGTCTATTATAGCACTGTATACCATTTACTAGAGGTCACTAGTGGTGCTATACATTTTGTTACAGCCTAGTGAAGGAGACCACGATCATGATGAAGGATAGACACACAGATAAGCTCTGGTCTATCATAACACTGTATACCATTTACTAGAGGTCACTAGTGGTGCTATACATTTTGTTGTAGCCTTGTGAAGAGGGACCATGACCATGATGAAGAATAGACACAAAGAGAAGCTCTGGTCTATCATAGCACTGTATACCATTTAGTAGAGGTCACTTGTGGTGCTATATATTTTGTTGTAGCTCAGTGAAGAGGGACCATGATCATGATGGATAGACACACAGATAAGCTCTGGTCTATCATAGCACTGTGTACCATTTAGTAGAGGTCACTTGTGGTGCTATACATTTTGTTACAGCCTAGTGAAGGAGACCATGATCATGATGAAGGATAGACACACACATAAGCTCTGGTCTATCATAGCACTGTGTACCATTTAGTAGAGGTCACTTGCGGTGCTATACATTTTGTTACAGCCTAGTGAAGGAGACCATGATCATGATGAAGGATAGACACACAGATAAGCTCTGGTCTATCATAGCACTGTATACCATTTACTAGAGGTCACTTGTGGTGCTATACATTTTGTTGTACCCCAGTGAAGGGGGACCATGATCATGAAGAAGGATAGACACACAGATAAGCTCTGGTCTATCATAGCACTGTGTACCATTTAGTAGAGGTCACTAGTGAGGCTATACATTTTGTTGTACCCCAGTGAAGAGGGACCATGATCATGATGAAGGATAGACACACATATCAGCTCCGGTCTATCATAGCACTGTATACCATTTACTAGAGGTCACTAGTGGTGCTATACATTTTGTTACAGCCCAGTGAAGAGGGACCATGCTCATGATGAAGGATAGACACACAGATAAGCTCTGGTCTATCATAGCACTGTATACCATTTACTAGAAGTCACTAGTGGTGCTATACATTTTGTTGTAGTCCAGTGAAGAGGGACCATGATCATGATGAAGGATAGACACACAGATAAGCTCTGGTCTATCACAGCACTGTATACCATTTACTAGAGGTCACTAGTGGTGCTATACGTTTTGTTGCAGCCCAGTGAAGCGGGACCATGATCATGATGACGGATACACACACAGATAAACTCTGGTCTATCATAACACTGTATACCAATTACTAGAGGTCACTGGTGGTGTTGCACATTTTGCTGCAGCCCAGTGAAGGACCATGGTCATGATGAAGGATAGACACACAGATAAACTCTAGTGTATCATAGCACTGTATACCATTTACTAGAAGTCACTAGTGGTGCTATACATTTTGTTGCAGCCCTGTGAAAGGGGACCATGATCATGATGAAGGATAGACACACAGATAAGCTTTGGTCTATCATAGCACTGTATTCCATTTGCTAGAGGTCACTAGAGTGCTATATATTTTGTTGCAGCCCAGTGAAGGTGGACCATGATCACAATGGACATGCACACAGATCAGCTCTGGTCTATCATAGCACTGCATACCATTTACTAGAGGTCACTAGTGATGCTATACATTTTGTTGTACCCCAGTGAAGGGGGACCATGATCATGATGAAGGATAGACACACAGATAAGCTCTGGTTTATCATAGCACTGTACACCATTTACTAGAGGTCACTAGTGGTGCTATACATTTTGTTGTAGCCCAGTGAAGAGGGACCATGATCATGATGAGGGATAGAAACACAGATAAGCTCTGGTCTATCATAGAACTGTATACCATTTACTAGAGCTCGCTAGTGGTGCTATACATTTTGTTGCAGCCCAGTGAAGGGGGACCATGATCATGATGAGGAATAGACACACAGATAAGCTCTGGTCTATCATAACACTGTATACCATTTACTAGAAGTCACTAGCGGTGCTACACATTGTGTAGTAGCCCAGTGAAGGGGGACTATGATCATGATGAAGTATAGACACACAGATCATTCTGGTCTATCATAGCACTGTATACCATTTACTAGAGTTCACTAGTGGTGCTATACATTTTGTTGCAGCCCAGTGAAGAGGGACCATGATCATGATGAAGGATACACACACAGATAAGCTCTGGTGTATCATAGCACTGTATACTATTTACTAGAGGTCACTAGTGGTGCTATACATTTTGTTGCAGCCCCGTGAAGAGGGACCATGATCATGATGAAGGATAGACACACAGATAAGCTCTGGTGTATCATAGCACTGTATACCATTTACTAGAAGTCACTAGTGGTGCTATACATTTTGTTGCAGCCCAGTGAAGAGGGACCATGATCATGATGAAGTATAAACACACAGATCAGCTCTGGTCATCATAGCACTGCATACCATTTACTAGAGGTCACTAGTGATGCTATACATTTTGTTGTAGCCCAGTGAAGGGGACCATGATCACAATGGACATGCACACAGATCAGCTCTGGTCTATCATAGCACTGCATACCATTTACTAGAGGTCACTAGTGGTGCTATACATTTTGTTGTAGCCCAGTGAAGGGGGACCATGATCACAATGGACATGCACACAGATAAGCTCTGGTCTATCATAGCGCTGTATACTGTTTACTAGAGGTCACTAGTGGTGCTGTACATTTTGTTGTAGCCCAGTGAAGGGGGACCATGATCATGATGAAGGATAGACACACAGATAAGCTCTGGTTTATCATAGCACTGTATACCATTTACTAGAGGTCACTAGTGGTGCTATACATTTTGTTGTAGCCCAGTGAAGAGGGACCATGATCGTGATGAGGGTTAGACACACAGATAAGCTCTGGTCTATCATAGCACTGTATACCATTTACTAGAGATTCCTAGTGGTGCTATACATTTTGTTGCAGCCCAGTAAAGGGGGATCATGATCATGATGAAGTACAGACACACAGATTAGCTCTGGTCTATCATAGCATTGTATATCATTTACTAGAAGTCACTAGTGTGCTATACATTTTGTTGTAGCCCAGTAAAGGGGGATCATGATCATGATGAAGTATAGACACACATATCAGCTCTGGTCTATCATAGCACTGCATACCATTTACTAGACGTCACTAGTGTGCTATACATTTTGTTGTAGCCCAGTAAAGGGAGACAGTGATCATGATGAAGTATAGACACACAGATAAGCTGTGATCTATCATATCACTGTATACCATTTACTAGACGTCACTAGTGTGCCATACATTTTGTTGTAGCCCAGTAAAGAGGGACAATGATCATGATGAAGGATAGACACACAGATAAGCTCTGGTCTGTCATATTACTGTATACCATTTACTAGAAGTCACTAGTGTGCTATACATTTTGTTGTAGCCCAGTGAAGAGGGACAATGATCATGATGAAGGATAGACACACAGATAAGCTCTGGTCTGCCATAGCACTGTATACCATTTACTAGAAGTCACTAGTGTGCTATACATTTTGTTGCAGTCCAGTGAAGGGGGACAATGATCATGATGAAGGATAGACACACAGATAAGCTCTGGTCTATCATAGCACTGTATACCATTTACTAGAAGTCACTAGTGTGCTATACATTTTGTTGTAGCCCAGTAAAGGGGGATCATGATCATGATGAAGTATAGACACACAGATAAGCTCTGGTCTATCATAACACTGTATACCATTTACTAGAAGTCACTAGTGTGCCATACATTTTGTTGTAGCCCAGTACAGAGGGACAATGATCATGATGAAGGATAGACACACAGATATGCTCTGGTCTATCATAGCACTGCATACCATTTACTAGAAGTCACTAGTGTGCTATATATTTTGTTGTAGCCCAGTAAAGGGGGATCATGATCATGATGAAGTATAGACATACATATCAGCTCTGGTCTATCATAGCACTGCATACCATTTACTAGACTGCATACCATTATAGTGCATGCTGTACATACATCAGCGAAGTTTATAGTATAACATAAGGCGTCGTAAACAGCCTGCTTTATTATCAACGTGAGCAGTAGATAACGGGAAACTTAATTAAAGTTAAAAAAAAGAAGAAAGATAACGTTGATGCAATTCATCCTGCTTATTTTATCATTATGCACACTGCCGTATGGGCATTTACTGTGTACGTCAAACACAAACAAGGAAACCGCTTTTTTGGATTTGGAAGATGTTTGTATGAGCCAGTACAATAAATTCCGAGGACGTTATGAACTCCGCGTTTTATTTATGCTGAAGGATTCCCCAAAGATAGCCGATATATTGCGCTCGACTGAAATATCAATAGTAAGAAAACTTTGCACGTAACGGCATATACAGGATGTTTCATAAATACTTTTACAAACTTCGCGTATGGGTTCCTTACACAAGGAGGAAAAAACTGCATATGAACGTATGTCCGATAATCCTTTGTTTTCTCGTTAGGAAGTGTTTAACACAGTGGTACACTTATAACACACAAAACTCATAATAAATGCTCGAAATGTCCTCCTCTTGCTTCTATGCATGCCTGTACTCGTCGAATCATGGAATGTCGCACCCTGTCAAAACCTCCGGGATGGTGTCCAATGGTTTCGCAGGCTTCCATGACACGTCGATGAAGCGTTTCTGCATCCGGGATGGCTGCTCCATAAACCAATGATTTAAGATGCCCCCAGAGGTAAAAATCCACAGGATTGAGGTCGGGAAAACGTGCAGGCCATGTAACTGGTACTCCTCTGCCTATCCGTCGGTCTCTTGGTCTTCCTCGATCAATAGTCCGTGGTGCAACGGTTCCTGTCTCACCAAGGCGACGATAAACAGCGTCAAAGGTTGTATGACTCGGTTGTCTTCGGTCTGGAAACTTCATCTGATAGAGCCGTGCAGCCTCGCGTCCATTACCATTCGCGCGACCATACATAAAAATCATGTCTGCCTGTTCACGAAATGAATATCCAGCCATGGTGGAACGAAACACGTGCAGTTAACTCACTACATGTACACAATTGAAACGTTGAAGACAGACTAATGACAAATGACAAACGTAAACAAGTCTCCATGGCAACACTTCGCCATCTACCGTATGTAGTACAATGGGTCAACGCCTTCTATGAATGCATAGAGAAATGAAGTTTTGAGGTTGGACCCCGAAGGTCGTTGAACTCACACTTTCATTGTGACAGGAATAACGCGAAAACCAAGGATTATGGGACAAATGTTCATATGAACTTTTTTCCTTCTTTTGGTGTGAGGAACCCATACCCGAAGTTTGTAAAAAGTATTTCTGAAACACTCAATATGTCTTCCCAACAAAATAAACTTTTATATAAAAATCTGATGTGTTACGCTCACATGACTTTCTCTACTCTTGTACAATCTAATTTTACAAACGCTTATTCTCCATATGCTTCATGTTAATCGAGATATCGAGATGTTAATCTTGTTGGTAATATTCTTGTAGATGCAAGGGGAATATGGTAGCTTTTAAGCGATAGTCAAATATTTTAACGCTGGTTGCTATGTGGCGCATTCCATTCTGTTTGCATGTCCAGGACATAAAAAAAATGAATAACGAATTTGAGAAAAAGTATAAGTATTGGAAAATTTAAGGAAATAACAAGCAATATCTCGAAAACGGTTCACTCAACAAAAGAAATGTATATGACATAAGTTGTGTATTTTAACGCGATCTACATTTTTTGTTTAGTAACATTTTGTCTATCTCTTATGGTTTACCAGTTATGCAAAAGTCGTTCACAATGAAGAATACTTTTGGAGACATTCCCAGGAAATTCGAGATATACATTTCATTTCTCATGACATTATCTTAAACATATGATATTTTCATCAAAATCGTTAGAGCCATTTTTGAGAAAATTAAAATTTTCCAAAAATGTTCCATGTAAAGGGTAGTCTGGGGTGGGGGGATTTTCTTGAAAACCTTCATGTCGCATCTCTGGAAGATACTGAACCTAAATACCAAGTTTGGTGCTTATCCGACTGTTCGTTTTTGAGTTATGCTGTTCACAGACACACACACACAGACACACACACGGACATGTTTCCAAAAATGCTTTTTTTTGGATTCAGGAGGTCTCAAAACATGTATTTCCGGTGAAATCTCGGTATCGAATTTTTGGGTGGAATGCAATACTTCCCCTACTTACTATACGTAGTAGAGAAAGTAAAAATATTATGTGTTGCAATTTACAGGACTTTCTCTATTCACTTTTCTAACAACCTTTCTAATAAAAGCTTATTCTTCTATCTAATTCCTGTTAACACATATATAAGCCTGCACTACACATTTATACATTTCGTGTAGGCATAAGAAGAATACAATAGGCTAAACCGATAGTCAAATTTTTAAAGAGTGGATCGTTATTCGATGGCTTTGAAATTCCATATTGTTTGCATGACCATGAGAAAAACGAAAAGGGATCTGCCACTTGTAAAGGTATAAGTAACGAACAATATCTCAAAAGTGGTTAACGTTACAGCAAAAACATTATTTTTATTTATTTTATTATTATTATTTTATTTTTCATACTTTTTTATATAATATATAAGTTTTTGTCTATCTCTTGCGGTTTAGCTGTTATACAAAATTCATTCAGAATGAAGAGGGCTTCACGGGTTATTCTCAGAAATTGAAGATATATATTTTATTTTCATGAGAACATTTTAAAAATATTGTATTATAATCAAAATTATTAGAGCCACTTTTGAGAAGATAAAAAATGAGGAAAAAGTTGCGACGTAAAGGGTAGTTTGGTGTGGAGGATTTACTTGAAAATCTCCGTGTCGCATAGTTGGAAGTTAGTGAATTTAAATACCAACTTTGGTATGTAACTAAGTTTTTCGTTTTTGAGTTATGCTGCTAACAGGCACACCCTCCCACAGATACCTTTTCCTAAAAATATATATTTTTTTATGTTCAGGGCTCAACACATGTACCTTTGTTGAAATCTTGATATGGAATACAAGCAGTACTTGCTCTACTTCCTATAGTTAGTAGCAGAGAAAGTAAACATTATACCTGCAAGACAGTAATAGTTACCCAGGTATGATGCAGTACCAATTGAATTACATGCTGAAACAACACTCACTTTTTTTGGCATGAGCGGCCATAGCATACTTTAGTATAGAAATTTCAAACGCAAAACCACGAATACTTAAAAATGGCTAACGCTACGGATGAAGCTATTTCGTCACACAAATTGTTTACATATTATAATGAGTTCTGTATTTTCACTTGGGCATGTCTTCATGTCACTTGTTGATTTTAATAAGAAGCATTAAAAACATTTCTCAGAAAATGAAAACATAACGTCAAATTTTCCAAAAAAAATACTGTTTGGGTTGGAAGAACTTTCCAAAAAGTACTTATAATGTAGTTTATGGGTTACTATTTACTAGAGGTGGAGAAAAACTCAGTATGTTCCCAAACGAGAGTAAAGTACAACCTTAACTGAAATATACTCTTGGTCCTTGTCTAACTCGGGCAAGGGCCATGCTCTGACATTCAAGTTTCACACATAGTTTTTATTTTGCTCTATGGTTTTATTCTAAGAAACAATCTGATGTGTTACACTCACATGACTTTCTCTGCTCTTGTAAAAACTATTTTTTACAAACGCTTATTCTCCATCTACTTCATGTTAATCAAGATAAACATTTTTAGAAACTATCTAATTGTTAATTTTCTTGTAGGTGCAAGGCTTTAAGCGATTGTCAAATGTTTTAAGAGCTGGTTACTATGTGGAGCTTTCCGTTCTCTTTGCATCTCCAGGACATAAAAAATAAGAGCTATAGATTTTAACTGTGCAGTAAACACACCGTAGTGATAGCACTGGAAAAATGTTTTTAACACACTGCCTAAATCCCTCTGTATGATCCCTTGTAATGCAAAATTGTTTGTCACGGCATTGCAGATTACTTTTACATCATCAATTACAATATCCTGCAGGCAAACCTCATCAGCGCACAAGTAAGGCGGATATGGCATTACATCATCAAAATTTGAAATTGATTTTAAGTGCAAATCATTGCCTAGATGAATTTTATCAATTACTTCAGAATTCCAAGCATCAATATTTATTACAGTTGAAAAAATAACGCCATCACCGACTTGCTTGTGCACTGTGTGTTTTTAGCCTCACCAAATATGTCGTTATTTTGGCTCAAGTACCAGCAATCACTTTGGCTGCTTTCACGGAAAACAACTTCTTAACATTAAAATTAAAACTAGTTCGTTTCTTACTAGGCATTATGAAAAGTCTTAAAACGTAAACCAGTAAACAAAGAACAGAAACCAAAACAGAAACACCTGAAAATGGGACTATAACAAATAATATATGAATGAATAAAGTGAAACAGCCCTTAAACCTGGGAAACAAAAAATATAAACTAAAATAGGAACATTTAAAATGCTACTATAACGAACAATAAGATATGAATTAATAAAATGAAACGATCTTACGAAATTGGTTCAAATCAGCATTCCTTTGAAGCAAAAGCCGATAGAAGATGCACAAAATCATAGCAGTTCGTTTATTTCTTAGTATAAAAAATCTGATGTGTTACACTCACATGACTTTCTCTACTCTTGTACAAACTATTTTTACAAACTCTTATTCTCCATATATTTCATATTAATCGAGATAAACATTTGCAGAAACGATCTTTTGACACGCAAAGAGAATTACATTTACACATAGCGACCAGTTCTAAAAATATTTGACTATCGCTTAAGGCCTACTATGTTCCCATTGTTTTGTATTTGCAAGGGCAATATAGGAATACAGTAGCCTTTAAGCACATACATATCTCTTAATAGCTGGTTACTATGTGCAGCACCATTCTCTTTGCCACAGATTGATACTCTTTGCATATGCAAGACAAAAAAATGAATAACGAATTCCCATTTGAGAAAATGTGTAAGTATTGGAAAATTTAAGGGAATAACAAGCAATATCTCGAAAATGGTTCACTCAACAACAACAAAAAATGTATATGACATAAATTGTGTATTTTAACGCATTCTACATTTTTTGTGCAGTAAAATTTTGTCTATCTCTTATGGTTTACCAGTTATACAAAAGTCGTTCACAATGAAGAATACTTTTGGAGACATTCCCAGAAAATTCAAGATATACCTACATTTTATTTGTCATGAAAATATCTTAAACATATGATATTTTAATCAAAATCGTTAGAGCCATTTTTGAGAAAATTAAAATGTTCGAAAAATGTTCCACGTAAAGGGTAATCTGGGGTAGGGGGATTTTCTTGAAAACCTTCGTGTCGCATCTCTGGAAGATATTGAACCTAAATACCAAGTTTGGTGTTTATCCGACTGTTCGTTTCTGAGTTTTGCTGTTCACAGACACACACACGAAACACACACGGACATGTTTCCAAAAATGCTTTTTTTGGATTCAGGGGGTCTCAAAACATATGTCTCCGGTGAAATCTTGATATCGAATTTTTGGGTGGAATGCAATACTTCCCCTACTTACTATACGTAGTAGCGAAAGTAAAAATGGAGAGTTACGCGTCACACTTTTTATTTTAATAGCTGTAAATACTATGCACGTTTTAATTACACTATTAAACGCTAACCTGCATGCTTGTTTATTCTCTGAAAGCAGCACCAACTCTCAGGGAATGAGTTTGCTCTAGCTGAGCGATAGGTGGCAAGTCAGCTCTCTGCCGTAAAACAACCTCTATTTCACAAGGAGAAATGTGCTGTTGGTTGGGTGGGCCCAGGTTAAATAAACGCTTGCCCGGATAATATGGAGCAGGTAGAAGCACTGAGTGTGAGACCTGTTTTGTACATTTTCTAGACATTTACTAGACTCGGGGCGCCGCCGTGGCCGAGTGGTTAGACCGCTCGCCTCTCACCGAGGCGGCCCGGGTTCAATACCAGGGACCCGCATGTGGTGGACAAAGCGGCGTCTGGGCGGGTTTTCTCCGGGTTCTGTGGTTTCCCCCGTCATTCATTCCACCAACTGCTCCATCATCACCTTTCCTTCCTCCCATACCAGGCATCGGGCTGATCACCCATCCTGGATATTCTGTCTGATCCTCTGACCCCAGGCACCCGCCTGTAAGTCCTGGGGGGTGTAAGTCCTACACTTTTAGTGGAATAAATAATAATATAAACTCACAGAAACAAAAATCCAGCTGGTACCAGTTGCACTGCTAAATTATTTGCATGGCCATGTTAGACGATGTGTGGACATCATTTCCTTGCAGAGACTATGAATATCGTACTCAAACAGCTTCTAGTTTTTCTTCTAACTAGCGAAAGCGTTTGGCTATCTATGTAAATGGTTCAACGTCAACTGTTTTGCGATTCAGTGGTGGAAAAGCAATTAGACTGCGCTGGTTGTACGATGTGGGCGGTTTAGAGAGGCCATATGCACCCTTGTCGTATTTAGAAATAGCAGGTCCAAGACTCTTCATTGTGTACACAATGAGATCTTTACATTCAAATCCACGAAACTGGCAGAGGAAGGAAGAGAAAATAACTAAATATCTGAAAGGAAGAAGCTCCCCCCCTCAGGAAGTATCAGATTCCCTTTCTCTGGCACTTGTTAAACGGATACACCACATCTCCACTCATATAAAAACGATTCTTCTATCCACGTTACCTTACAATACACAAAACACAACTGTAAGTCAGTTTTTGTTACTAATGAACTCATGTGAGAATCCTTGTACGATGTCACATGACACTTCAAGACCTAAACACGTAATGAAGAATACGGCAAATACTAGAAAAAACTTCTTTGACATAAATTGTGTATTTCAGTGAGCTGCTATTATTTATTTCAATCAAATGATATAACAGCGTTGCAGTACATCATGTCCAAAATATACTATGGTAAAACAATATGTAACAGTTATAGAAAAATGGCGAGAGTAACATTATAAATGTACATAAGAGCACGAGTGTCGCATCCTTGTAACTACTATGCTACTTATACAATTTTGGAAATAAAAGAGTTAAATAAAAGTGAAAGAGGGATAATAGATGTATGACCATAGTACGAGTATATACAAAAGCTTAACAATTTTAAAGACCACTATTAAAATCATGATTCCACATGTTTTCCGTTTCCTTGCATATTTCCCAATGCCATGTAGTTAATAGCTCAGCTGCAGGAGAATTTCAACTTATTTTGTGGTATTTAATCCATATTTCGCCATACTGGGTTAATATAACCATATAAATCTTCGAAACGAGTGACAGATTAAAATGGCGACCACGATAATATATATCTAAAACCACGGCTGATTTAGTTTTCATACCCCCTAATCACGGAACGCCTAAATGATACTGACCCGCGGAAAGTGTATATTTACTTTCATGAAAGATAGTACAAAGCTTTACAGATTGAATAGTAAATGCATATTATAATAATTATACAGCTTTAAATATTATGGATAAAAATTCTTCTGAATTATAAAAACAGTGAGTTAATAAATACTTCTTGAGTTCTTTATAGAATACCTTTATATCTGATACTGTCTTCAGACCTGTTTGCAATAAATTAAAATATTTTCACCCTGCATGAATGATATTTTTATTCCCGAACCTGCCCCTGTATGTTTTAAGAAAAAAGTCATTTTGTTTACGAGTGGGGCAGTTGTATATTTATTTATTTAGGTGAGGGGATTCCGCAGATTTCCTTCTGGCATACAAAATAATATACTTTATATATATATATATTAAGGGTAAAATTTTGAATTGCTTAAAATATTGTCTACATGACTCTAATCGCGGCAATTTAGCTATAACTCTTATTGCCCTTTTTGAACTGAGAATAACTGTGTGAAATAGGTTTTTCCTGAGGATCCCCATATCATGACTCTACATTTTTTAAGTTAGTTTTCATCTACATCTTATTAGTTATAGAAAATTCATTCAGAATGGAGAGGAACTTCACAGGATTTACCCAGAAAACTCAAGATATACATGTGTCATGTAAATATCTTTAATAGATGGTATTTTAATCAAAAAGCCATTTTTAAGAAAATAAAAAAATTCGAAAAATGTTCCATATAAAGAGTAATTGGGGTGCAGAGATTTTCTTGAAACCTTCCTGTCACATTGACTTAAATACCAAAGTTTGGTATTTCTCCGACTTATGCTGCTCACAGACCTTGTTCTAAGGGAGTCTCGGTGGACTGCAACACCTTTCTCTTCCTACTGGGAACCAAAACCTCCTCTGGTAGCAAGTTGTCACACAATTTGTAAAATCTTCCTCTACTAGAGTAAATACAACACAGTTGGTAGTTTTGGTTGAAACTAAGGTAATATACCGACATGTGTTACAAGTCTAATGCCAGAAACATGGTTAGGGTTTTGGACATTGCTGGTGGTGGCGTTCACCTGTGCGGCTAGGTTGTCCCTCTACTTCTGAAGTTAATGCCTTCGTTTGTCTGCATGGCCGACCGGCCGGTCTAAGTCCCTTAAATTCAAATTATAACTACAATAACCACATAATGGTGACCACACATATATCACACTTCTTAACAAAATTTAATGATCCTAATTGTAGGTTCCCATTTAAAAAAGTTAAATTGACCCTAAAATGGCTATCATAGCATCCTAAAACAAAACACGACTAATGGTATTTACTTTCCCACATAGTATCAAACAACTTTTATTAAAGACATTTCTTTCTACAATGCTAGTGGTCCACTCTGTATATATGGTAGTGGCTAGCCGCAGCTTTAGGCTGCGAATCAAATTTAATGAGAATGTTCATAAACTTAACTGCACACATCATTTAAAATACAATGTTGTGAGTAAATTTCCACTCAGCATCGAAGTTTTCATTTTGAATAGTGTTGCGACCTAAGATTCGTATTGTGCATCTTGCTGTTGAACTATACGTCCTCTTAAATGATGACCGAACAAAATATGTACACACAAACACGTAATCCAGTATAACACAATGCACGCCCCAAATTTGAAACTGGAAATAATAAAAGTTGGCGGGTGTAATGCGGATCAATGGTAGGATAAATTCATTTAAATTGCTTTTGCACATACCTAGTATTTATAAGTGTGGATTTACAGAAGAATTGTTTCATGTTCGCATCTAATTGCGTTGGCAATACTGGAATCTATTATACATAATTGACTATAAGATGGTTATGGGGGTGGTATATATCTATTGTCCCTGGATCTTGAAACAGCAAGGGCCTACCTACTCCAGGAATACTCTACGGTTAGCAGAAAAGGAAGCAAATGTCATGAAGTTATCATCATTTAACATTAAATCCTTAAGATTCTTGTTTGCCTATGACTGCGGAAAATGAAGCAAATGACATGAATTGAAATGCCCATCCACAATTTCATCCTTAAAATGCCTTGCTTCACAATAGTTGTATATTTCATTTAGCAGACCTACACTAAACTCTGCAATAGAGCTTTCCTTTTCAATACGTTACGGCCTAATGGGTTTACATCTGTTTCACGAATATTTTGTATCCTCATTCGATTGCTGCTGAAAAATCCTTAGCATTGTACCACGACGCCTTGGACGTCCTAAACGACGACTCATTATTGAACCCATATAACATAACGGATAAACATTTGGTCACATGGTTACCAACATATCAGTTAGAATTGAATACTTTTGTAACACTGTAGCGACCGGGCAGCTTCGATAGGTATGCTACTCTTAGTCCGGACTTTCAGGATCAAACTATAAACCAACATAACAGAACGATGAGGACAAAATAATTTAGTTTTAAGCTTGTGGCACCGCCCGTAAACATTTGGTGACATTGTTACCAACGAATTCTTGTTTTGAACGCAACAAATATAGGTGACCATAAACTTATAAGCCAATTGTTGTGAAATCGTTGCATATATTGCAAATATGTTGGCAATTAACGAAGTAGTTTTAGGATTTAATATCTGTAGAGACCGAGAACTTTCAACTGGTATGAACTTGAAATTGAGTTTTATTTATGGACGCTCTTTAACTACTATGGTTCTTAGCGTCCCATTCTATATTGGACGTGAAAGACCGGAAATTTTGCTCAGAGACCTCTTATCAGGCTTGAGGTTCTTTTACGTGCCGTAAATCTACGACACGGGACCATCGGCTTTACTTCCCTTCCGAAGGAAGCCGAGCTAAGGATTTTTACGCCAGAAAAAATCCATCGTCCTCCGGATTTGAACCCGCGACCTCGGGAACTAGAGGCTAGCATGGTACCAAGTCCACGGAGGACGCCACACTAGTCCGTGCTTTCAGGATTAATACGTAAATTCGTGTACAGCTCCAAATTATATTTATAGATATACGTAATTGACCGAAATACGCTGTTTTATTTAATCCTTACTGTCATTAGTAGCCGAAACTGGATTAAAACATCTGTTAGTATCTTCATTGTGTATGCGCATACCACGCGCAAGACAACACCAAGTTATAGTAATACTTATAATACCTTTTCAGTATTCTACCCAAAAATTCGTTATCGACATTTCACCGGAAGTACATGCTCTGAGCCCCGTAAATTAAACAAAATAAATAGCGTTGAGCATGGATAGCACAACTCAAGAAAACTATTTATCAGTTCTACGCACTTATACGAGTACAAAGTTAATTCAGAATGTACAGAACTTAAATGAAACTAACTAAACTATCCTAGTTTGATTTGAAAATAAAATACAAACGACATAGGTTGACGATGTTCACACCGACGATATGGACATATGATGGCGAGCGGGTAGGGATACTTGAGCCGTGTATGTGGTCAGTTATTCAGCTGTTGTAGCGAGATCGTAACTTTAGCGTAAATTACGATTTATGAAAAAAAAAAAAAAAACCGAAATGCTAAAATGTAATGAAGCGCGGCGCTTAATGAAAAAATGTGGATTAGTTGCTGTTCTATCACATTTGAGGCATGTTCAATAATACCAGACATTTGTTTCCTGCTCGGTGTGGGATACCCTTCAATATTCCGGGTCATCGTGGTTTACGAAAGACGGCACATTCTCAACAAAGACGAGACCGCACAAGTATTAGACCTGACAGTGGATAAAAGTTACGTTGGATCGTCATCATCAGAACAAGCAGAAGTGTCTCCGCTCTTATTCGAGGTAATCGCTGCTGAACTTGATGACCCAGTTGGTAGTGGCGACACAATTATTATTTAAAGTCCCTTAACTACTTGGTCGTATAGCGACTGCAGTAACGATTGTTTTAGCATATTAACACAATTACAATATAATACCATGTTATAATATTCACAACTTTTCACAAAATACATAACACCAGATAATGTGTAGGGATACTGTTACAATATTTTGTTCTGTAATTTCGTATATTCGAAGAACTGTATCAGAACTTGATTGAGGAATTTTAAGGGCGTACCTCCACAGCTTCTCTTGTGTTGCAGGTGGTTGATCCATAGAGAAGATGTAGGAGTGAAATGCTTTACTATTTTGGGAGCCAGCCCAAGAGATTGTCCAGGACGTATGGAGATGGGATGTTGGCATCATTGATATTTGTAGGAATCCAGATTAACTCAGCGGAGATAGAATGAAGTATGTGATGGGTTATAAGTCAGTTAAGTTACTCCAAGCCTAACGGACTGTTTACCGAATTGCTTACTCTTTATGAGGCTAATGGTCAAACTTGGAGCCGGCAACACACAATTCTCTCGGAACAAGAATGTCATGGCTACAGTCTTATGAGACTCTAAAGGGCCATTGACACACTCTTATGTTCAAACGAGAAGTCTATTGGCGACTCCAAGGAAAACAAGGAAAACATTTCTGCCACAAAAATGTTAATGACTTCTCCTTCTCCATGACAACGCAATGCCACACATAAGTCTAAGAGGAGATCCTCCTCATCCACCATACAGTCCGGATATCACACCCTCTGATTTCCATCACTTCACTAAAGAATGGCCTAAGTTGGCTAAGACACAGACCAGTGAGTGCTACTATAAGAGGACACAGGACCTCCCATGAAGGTAGCGTAAGGAGATTATGTTTGCAGCCAAAGACTTGGGGAACAGTGTGGTGTATGTAAACTCAGAATAAAACCTGAGGTAAAAAACAAATGTCCCTCGTGCTTCAATAACACTTGCCTTAATCGTTCCGTAATCCAATTATAATGCGAAAAGTACATAAAACGAAATAAGGTTCATAATGAAAGTATTGTGGAATTTGTTTATCTAGACTCACTAGGTCACAATATCCACTTGCCATCGCATGAGGCAATTACCATCAGTAACCCACCACGTGTTTAAGCTTCCTGAACATGGAGTAGAGGTCTCCGTTAACAGAGTTTATTTATGGGTAAGCTCTCTTCTGACTTTTACAACAGATTTATCAAACTTGCACTACTGCGCTAGCAGTCCAGCATTTTCGCTATCTTGACAATTCTCAGTTGCCGCGTGTGTTAAATCCTAATAAAACGCCGGACTTCATCTTCTTGTATAGTTTAACCTAGTTGAGCTGGTGAATATCATTTATATAAGCAAATGCTAAAAAAAAGGAGTGTGTTCAAAATTTCGGTTACTTTACAAAAACGTAAGGCAGAATGACTGAATCAGAAAAAAAGAATCTAAGCTACTCCAATACACATGATTCTTTCTCTACCATGATCATTTAATTCCAATTTGCTTCCACAAACCAACCGCAACTCTCCTTGCCTTATTGCGTTAAATGCGCAGATAGACTTTGTCTCCTCTTTCCTATCTCTACAACTTAAATGTCATGCGACGTTTCGAAAACCAGTGATAAAGCTAGCTGCTTTTTCTGGAATCTTTATAACAATTACAACATAAATTAAAGGCTTAATAGACGCAATCTTGTATCTATCCTAATGTTTGTTAAGTGATTACAATTATACTCTTTCTCATGGTAACGGTTTATGTACACAAACTTGTGTCTCTTCCTTATGTTTGTTATGTGATAGGAACTATACTGCTTCTCGTGGTAACTGGTTTATGTACACATACTTGTGTCTCTTCCTTATGTTTGTTATGTGATAGGAACTATACTGTTTCTCATGGTAGCTGGTTTATGTACACAAACTTGTGTCTCTTCCTTATGTGTGTTATGTGATAGGAACTATACTGTTTCTCATGGTAACTGGTTTATGTACACAAACTTGTGTCTCTTCCTTATACAGGTTATGGGATAGGAAGTATACTGTTTCTCATGGTAGCTGGTTTATGTATACAAACTTGTGTCTCTTCCTTATACAGGTTATGTGACAGGAACTAAACTGTTTCTCATGGTAACTGGTTTATGTACAAAGACTTGTGTCATTTCCTTATACAGGTTATGTGATAGGAACTATACTGTTTCTCATGGTAGCTGGTTTATGTACACAAACTTGTGTCTCTTCCTTATGTTTGTTATGTGATAGGAACTATACTGCTTCTCGTGGTAACTGGTTTATGTACACAAACTTGTGTCTCTTCCTTATGTTTGTTATGTGATAGGAACTATACTGTTTCTCATGGTAGCTGGTTTATGCACACAAACTTGTGTCTCTTCCTTATGTTTGTTATGTGATAGGAACTATACTGTTTCTCATGGTAGCTGGTTTATGTACACAAACTTGTGTCTCTTCCTTATGTTTGTTATGTGATAGGAACTATACTGTTTCTCATGGTAACTGGTTTATGTACACAAACTTGTGTCTCTTCCTTATACAGGTTATGTGATAGGAACTATACTGATTCTCATGGTAACTGGTTTATGTACAAAGACTTGTGTCTCTTCCTTATACAGGTTATGTGATAGGAACTATACTGTTTCTCAAGGTAGCTGGTTTATGTATACAAACTTGTGTCTCTTCCTTATGTTTGTTATGTGATAAGAACTATACTGTTTCTCATGGTAAATGGTTTATGTACACAAACTTGTGTCTCTTCCTTATACAGATTATGTGATAGGAACTATACTGTTTCTCACAGTAACTAGTTTATGTATACAAACTTGTGTCTCTCCCTTATACAGGTTATGTGATAGGAACTATACTCTTTCTTATGGTAACTGATTTATGTACAAAGACTTGTGTCTCTTCCTGATGTTTGTTATGTGATAGGAACAATACTGTTTCTCATGGTAACTGGTTTATGTGTACAAACTCATGTCTCTCTTATACAGGTTATGTGATAGAAACTATACTGTTTCTCATGGTAGCTGGTTTATGTATACAAACTTGTGTCTCTTCCTTATGTTTGTTATGTGATAGGAACAATGCTGTTTCTCATGGTAACTGGTTTATGTGTACAAACTTGTGTCGCTCTTATACAGGTTATGTGATAGGAACTATACTGTTTCTCATGGTAGCTGGTTTATGTATACAAACTTGTGTCTCTTCCTTGTGTTTGTTATATAATAGGATCTATACTGTTTCTCATGGTAACTAGTTTATGTACACAAACGTGTGTCTCTTCTTTATACAGGTTATGTGATAGGAACTATACTGTTCCTCATGGTAACTAGTTTATTCATACAAACTTGTGGCTCTTCCTTATGTTTGTTATGTGATAGGAACTATACTGTTTCTCATGGTAAATGGTTTATGTACACAAACTTGTGTCTCTTCCTTATACAGGTTATGTGATAGGAACTATACTATTTCTCACAGTAACTAGTTTATGTATACAAACTTGTGTCTCTTCCTTATGTTTGTTATATGATAGGAACTATGCTGTTTCTCATGGTAACTAGTTTATGTACACAAACTTGTGTCTCTTCTTTATACAGGTTATGTGATAGGAACTATACTGTTCCTCATGGTAACTAGTTTATGCATACAAACTTGTGCCTCTTCCTTATGTTTGTTATGTGATAGGAACTATACTGTTTCTCATGGTAAATGGTTTATGGACACAAACTTGTGTCTCTTCCTTATACAGGTTATGTGATAGGACCTATACTCTTTCTTATGGTAACTGGTTTATGTGCAAAGGCTTGTGTCTCTTCCTTAGTTTGTTATGTGATAGGAACTATACTGTTTCTCATGGAAGCTGGTTTATGTATACAAACTTGTGTCTCTTCCTTACGTTTGTTATGTGATAGGAACAATACTGTTTCTCATGGTAACTGGTTTATGTATACAAACTTGTGTCTCTTCCTTATGTTTGTTATGTGATAGGAACAATACTGTTTCTCATGGTAACTGGTTTATGTGTACAAACTTGTGTCGCTCTTATACAGGTTATGTGATAGGAACTATACTGTTTCTCATGGTAGCTGGTTTATGTATACAAACTTGTGTCTCTTCCTTATACAGGTTATGTGATAAGAACTATACTCTTTCTTATGGTAACTGGTTTATGTACAAAGACTTGTGTCTCTTCCTTATGTTTTTTATGTGATAGGAACAATACTCTTTCTCATGGTAACTGGTTTATGTATACAAACTTGTATCTCTTCCTTATACAGGTTATGTGATAGGAACTATACTGTTTCTCATGGTAACTGGTTTATGTATACATACTTGTGTCTCTTCCTTATGTTTGTTATGTGATAGGAACAATACTGTTTCTCATGGTAACTGGTTTATGTACACCAATGTGTGTCTCTTGTTATGTTGGTTATGTGATAGGAGCAACATTTTCTCTCACGGTAACTGTTTACGTACACGAAAAATAGTAAGGAAAAATTGTTATGGCTTTTTATAGTTATTCTATCTAAATTTTATCCTAAAATACTTGCTAGAAACATTATGGTTCCAAACTTTTGTGGTTATTTTGAAGAAACTAAATAAGCGAGCCATTTCGATTTTTTGTGCCCCTTTAGGACAAAGTAATTAAGAAGGCAACTGAGGGTAAATGCGATTCACAGATGTCACCGCTTGGTGCATAATTCCATGTTCTGACACCGAGAGAGATGACTCCGCGGTCACGTGTGACTCGCGTATTCGGGAGGTGCCGGTTTTGATTCCCGTTGTGCCGGCCACTCCGACTACTTGTTTGGTTTGTTTTCGTGGTTTCTAAGGCTCGATAGGCGAAAGTTGGTGTGGTTCCTCTTCTACCATGGATTCCCTGTCCCAAACATTTCCTGTCATCTGTTTCAGGTTTTAAGTGCAGGCGACGCGTTTGGTGTGTTGCGGCTGGGCGGTGGATATGCGCTTTGGAAAGGTTTGTCCCTAGTGTTAGTTGGACTGCTGACGGACCGTTTTCTGGTGACATCCCTGGGCTAGGTCCCCCTGTGATAGGCCTGACCGGCGTCTTGAGTTGTTCTATTTGAAACCGTTAGGGATATCGTCCATACTTGCGCACATCGTCGCCCGTCGGGTCTCCACCACATCCCTCCCTCCTAGGGGTCACGTTAGAAACAAAAAGGGCCACTCTGGCCCCCACTCGCGTGCTCCGCCCCTCCCTCAATAACATTACGATGAACGTCAAAGCTCACTTTGTTCTCGACAATGTAAATTAACAAAAATAGCCACTGAAGCTTAGAAAAAGCCAATCTCATTTCCATGATGAGAAAGAAGGCAGTGACCGCCAATAGCGAGAGAATTGTTGCTACATTTTTAATGGCGATGGTTATTGTGGACCCAATCGAGGAGAGTGCAATTAGTATTCATGATGACCTGTATTCCCCTCTCCCATCCCTCAACTTCTGACTTTACGGCTGTAAAAAATCCTCGCCTTTACTATTTCTATGTTACACAATTATGGCTGGATAGCCAACAGCACAACCCAAAGTTCAACTCAACCGTTGCAGTCACATGAATTTTTCTACACACTCTTGTACAAACTGTTGTTACATTAGATTATTTTGTTGTCTACTTCTTGCTAATGGGGACAAACTTACATTAGACATTAGTACAAGAATAGTACTGTAGACTACATCAATAGTCAGATTTTTAGAAAACGAATTGTTATGTGAAGGCTTTGAAATTCTGTTCTTGTATGGTCACAAAAAGGAGAGGGGGACTTACAACTTGAGATTATAAGTATTTGAAAATTCAAACGAATAACACAGAATATCTCAGAAATTGTTAACGCCACACAAAAATGATTTGACATAGTGTGCTTTAACGACATATACATTTTCTGTCTAGTAAGATTTTGTCTATAACGATTTATGCAAGTCATTCAGAATGAAGAGGACTTGACAGGCTATTCCCACAACATTCAAGGTATACATTTTGTCACGCAAATATCAAAATCGTTAGAGCCATTTTGGAGAAATATAAAATAACCATGTTTTCCAGTGAACGATGGTTTGGGATGGGAGAATTTTCTTGAAAACCTTGGTGCCACATCCTTGAAAGATGCTGAACTTAAATACCAAGTTTGGCATTTATCTGACTTTTCATTGTTGAGTTATCTGTTCACAGACAGACATATGCAGAATGTTTTCTAAAAATGTTTTTTTTTATTCAGCGGGCCTCGTGTTTCCGGTGCAGTCTTGGTATCGAACATTTGGGTGGAATGCAATACTTCCTCTGGGTAAGTAGTAGAGGAAGTAAAAAGCAACGGAACTAAATTAGATGGTCTGAGAAGGAGATTATCCAACCAAGGACATCTATCAACAAGTCACCGAAGCAGCACACTACAGCAATGTGTCCGGCATGAGTAACATTCGAACATCCTTGTTCCAAAAAAGATACTAGGTTCTAAAATAACATTGAAGTACATCTAACAGCAAGACTTGACTGACTCGTGATTCTTCGTTGCAGTATCAAAGTTCTCCCCCTTCCACCATTGTTGCACTGCTGGCAACATACACTTATTATAATTACTGCTCACTTATAACCACGTCTGCCATCATCGTAGTAACCGTCCTATATCAGTTCCCAAGATGCTAATTATTATATGTTCCAAAACGGCATCTCGGGTAATTATGTATCGCAAGAGCTCAATAGCACAATCACTTGTGACAGGCTGCAAGACTTCTAATGCATCTTAGAAGCAGGGACAGTTTCAAGGTCTCACATCGTACTTCTACGATAACAATTCGTTTAACAATACTCGAACGATCGCGTTAGTTGGAGGGCTGTGTTTTTGGAATTGTGTAATACGTCCTAACAGTTACGTAATCTTCTTCCTATCTCTACTGCAGAACAGCAAAAACAAGATCAAGAAGTTCTTCTTCTACTATCTGTACTGACAATTATTTACGAATTATCATTTTTAAAACTTTTAATAAAATCCTTACATTTTCTACCAATTTATAAACTATGTCCTTATGAAAGGGGCATAAATGCACCTACTTTAAGGGATATATCTGTACTGTTGGTAACACTGTTTTCGTATCTCTGAGGTCAGCAAACGCAGTTATACGTACATAAATCTGAGAAAAAAAATTAATTTAAATTGAGTTTTATTTATGGGCGCTCTTTAACTACTATGGTTCTTAGCGTCCCATTCGATATTGGGCGTGAAAGACCGGTAATTTTGCTCAGAGGCCTCTTTATCAGGCTTGAGGTTCTTTTACGTGCCGTAAATCTACGACACGGGACCACCGGCTTTACTTCCCTTCGGAAGAAAGCCATGCTAAGGATTTTTACGCCCGAAAAAATCCATCGCCCTCCGCCAGGTTTGAACCCGCGACCTTGGGAACTAGAGGTACCACTAGTCCACGGAGGACGACTAAATCTGAAAAGGACGACGTTTCCAAACGAAGATTTTTAACTATGAAAAATACACGGTACAACGTTTTACCAATTTGGATAAAAATAACTAATTCCAATGAAACATATTATTTATTACTTTCTCTACTACGTATAGTAAGTAGGGGAAGTATTGTATTCCACCCAAAAATTCGATACCGAGATTTCACCGGAAATACATGTTTTGAGATCCCCTGAATCCAAAAAAAGCCTTTTTGAAAACATGTCCGTGTGTGTGTCTGTGAACAGCATAACTCAGAAACGAACAGTCGGATAAACACCAAACTTGGTATTTAGGTTCAGTATCTTCCAAGGATGCGACACGAAGGTTTTCAAGAAAATCCCCCCACCCCAGAGTACCCTTTACATGGAAGATTTTTCGAAACTTTTAATTTTCTCAAAAATGGCTCTAACGATTTTGATTAAAATATCATATGTTTAAGATATTTGTATGACAAATAAAATGTATATCTTCAATTTCCTGGGTATGTCTCCAAAAGTATTCTTCATTGTGAACGACTTTTGCATAACTGGTAAACCATAAGAGATAGACAAAATTTTACTACACAAAAAATGTAGATCGCGTTAAAATACACAATTTATGTCATATACATTTATTTTGTTGAGTGAACAATTTTCGAGATATTGCTTGTTATTCCCTTAAATTTTTCAATACTTATTTTCTCAAATGGGAATTCGTTATTCATTTTTTGTCTTGGATATGCAAAGAGTATTAATCTGTGGGAAAGGGAATGGTGCTGCACCTAGCAACCAGCTATTAAGAGATATGTATGCGCTTAAAGACTACTGTATTTCTATATTGCCCTTGTAAATATATATTCCCCTTACATCTACAAGAGAATTAGCAATAAGCAATCTGCAAATGTTTATTTCGATTAACATGAAGCATATGGAGAATAAGAGTTTGTAAAAATAGTTTGTACAAGAGTAGAGAAAGTCATGTGAGTGTAACACATCAGATGTTTTTTTATTATTTTTGATGTCTTTCCTGAAGAAGTCATTCTACTTTTCTGGAGAAATCTCTAGGTAATAAAAAATTCAATTTCTGTAATAATACCTACATTTGCAGTCATGGAAACATTAATACCATTATAATTTCGTAAAACAATTTAAGACGGAGTACAACGAGTTTGAAGACTCGTGTGCAAAGAAGAATTTACAGCGTATACAAGAGAAAACCCGAGTTCCTTATCCAATGTTACTTCTTTGTGGATAAATATAGATTTAACGGCGGGCAAATAGTGCCTTTAATCAATTTGATACATTATACAAATAATTGTCGTTAATAAGTATAAAATAACTAATCTTATCTATTCCTAACATTATTCACAGGTTCTTAAGATGGTGAAAATCGCACGGGTGCCATAATGGTTGCTTAGCAGCATTGACGTAATAAATCTTTTGAAACGTACGCACTTACTATCGATTGCATTCTTCTGTAAAGTTTGAGCCGGCAATGGCAACGATTACACCAAACATTTCTCTTGTATGTATAAAAACAACAATAGACATCTTCATGAGTTAATATGAATGTAACAGTCGTCTCGGCTATCAACATAGGTTACTTATACAGAACTTTAATTTGCACACGTGACCTTATTATGGGGAATTGCTTGCCCTGCACTGCGCTGTTCGTGTACCGCCTAATCAAAGTCTGTGCTGTCATATATACCTACTTTGGCACACAGAATGTTCACATTTGATTTCTATTTAACAACAAACTCTCGTAGAGATGTGAGGCAGATTCCCTGCTGTTCGTGCACCTCGCAGAGAAACGCTTCGTAATTTTGTGAATAGATTTAGAGAAACGGAATCTATTCTTGATATAAAACTGCAGAGGAAACACAGAGGAACTGTGTTCTTGTAAAGGAAATATCTACTCGATGACATCGGAGAAAAGTTAGAATGAAGTGCATAAAAATCTAGAGAAAGCTTACACAGAAATTTCACAAACCTCTGCTTGGAATGCCACTAAAGTTTTAAGATGACTGGAATTGCGATAATGTGAGTAGAATTAATTTGTGCAATTGTGTGTTGGATAATGTTAATGATCGCTCTGTGGCCATGTCAATACAAAGGGGGTGAGAGATGTGTGGTTATAATTTGCATGCACTTGTATGAATATTCGAGCTTCCTGGTGTTGGCCACACGTCCTGACGTTTACTTCTTGGCTGAATCAATGAAAACTGCCGGAAAAGTACAAACAATGATTGGAAACTGATATTAAATTCTAACCGCCGCACTTGTGTTGCTCTTCAGAATTTCTCTCATATGATTATATAGTTGTGCTTCAGCTTCTTCAACAATTCTAAAGGAATATCTTCATTTATTTTATAAGTAAACAAACAAAACACACCCCGCCTCTGTCTGCCTCACATTCAAGGAGTCGCGAGTTTCAACCTCGGTTAGGGTGAGTTATCCGGATAAGTAGTAATTAATGGAATTTAATATCGTACCGGCATGTTGCCATGTTGACTCGGTTAGAGCAACCAGACGGAAACCGTAAGATCCGTGGTTCAAATCGCGGTTGTGGCATTGAATTTTTCAGTCGTCTGATTCTACTTTCTATCAGGATTAGGTTTTCCCGGGGTTTCCCCTTACCCTGAAAAGGCGCATGTTGGGCAACTTTAAGCTCATTTGACCATCATTTCACCCATTTCATTCGTCCGTTGTGACCTAACCGGTTAAAGCAACCCCCTCCCAAAAAGCGCTCAGCATTGTTAACAACTACGTAAGCTTATTTCAGTGGATAAGAAACCACGATATACTTTTTTCGTCTAACAAAGAAATACAACGAAATTTAATACTCTAATTATCCATCAATATATGTTAGGATTGCTTAAAACGTTGATGTAATTGGTGTATATTGAAGTATTGCAGCGTTTTCTTGATCTCTGAGTTTGAATACTATTTGGCACTAGTGCGGTAAATCATTACTTCGAATACCACAATGAAAACGAATAAAACTGTTAGCTGACGGTCAGACATCACTTGTATTATTTCAGCTGTGCTGAAGGCAAGATGTACAATCCATTACCTAATGGAGAGCCCTGAAAGGCGCCGTCTACACGGTAAACTTTGCCAACTGCTTGCTTCTGATGTGTTAATTAATGCCATTTTGCTATTAGGGAATGAGGTGCTGTATATACTATAGGATGAGACTTGAGGGCGCGCTTCTTTGTGCAATAGCTATTTCAACACGTTTTACATTTGCTATCACAACGACTTTAGAAATTAAAGGTCTGTGCATAACATACCATCCATAAATCAAATTAGTGTGCTTTATTTCATTAAAACATGCGCGAATTTGTCCTTTATTCAAATACATATTCCAAAACTTTCATAAATAATATCGCCATAATTAGATTCACCAGAATCATATGTCTGATGTTTTACCTAACTTTCTACAAATTATTCTTAAAAAGTGTATGTGGTACACTCACATGTACTATCTTTATTAGTGGGTATCATTCTATTCTTAATAAAGCTTATTTTGATATCGACTTCATTTTAATCGAAATAAACGTTTGCAGAAACACCTACATAACACATTTCGTTAGATATAAAGGGAGCAGCGATAGTCAAATGTTTACCAACGCTGCCTTAAAATTTCATACTGTTTACATGCAAACGCGAGATTCAAGTGAATGTAGACGGGACCCCACAAGAATGACCAAGTAATGAACAATTCTAACCATCAATAACGGATATCTCAGAAATACCTTATGCCACAAAAAAGTTATTTCACATAAATTATGTGTTTTAAAGAGATCTATATTTTTTTTGTGAAGTACGTTTTCGTCTATCGTTTAACGTTTACCAGTTAAACAAGATTATATAGAATTCCTTCCGAATGAAGAGGACTTCGCAGATTATTGCTAGAAATTTGTAGTATTTAAGATAATTTAAGTATTTAATATATAGTATTTAATATAAAGTATTTAATATTAAATACTATTAAATATTGTATTTAATATTTATTAATATAAAGTATTTTAATGAAAATCGTTACAGCCATCTTTAGAAAATCAAATTTTTGAAAAATATTCCATATAAAGGGTAGTTGGGGAGGGGGAATTTTCTTGTAAATCTTCGTGTCGCATCCTTGGAAGATATTGAACCCAAATACCAAGTTTGGTTATTTATCCGATTTTTCGTTTTTGAGTTAAGCTGTTTACAGGCATACAGACATGTATCTAAAAATGCTTTGTTCGGATTTCGGGGGGCTCAAAACATGTATTTCTGGTGAAATCTCGATATAGAATTTTTGGGTGGAATGGAATACCTTCTGTACGTGGTAGAGAAAGTAAGAGGTTTATTTATCTTCTACCTGAATGTTAATGGAGGTAAACGTTTGCATACTTGGTTGTAGATACAGGAGGCTGAAGCGATAGTCAAGTGGATCGCTATACGCTGGCATTGAAATTGCATACTCTTTGTAACATATCAAAACTTGACAAAGTATTGAGAAAAAGTTAGCAAATGACAACGAATATATCGAAAATGGCTGATGCCAGAAGAAAACGTTATTCGAAATAATGTTTTAAACACATCTATATTTTTGGTGCGGTAAGTTTCGCCTATCTCTTATGGTTTACCACTTACACAAAAGAACCTCACAATAAACACATTTACTAGTCAAGTGGTAGACATTTTCTTGAAAAACTTGGCGTCGCATCCTTGGAATGCCAAGTTTTGTAATGATTGCGTTATGCAATCGGACACCACATACATGGACCTTTTCTTAGTATAGAGACATGCACTGGTGGCAAAATATCGATATTAAATAAGTGATGCTAGAGAAAGTAAATGTGGTTTATTATGAAAGTGATGAGAGATGTGCTGTATGGGCACTCCCATTTTACTTACCAACGGTGCCTTCTATGGAACTACACTTTTGGGTTCCCATCACCCAAAAACGTTCCGGGTGTGTGAGAGGTGAGTACTAATGAGGTCAAATATTAAACTTGGTATTTAAGTTCAGGATCTTCCAAAGATACCACAACCAACATACTGAAAGCCTCACTACTCCATACTTTCATTACCGAGCGGTAAAGTGTGCGACTGGCATTCCGCAGGTTCGGGTTCGCTCCCCGCCACACATTTTTCGCAGTTTCTCCGGGTCGGCAGGAGAATGTTGAAGTGATTCATCTTCTACCACGACTCTCCTGTACCCATCATCTTCCTCATCAGTTTCAGGGTTGTAGGACCAAGCGAGGATGTTCGGCGGGTTGCCGCTGGGTGTTCTGTAGAGGTTTCCTCCTGCCATCCCTGCGGGGTCTCCTCAGTTAGGTGTCTCCTCTGAGTGGACCACACTCCGGATGTTCGGCGGGATGTAGCTGGGTGTTCTGTAGAAGTTTCCTCCTGCCATCCCTGCGGGGTCTCCTCAGTTAGGTGTCTCCTCTGAGTGGACCACACCCCGGATGTTCGGTGGGATGTAGCTGGGTGTTCTGTAGAAGTTTCCTCCTGCCATCCCTGCGGGGTCTCCTCAGTTAGGTGTCTCCTCTGAGTGGACCACACCCCGGATGTTCGGCGGGATGTAGCTGGGTGTTCTGTAGAAGTTTCCTCCTGCCATCCCTGCGGGGTCTCCTCAGTTAGGTGTCTCCTCTGAGTGGACCACACCCCGGATGTTCGGCGGGATGTAGCTGGGTGTTCTGTAGAAGTTTCCTCCTGCCATCCCTGCGGGGTCTCCTCAGTTAGGTGTCTCCTCTGAGTGGACCACACCCCGGATGTTCGGCGGGTTGCCGCTGGGTGTTCTGTAGAGGTTTCCTCCTGCCATCCCTGCGGGGTCTCCTCAGTTAGGTGTCTCCTCTGAGTGGACCACATCCCGGATGTTCGGCGGGATGTAGCTGGGTGTTCTGTAGAGGTTTCCTCCTGCCATCCCTGCGGGGTCTACTCAGTTAGGTGTCTCCTCTGAGTGGACCACACCCCGGATGTTCGGCGGGATGTAGCTGGGTGTTCTGTAGAGGTTTCCTCCTGCCATCCCTGCGGGGTCTCCTCAGTTAGGTGTCTCCTCTGAGTGGACCACACCCCGGATGTTCGGCGGGATGTAGCTGGGTGTTCTGTAGAGGTTTCCTCCTGCCATCCCTGCGGGGTCTCCTCAGTTAGGTGTCTCCTCTGAGTGGACCACACCCCGGATGTTCGGCGGGATGTAGCTGGGTGTTCTGTAGAGCTTTCCTCCTGCCATCCCTGCGGAGACTCCTCAGTTAGGTGTCTCCTCTGAGTGGACCACACCCCGGATGTTCGGCGGGTTGCCGCTGGGTGTTCTGTAGAGGTTTCCTCCTGCCATCCCTGCGGGGTCTCCTCAGTTAGGTGTCTCCTCTGAGTGGACCACACCCCGGATGTTCGGCGGGTTGCCGCTGGGTGTTCTGTAGAGGTTTCCTCCTGCCATCTCTGCGGGGTCTCCTCAGTTAGGTGTCTCCTCTGAGTGGACCACACCCCGGATGTTCGGCGGGATGTAGCTGGGTGTTCTGTAGAAGTTTCCTCCTGCCATCCCTGCGGAGACTCCTCAGTTAGGTGTCTCCTCTGGGTGGACCACACCCCGGATGTTCGGCGGGATGTAGCTGCGTGTTCTGTAGAGGCTTCCTCCTGCCATCCCTGCGGAGACTCCTCAGTTAGGTGTCTCCTCTGAGTGGACCACACCCCGGATGTTCGGCGGAATGTAGCTGGGTGTTCTGTAGAGGCTTCCTCCTGCCATCCCTGCGGGGTCTCCTCAGTTAGGTGTCTCCTCTGAGTGGGTCACGCCCCGGATGTTCGGCGGGATGTAGCTGGGTGCTCTGTAGAGGCTTCCTCCTGCCATCCCTGCGGAGACTCCTCAGTTAGGTGTCTCCTCTGAGTGGACCACACCCCGGATGTTCGGCGGGATGTAGCTGGGTGTTCTGTAGAGGCTTCCTCCTGCCATCCCTGCGGGGTCTCCTCAGTTAGGTGTCTCCTCTGAGTGGGTCACGCCCCGGATGTTCGGCGGGATGTAGCTGGGTGTTCTGTAGAGGCTTCCTCCTGCCATCCCTGCGGAGACTCCTCAGTTAGGTGTCTCCTCTGAGTGGACCACACCCCGGATGTTCGGCGGGATGTAGCTGGGTGTTCTGTAGAGGCTTCCTCCTGCCATCCCTGCGGGGTCTCCTCAGTTAGGTGTCTCCTCTGAGTGGGTCACGCCCCGGATGTTCGGCGGGATGTAGCTGGGTGTTCTGTAGAGGTTTCCTCCTGCCATCCCTGCGGAGACTCCTCAGTTAGGTGTCTCCTCTGAGTGGGACCCACCCCGGATGTTCGGCGAGATGTAGCTGGGTGTTCTGTAGAGGCTTCCTCCTGCCATCCCTGCGGAGACTCCTCAGTTAGGTGTCTCCTCTGAGTGGACCACACCCCGGATGTTCGGCGGCATGTAGCTGGGTGCTCTGTAGAAGTTTCCTCCCTGCCATCCCTGCGGGGTCTCCTCAGTTAGGTGTCTCCTCTGAGTGGGTCACGCCCCGGGTGTTCGGCGGCATGTAGCTGGGTGTTCTGTAGAGGTTTCCTCCTGCCATCCCTGCGGAGACTCCTCAGTTAGGTGTCTCCTCTGAGTGGGTCACGCCCCGGGTGTTCGGCGGCATGTAGCTGGGTGCTCTGTAGAAGTTTCCTCCCTGCCATCCCTGCGGAGACTCCTCAGTTAGGTGTCTCCTCTGAGTGGGTCACGCCCCGAGTGTTCGGCGGCATGTAGCTGGGTGTTCTGTAGAAGTTTCCTCCCTGCCATCCCTGCGGAGACTCCTCAGTTAGGTGTCTCCTCTGAGTGGGTCACGCCCCGGGTGTTCGGCCGCATGTAGCTGGGTGCTCTGTAGAAGTTTCCTCCCTGCCATCCCTGCGGGGTCTCCTCAGTTAGTTGTCTCCTCTGAGTGGGTCACGCCCCGGATGTTCGGCGGCATGTAGCTGGGTGCTCTGTAGAAGTTTCCTCCCTGCCATCCCTGCGGGGTCTCCTCAGTTAGTTGTCTCCTCTGAGTGGGCCCTGCCTCGGGTCTCGACGGCTTCTGAGTGGGCCCGGGCTGCATCGGATGCCTTGCATCTGGAAAATTAGGGAACCCGTCTATGTTTGTACCCGTCGTCATCTGGATTGGGTCGCTCTTCAGGTCTCTCCCCTCATCCCTCCCTCCCTCCTTCCCGGGTTGACGGTAGAGGCACATAGGGTCGATTGGCCTTCCTGCGGTGTTCTGCCCCGTATTGGAGGGTATCCTCCCTTCCTCCGTATCTTTACTTTTACCATACTATGATTTACATGTAAAGATTTTCGTTATGATGATTAAAATGATAGAAGTTTAATATATTGAAATGAGAAATAAAATGCATATCTTGAATTTTCTGTGAACTTCAATCTTGACTGAATTTTGTATGCAAAGGAAATCTTAGAAGATAGACACAATACTGCAGAGCTCATTAAAATACACAACTTGTGTGGAATGTTTTCGTAGCCTTTGGCCATTTTCTAAATATTTCTTATTGGAAGTTTAGACCTCTCTAAATGTCAGCTAAGGACATGCTTCAAAGTTTGGGATTCTTCTACCCCTCCCCTTCATTTCTTTCCAACGCAAGAGCTTGTTATCACGAATAAATATTTGAATGTTGTTTCCGCAGCTGTTACCTTCTTGTTTCATTTCATACCATTCCTAGGTGAAAATATGTTGTAAGGTAGCAGGGGTAGAAGCAGAGCCGCCCACGGAGGAAGACATGGTGCAAGTTGAGGGGAATACAAAAATATTCAAGTAAATTGATGTAGGTAATATAGGCACATTTATTAGCATTCCCAATCGGATACCGTAATTGTTAACTCAGTTTGTTAATCTAAATGTACTGTATCCCCCCAAAAAACTAATACAATTCATACTGTATGCTATAATGTGGCACATCAAATAATTTTTGGAAATGTATAAAAGGAACTATTAACACTATGTAGTTATTATTACTCTATTTAGATAGATACAACAGGATACATTGAAACACCATGTAATAAAATACACCATCACCTGCCAAATGTAGGTAGAGAAGGTATTGCATTCCACCCAAACATTCGATACCCAGAGTTCACCGGAAATACAAGTTTTGAGGCTCTCTGAATAAAAGAAAATATTTTAGAAAAAGGTTCGCGTGTGTGTGCTACATTACACATTTTGTTATGGATACAAAGAGAACAGTGACAGTGAAATGTTTAACAACTGGACGCTATATGCTGGCCTTAAAATTCCGTACTGTTTCCACGACATCGCGAGAAACAACTGAATGTTGACAGGACTAAAGAATGACCAGTAAATGAACAATTCGAACCATTAATAACGGATATCTCAGAAACGGCCATTGCCACAAAAAAACCTTATTTGAAATAAATTGTGTGTTTAAAAGACATCTACATTTCTTGTGTAGTACGTTTTCGTCTATCGCTTAACGTTTACAACTTCTAAAAGATTATACAAGATTCCTTCCGAATGAAGAGGACTTCACAGGCTCTTCTCAGAAAATTTAAGATATATATTTTATTTGTCATGTAAATATCTTTGATATATGGTATTTTAATTAAAATCGTTATAGGCATTTTTTTAGAAAAGTGTTCCATGTTAAAGGTATTTGGGATGGGGGATTTTCTTGAAAATTTTCGTGTCGTATCCTTAGAAGAGCTGAACTTAAATACCAAGTACTTGACGTTTTTCCTTTTTTGCGTTATGCTGTTCACAGACACACACACGCACGGACATATTTCCAAAAATGCTTTATTGGATTCAGGGGGGCTTAAAACATGTATTTCCGGAGAAATCTCGGTATCGAACTTTTGGGCGGAATGCAATACTTCCCCTACTTACTGTACGTAGTAGAGTACCTTTATCCCATTCTCCCCCAACCATGCCCATAATTCTCTTTCCCCCCTTTTTTCTTTTAAGTTTCATTCCAATTTATTCTTTAACTTTCAATTAACGTCTCCTCAGCTTGCTGTGTACGTGCGAATAGTAAGCCTACCTCTTTCAGTAAACGCCGCGCGGGAATTGAAAGTAACAATGGAAAATAACTGTGTGTTCGACGAAAACCTCTTTCTCTCGCTTTACCGCTATAAAGAAGTCCGCAATAATGCAATTGACAATGAGCGATTCTATCCCAACAGAATCAGTAGTCTGCTGTTCGTGAATGTGAGTTTGTTACTGTGAGAGACGTCATCTGTTTGCGTGGAGGCGAAGGCTGGGCACGCAGAGACGGCAGTAACCTCACCCGCGCAGTTCCGAGAATTATTAAGACTGGTTTCTGCTCGAAACTACTAGAAATCGCTGAGACTGAAGTTCCAGCATGAATGAGCACATTCTGGTAATTGTCGCGGTGTTACAAGAAAATGTGGACAGCGAATGGGCGCAAGAGTGACTTATGTGACAGTCGCATTGTGTTAGCAAAGTCAGCTAGTGTTAGCTCTCCAAACGAGTGTACTAGTACTAGATTTTATAATGCCAAAGGTACCCAGTGCTCATTTATTGTTCTGGCTGAGGAATTCAAACAAGATTTCATAGACACTGATGGAACTGTTATGCGATGTACTATTTGTGATTCAGGAATTTTGTTAGATGAAAAACACCAGCGAGATCGCATCAAACAACACATTTCCAGCTCTAAGCATCAAATGAACAAGACTCTTCAAGCAAACAAATCACGGCAACCTCTATTACGAAATGCGTTTCAACAGAGTCCTACAAAAAGCCAAAATTTGAAGGAATTAAACATTGATTTGTGTGCAGCTCTTACACAAGCAGGTATTCCGCTCAATAAGGTGAACCATCCAGCGTTCAAGGGATTTCTTGAAAAATACAAAAAGATGTCAATGCCCGATGAGAGTACTTTAAGAAAAACTACATGGAGCCTGTTTACCAAGAAACCATAGAAAGAATAAAGTCTGATTACGATGTGGGAATCATTGTGGATGAAACGATAGACTCAATGGAACGATATGTTTTGAACATTTTAGTTTTTCCCTTAGAAGGGGAGAAAGTTAAGCCCATGTTGTTAAAAATGTACGAGCTGCAGAAAGCCAATGCCGGTACAGTAATGCAATCCATTATGGACTTCTGCCAAAAACTCTGGCCTACTGGTATCGAGTTTGAAAAACTTCTTCTTGTGGTTACGGACCAGGTTCCATACATGGTTTCAGCTGTTAACCAATTGAAACCTTTATTTCCTAACATGAAGCATGTGACATGCTTGGCTCATGCCCTTCACAGGGTTTGTAAATCCATAAGGAACGAATACGACATCGCAAATCAATTCATCTCTGCCCTGAAGAAGATTCTACTGAAAGCTCCGAGCCGTGTTGTTTACTATAGGGAAATCACTGGCCTGCCCCTTCCAAATTTCACGGTCATTACTCGCTGGAGATCTTGGATTGAGTGTGCTGCTATATTGTGTGAGAATTTTGACAAAATTAAAGAGTTTGTGCTTTCTATGGATCCATCCGATGCAGGTGCAATTTCTATGGCGCAGCAACTTCTGTTACCGGAGAAAATACATAATTTGCAACAGAACTATATTGTGTCCATAGTTACAAGTACCTGCCTGCAGCTATTGAACGATTGGAAGAACAAGGTCTGGAGAAGGAAAAACAATGGGATATTTTTACTTCCATGAGGGAGCAGTTAGATGGCTTTGCCAAAGACAAACTTGAATCTAGTCTTCAGAAGAATCCAGACATTGAGGAATTCGCCACATTTGTAGAGTTGCCATTTCAAGTGAATACAAGGTTTGCCCCACTGGTTTCTGTGGATGTTGAAAGAAGTTTTAGCATCTACAAACACATTCTATCTCCTAATAGAAACAGACTTACTTTTAAAAATGTGGAGATGCTTAATGTCTTGAAGTATAACAGCTTCATGTTTTTTTCCTTCTTTTGATGAGGGATAATTTGATGTACTTGTTTGTAGTTCAATAAATTAGAATAGAGGAAAGAGAAATCGTTCAATTAGTTAAGGGAATGCACAACTGAAATTAACCCAAAATCTCCATTGCTTGTAGTTTTAGAATCCACTTTTATTTTTGACCTAGCGAACGCTTCGGGATCGTTACGAGACTTTTTAAATATCCTTGCGCATTTGGTTGATAGGTGTTTATATTTTTAAAACTTGATTTTAAGGAGTTTCTTATTTTCAGCATTTCTGCATATTCAAAATGTTCCACACTATGTAGTTTTCATCCATTCATATTGACTTTTTTATGCTTACTTAAAAAAACCAAATAAATAAAACTGTCATATAATTTTTTTGTGTAATGAATAGTTTTTGCGCTACTAATTTTTGAAGATAACAACGTATACAAAAAAACCAGAAAACACAATACAAAACTGCAAAACATTTTTCTTTTAGATTAAGAAAGGTAGAAATAAATTATATGACAGGTTTGTAGTTCCTCGACATAGAAGCAACACAATTTTTTTTAAAAAATTCATGTGTTGCATTTTACATATATTCATAATTTTATATTTTGAAAATTAATAACTTTAAAACTAATTAAGATTTTGGATTGAAATTCACAAAACAATTATATCTAAAGAAGGCTGACACGTGGTTAAAATTTCAGCCCAATTAAATGGATAGTTTAGAAAATAGCAATTTCAGTTGTGCATCCCCTTAAATAAGCCAGCACCTTATTGTCCCTTTTTTCACCTTTTCCCTTCCTTTTTTCATCTGAAATTTGCACCTAAAAATCCTAACCGTGGTAATAAGCTTTAGTACGACTAGTTTGTATACCTACTAATAAACAATAGAGAATAGAGAAAGTCGTGTGAATGTATCACCTCAGAGTTTTTGTAAAAGTGCAATAAAACTGAAGATTTTAAAGAAAACGATTTGTAAGTGAGTGCTTCACAAAACAACGCACACCTTGAAACTGAAATGTTTGCTTACGTCATCACGTCATATATCCATGAAAGTTACAGGCGCGTTCGCTTTCACCTGCAGCATCGTACATCACCTGTTAAAGGGATGGTCGGCAGGAGATCAATTAATTACGTGCACTCGCCACTTTCTGCCTTTTTATTTCCTTGTGGCGTTTCGTGAAAGTGGGTATGTGCTGACATATATCTTCAACATTAATATCACAAACTGTAAATCATTTAGAATGATTAGAACATTCTTAATTACTACGTTCATTCGTTTTGAAACGAAGGTTGTTTATGAGGGTAGTTTGAACAATGTGTAGGCTTATAGGCCAAGGTCCATTGCCATCTAAGGGAATAGCGAATCAACATCAAAAACATCTCACATTTCGTTGCACACGAGAGTTGATCTCGTTTTTAACGTAATTTCTCTTGTTTCAACAAATCTCGCTATACACGTGAGTTGATTTTGTTCTAAACGTGATTTCTCTTAGTTTCAGGAATCAATATAATATTATTTATTGGTATATTACAAATTTGAGCGCTGTATAAAAATAGTATAGGCCTACGGCCTTCGTTTCGCAAACATTGCTGCTCGCAAAATAAAACACTTGTATCATAATTTATTATCATGGAACAGAACTATAACCAAAGAAACTAAGTTGCAAGTATAGAATCATTAACGAGAAGCACCGCCACATATGGGGGCTGAAATTTGGAAACTCGACAAAGATATCTATGTAAATGGACTTTTTAAGGTCAGAAAAAAATTAGGAGCACTGTTATTAGGAAGAAATGAATTCTGTGGTAGAACATGTCGTAAACAGCTAAACTGTTGTGGACACATCAGGAGAATGTCAGAGGAAAGTTTGGGAATGGTGTCCACCTGGGAGAAGAGAAAGAGGTAGACCCAGAAATCTTTGAATGTAGGAAAAAAGGAGGAGGAATGGAATGACGAGAAGAAACAGAAAGATGTTTGCTAGACTCTAATTAATATTTATTTTTAATTGATTATTGAGCCTGCAAAATACGAGTTCGCGTGTTCTGATTGCTAGCAGCATCTATGCTCTCTTCTCCTTTACTAGACTGAGGGTGAATGTGAATCACACTAATTAAAGTTATATTGTAGTATTTAATTCTGAAGATTTCAAAGTAAGAGGTAAATGTTAAACACTTTACAAAATTGTGTGTTTGTTACGTAGGACCCATTTCCACTTTGTTTTAATTTAGGTTTATGTGTGATTCAATTGGGACTCGCAATGCAATGTTTGTAAGGTGCGGAATTATATAACAAAGTTACACAGTTTTTGTATCACACACAAATGTTTATTACATTGTTCCTGATTATACAAAGTAACGCGACTGAGTTCGGACGTAGGATTGCCAGATCTCCGGGTATACGGACCAATGACTTTAATGTCGCCTTACTCGTTCATCATTTTGAATGGGTCGAATGCTAATTTCTAATTGTAACAAAACGCTATGTCTCTATTCTTATTCTGGCGTCTGTAGTATTCGGCTCACATTATCTCGCAAGCCGCGGAAACGTCAATTTTGTGTGTTCGCTCGTTCATCGTCGCTAGTCAGTTTACCGGCAATTATTGCAACGGTCGGATCGTGAGTCAATACACTACCACTACCTTTCATAATTCGGAATAGTTTGTTGTTCTGTGATAGTGAGTAATAACGGCGATATGTAAGTTCGTTCCGTGAAGAATGGTTGCACGACGAAAATTATAAAGAGTGGTTACAAAAAGTTGATAGTGACAAGTGCAGAATATGCAGTATCTCATTTACTGTTAAATATGCCGACGTGAAGGTCGTGAATAAACATTTACAATCACAAAGACACAAGGCGAATATTATCATACAAAAACAAAATCAACCTCTTCTTAAATTCTTACCAAAACAATTCTCTGCACAAGATGACAAAATCACTGCAACGGAATTAACTTTGACTTATCATTCTTACAATTCTCAAGATTGTGGCAATAAATTGTATCCACATGTTTTCAGAGACTTCCGTAGCAACGAAAGTAGGGTGCGGCCTTATGCTAAAGAGAAGCTACTAAGCGAATTAAAGCAAAGTGTTCCGTTTACATTAGGTTCAGACGCTTCAAATAAGGGCAATAAACACATTACCCGATAGTTGTAACCTACTTTTCCAAAGACAAAGGAAAATGTAACGAAGTTCTTAATTTCTATGAAGATGTAAACAAATCTGCAGAAGCCATTTTAAATAAACTAAAACCTATTTGATTGAAAAATGGTTTAACACTAAACAATGTAGTTTCTTATTTAGCCGACAATGCTTCAGTTAATTTCGGTAAACATAATTCTGTCTTTACTATATTAAAAGAAAAAATCTGATGTGTTACACTCACATGACTTTCTCTACTCTTGTACAAACTATTTTTACAAACTCTTATTCTCCATGTGCTTCATGTTAATCGAGATAAACATTTGCAGACTCTATCTTATTGCTAATTTTCTTGTACATGTAAGGGGAATATATATATACAGGGCAATATAGAAATACAGTAGCCTTTAAGCATATACATATCTCTTAATAGCTGGTTGCTAGGTGCAGCACCATTCCCTTTGCCACAGATCTTTGCATATACAAGACAAAAAAATCTGATGTGTTACACTCACATGACTTTCTCTACTCTTGTACAAACTCTTATTCTCCATGTACTTCATGTTAATCGAGATAAACATTTGCAGACTCTATCTTATTGCTAATTTTCTTGTAGATGTAAGGGGAATATATATTTACAAGGGCAATATAGAAATACAGTAGCCTTTAAGCACATACATATCTCTTAATAGCTGGTTGCTAGGTGCAGCACCATTCTCTTTGCCACAGATCTTTGCATATACAAGACAAAAAAATGAATAACGAATTCCCATTTGAGAAAATAAGTATTGAAAAATTTAAGGGAATAACAAGCAATATCTCGAAAATGGTTCACTCAACAACAAAAAATGTATATGTCATAAATTGTGTATTTTAACGCGATCTACATTTTTTGTGTAGTCAAATTTTGTCTATCTCTTATGGTTTACCAGTATGCAAAGCTCGTTCACAATGAAGAATACTTTTGGAGACATTCCCAGAAAATTCAAGATATACATTTTATTTGTCATGAAAATATCTTAAACATATGATATTTTAATCAAAATCGTTAGAGCCATTTTTGAGAAAATTAAAATTTTCGAAAAATCTTCCATGTAAAGGGTAATCTGGGTGGGGGGATTTTCTTGAAAACCTTCGTGTCGCATCTCTGAAAGATACTGAACCTAAATACCAAGTTTGGTGTTCATCCGACTGTTCGTTTCTGAGTTATGCTGTTCACAGACAGACACACACACACGGACATTTTCCAAAAATGTTTTTTTTTTTGGATTCAGGGGGTCTCAAAACATGTATTTCCGGTGAAATCTCGGTATCGAATTTTTGGGTGGAATACAATACTATCCCTACTTACTATACGTAGTAGAGAAAGTAAAAAATGCAAACTTATCAAAGCCAATTGTTGATGCCATATATTACATAATTGTGCTAAATATGATGTAGAAAGTCTAGTTCTTAAAATTTATTCAGACTTTTCATCATCAAAAAATTCCGAGGAAGTAAAAACATTTTGCGAGTTTGCTCAGCACGACTATAGTGAAATATTGCGACACGTTATTGTGCGATGGTTGTCTTTGTAGTCAGCTGTGAAGCGTCTTGTTAGAATGTGGCGACGCACCCCCTAATTTGGAAATTTATTAGTTCACAACAAGCTGAAATAAACGAGTATTCCCTAACACTACCACAGTGTTTTCTGTATTTTTTAAATACAACTCTACCCGTATTTTCTAAAACAATTGCACTTTTGGGAAAAGAGAACACACTTTCCACAGTTGTTCACGAGATTATGTTGGAAGTGAAGAAACAAATAGAGGGTCGTAAGGAGGATAAGTTTTATGGGTTTGAAGTCAACGTGTCTTTAGAACATCTTACAGAAGAAGAAAAGAATATTCTAGTAAAAGAGAACACACTTGTTTATGACAGATTATTTAACTATCTTAATAAGTGGTACAACTTTACTGGGAATGACAATGTGTATAAAATTGTGTCCATGCTAGATTTATGTCAACCAAAACTATTTTCATTTAATGACATGGCCGAAGTGGGAAAGAAGTTGAAAATTAGTTTCGATGGAAACGAACTGTTTCATGAGTTTATTGTTTTGAAATCGGTAGTATCAAATCTTGATAGGAAGGATAATAATTGTTGTAAAATGTGGAGTGAGTTTTTTGAAAAAGCAGATGCACCAAATGAGTTTAAAATAATGCAGCAGGTCCTCGCAATTGCTGTCAGTAACGCGCACGTTGAACGAGTGTTTAGTGTAATGAATGCATTATGCTAGAAACAGAATGTCAACGGAACTTGTGAAAGCCGAGATTTGTGTTCAGATGAATTTGAAAATAATTTTTACAGCACGGTTCTTAGAACAAGACACTCCTGAATGCAGCGAAATCCTCAAAAAATATGAATAATAAGGTACGCTTTTATAACAGTAATTTTTACTACTATTTTTATTTAGTTTGCATAGGTTCGATTAGTAGCAGTAGTGGTAGTAATAGTCGTGGTCGTAGGTTAATTTTATTATGTTGGTAAAAATTGTGACCGTAATACAACAAAAAAATCTGTTTAACAATTTGTGTCCCCATTTTCTGAAATGTCCGTTGGTTGGTCTCCGGGTTCAATCTGGCAACCCTATTCGCCTGACACACAAATTGTCTGATTGGCTGTTTCAAGAAATGTGCAGGGCGTCCTCTCAGTCATCCAAGATTCCCCCGCTTCAAGATCATTTTGGGATTCTTTTAGCGTCTAGCATAGAAAGTTTATAAAATACTTTCCCGTCGTCTTCGTTACTCGCTTGCTTGTGTCGAAAGTGTTTTTGTGGAAATCGCATGCGTCGTGTATAATATGAGAGAATATATCTAACAAAACATTGAAATATCACACAGAAACATAGTGAAACAATATAATATACACATGATTATAAATAGGACAATAATATAGCATAAAATACTGCTTCAACATTGTAATTCTAGATATAAATACAAATAAAATTATTGTCATTATTATTATTTACAAAATGAATACGATGAATACGTTACAAATTGTGCCATTCAAGTAATTTAAGTGCTGAAGTGCCTAGCTTACATGGGGATTGTGGGTTCGTGTCCCTCCTTGGGCATCGGGGTTTGTGTGTGTCACAGAGAGTAAAACAACCAAGAGAAGAAAAACTCCTTACCGTTACATTCACATGATTTCTACCAACTACACTTACAAAAACATACTTTTTATACGCTTCATGTTAATCGAGATTAACGTTTCATTACACATTTGGTTGTACATACAGGAAACAAGTGATAGTTTAAAAAGCAGGTCGCAGCGTATTCTTTCCATCACATTACGAGAAACAAAAGGTATTATAAAGTAATGGGACATTCAAACCATAGCAACGAATATCTGCGAAATACCACAAAAATCACTTGAAATAAATTGTGAGTTAACGAGTTTCTGCATTTTTTGGTAGTAGGTTTTCGAGGTTTACCAGTTACATAAAATTCAATCATAAGGAAGAGAATTTCACGCACAGAAAATTCAGTATATGCATTCTATTACATATGCAAGTATGTTAAACATAGGATGCTATTTTACTAAAAATTGCTAGAGCCATTTTTGACAAATTAAAAAATATTGAAACATGTCCCACAAATGTGGTATTTATCCGACTTTTGGTTTTGGACTTTGCTATCCTCACACGCATACATGTGTCTTTTTCCACAAAGGGGGCGCTAAACATGTCCATACCTATTTCCGGCGAAATATGGACACCGAATTTTTGGGTGCAGTGCAATACTTGGTCTACCTATCATAAGTAGGTGCTAGAGGAAGTAAGTCGGTCGATCCTCGTTGCTCCCGTAGGGGGGGGCTCTGGGACCCCTAGCACTCGTGACACATAAGTACGCCGGGCCGAACATATGAGCCGCTCCTGGACTAGCTGGGCGGTGACTTCCTAGGCACTGTCGCTTCCCTTTGGGTTGAGTTGCAGTCCTTGTTGCCACGGTCACTAGAACTTTTGGTTTGAAAAGAAACAGGAAAAGGGAGGGATTTAGGTACTCCGCAACAAGTAAAGCAACTGAGCTCGCAGGACAAGAGTGCACGTATACTAAATACGGACTTCATAGCGCAAGATCCGTTCTAACTAGAGTGTAGAGAAATGTGCTATCGCTCTCCGTACAAACTGCTGTAAAACAAGTAAAACAAAGAAAAGAAATTAAAATGTGGGAACATGTTAGTTATAATAACGAAAGAGAAATGTGTACATTTCCCTGTGTTTATGAGCAGGTATGAAATACGCCAACACTTCACGCATTTTTGTTGTGCTTTTCCGGGAAGAGGGAGGATGGTTACCCAAATGCTCAATCTGTTTAAAAAGTTAACTGCTCAAATTTCTCTTTATTTAAAATAGTTTTTCTTGTTTCTAATTATCCTGAATAATTACATTACATGTTACCTTTTTTACGATCATTTCCAGAATTACAACTTAAAAGTGAAATGCTTTGTTCAGGATCGTTTTTTAGGAGCTTAACGTTTTGCTTGTGAAATTACTTTTTATTGTGAGTGAAAAGAATTGTGTAATGGGTAAGAGTAATACTACATATTTTTTCATAAACAAATTATTTTCATTGAAGAATGCCAAATTAAGGCAGACAAATAACTCTCATTTTCGTCTCGTGTTAACATAACAGGTACAATCGAACTGCTACGCAGTGAGAAGAAAACTAGACAAACAAGCCAGGGTGCACATAGCTTGTCCAAGTCGGAGCGTGCCTTCATCCCGACCAAACTGAGTTCACATGCGCTCCAAACAGATTGGGCGAGAAAGTGGCATTTTGTAGACCTCTAAACGAGACTCAGGTCATTGGCATTTAACAAGTCAGTCTCGTGCCAATAAATTTACATCCGTGTATAAGAACTCCTGCGGGACAAAATTCCGGCACACCGGAGACACAGTTGTTATAGCCGTTAAATTGCTTTCTTTATTTTTGTTTTTATTATTCTTTCTTTATTTTTGAGCCGGGGTCATTCTAGTGTCTGAGACCCACCCCAAACTACACTTTATATGGAAAACTATTCGTTACCTTCGATTTTCTCAAACATGGCTCTGAGTAAAGTGCCACACGTTTAAGATATTTGCATGAAAAACAAAATGCATATCCTGAATTTTCTGGGAATAGCTTGTGAGGTCCTGTTTTGTATAATTGATAAACCGCAAGAAATAGACGAAGTCTTACTACCAAAAACTAGGAATCTCGTTAAAACACATCATTTGTCAAATAAAATGTTTATGGCGTCAACTACTTCCGAGATATTCTTTGTTATTGATTTGAATGTTCATGTACCTATACATTTTTAAGTGGTAGGTCGCTATTCGTTTTTTCTCATGGTCTCTTGATACCGTATTCTTCTTATATCTGCAAAGAAATGTGTAGATGAGTAATGGAAGTTTATCTGAACTAACAAAGCAAATAGAAGAATAAGTGTAGAGAAAATCATGTGAATGCAAGAGATTAGAAGTTTTTGTCAGTTCCTTATGGTTAAGTGGTAACACAAAAGCCAACCATGATGAAGAGGTCTTCAAAGACTGTGCTGAAGAATACATATTAATGGTGCATCTTAAACATGAAAATTAAAAATGACAAACACTTTTCATTAAAAGGGCTAGTTCGGTATGGGGGGATTTTCATGAAACTCTTCGCCTCGCATGCTTAAACAGAGTCTGGTTCAACTATGAAGTTGGTATTCATCCACTTTTCGTTTTTCAACTGTCATCCACACCCACGTCCTTTCCCTAAAGATGCCTTTTTAGTTTCAAAGGACCTCTAAATTTGTATTTCTTTTGAATATCAGGGGTATTTTAAGGGTATATCAGGTATTTTTTGAAAGGAAGGAACCATCATTAAAATCTACATCATTTAGGGGTGGGAGACACATAAATGAATCACCTTTCCAGGTTTAGAAAGCACCGAAAGCTAGTAATAAATAATGCAATATATACCAACATTAGAATAGAGAAAATTTGCGTGTGTGTGTGGGAGGAGGAGGGGGTAATCTCCAAAACCACCCTATAAAACACCTAAAATATGAGGTATAAAACACCTAATTTATATTCATAAAAGACTGAAAAGGATTTAGAAAGCTTCGTTGAGAATGTCTTGGAGTAGAAAATACGCAGAGTTAGTTGCTGTACTCCACAGAGAATGTGGCAGACACGAAAGCCGGTCAGTTGCTGTACTCCACAGAGAATGTGGCAGACACGAAAGCCGGTCAGTTGCTGTACTCCACAGAGAATGTGGCAGACACGAAAGCCGGTCAGTTGCTCTACTCCACAGAGAATGTGGCAGACACGAAAGCCGGTCAGTTGCTCTACTCCACAGAGAATGTGGCAGACACGAAAGCCGGTCAGTTGCTCTACTCCACAGAGAATGTGGCAGACACGAAAGCCGGTCAGTTGCTGTACTCCACAGAGAATGTGGCAGACACGAAAGCCGGTCAGTTGCTCTACTCCACAGAGAATGTGGCAGACACGAAAGCCGGTCAGTTGCTCTACTCCACAGAGAATGTGGCAGACACGAAAGCCGGTCAGTTGCTCTACTCCGCAGAGAATGTGGCAGACACGAAAGCCGGTCAGTTGCTGTACTCCACAGAGAATGTGGCAGACACGAAAGCCGGTCAGTTGCTCTACTCCACAGAGAATGTGGCAGACACGAAAGCCGGTCAGTTGCTCTACTCCGCAGAGAATGTGGCAGACACGAAAGCCGGTCAGTTGCTGTACTCCACAGAGAATGTGGCAGACACGAAAGCCGGTCAGTTGCTGTACTCCACAGAGAATGTGGCAGACACGAAAGCCGGTCAGTTGCTCTACTCCTCAGAGAATGTGGCAGACACGAAAGCCGGTCAGTTGCTGTACTCCACAGAGAATGTGGCAGACACGAAAGCCGGTCAGTTGCTGTACTCCACAAAGAATGTGGCAGACACGAAAGCCGGTCAGTAGCTGTACTCCTCAGAGAATGTGGCAGACATGAAAGCCGGTCAGTTGCTGTACTCCACAGAGAATGTGGCAGACACGAAAGCCGGTCAGTAGCTCTACTCCGCAGAGAATGTGGCAGACACGAAAGCCGGTCAGTTGCTGTACTCCACAGAGAATGTGGCAGACACGAAAGCCGGTCAGTTGCTGTACTCCGCAGAGAATGTGGCAGACACGAAAGCCGGTCAGTTGCTGTACTCCTCAGAGAATGTGGCAGACATGAAAGCCGGTCAGTAGCTGTACTCCTCAGAGAATGTGGCAGACATGAAAGCCGGTCAGTTGCTGTACTCCACAGAGAATGTGGCAGACATGAAAGCCGGTCAGTTGCTGTACTCCACAGAGAATGTGGCAGACACGAAAGCCGGTCAGTAGCTCTACTCCGCAGAGAATGTGGCAGACACGAAAGCCGGTCAGTAGCTCTACTCCGCAGAGAATGTGGCAGACACGAAAGCCGGTCAGTTGCTGTACTCCACAGAGAATGTGGCAGACACGAAAGCCGGTCAGTTGCTGTACTCCACAGAGAATGTGGCAGACACGAAAACCGGTCAGTTGCTGTACTCCACAGAGAATGTGGCAGACACGAAAGCCGGTCAGTTGCTGTACTCCGCAGAGAATGTGGCAGACACGAAAACCGGTCAGTTGCTGTACTCCACAGAGAATGTGGCAGACACGAAAGCCGGTCAGTTGCTCTACTCCACAGAGAATGTGGCAGACACGAAAGCCGGTCAGTTGCTGTACTCCACAGAGAATGTGGCAGACACGAAAGCCGGTCAGTTGCTCTACTCCACAGAGAATGTGGCAGACACGAAAGCCGGTCAGTTGCTCTACTCCGCAGAGAATGCGTGGTATAAACAAAAGCCGGTTCTATTTTGTTGCAGGCAATATACAAAGATGGACATGATAAAACATTTAAGGGAATATTTATTTCTTTAATTTCCATTTAACACATACTGAAGTTGTGCGTAACAAAGAAACGGTATCAAATCTCTGAACCTTTATTCTAGTTCTGTAAATGTTTCTGGATGCCAAAAGCCCATGTGAGAAGGTTTTGCTTTGTACTCATGTTGTAATCAAGGGCTTGCTAAATAATTGTATAAAGAGAGAAAACGGTTCATATTAAAAATCAGTGAACCGATATTTTATAATTAACAATTAAGATTATTTGTCTCGATGGTTGCAGACTATGTGCATTTTCTAAATAGGTTAACTTGGTGGCCTGGGAGTGCGGAATCTTTATATTCACCAGCTTCACCTCTATTTTGTTGCATATGTAAATGATTTCTGTATTATCTGAAAACTGTGTAAAATTTATATTATTAAATAACTATGGGATCAAAGAGTTGACCCATTCTTATTTAATTTCAACTACTTTAATTATTTAAAAGATTACTCGAATATTCCGACCGATGATTCTTCCACCACCAAAGGATACTTCGCACTTCGGAGCTTGGTAGACTGTCGGGGGCGGTTAACGCTCTAATGCATAGTGTTACCATTTGGCAACTAAGACGTTTAGTAAACGTTTTAGACTATTTAAACAGGTTTTTCTTTTTATATCTTGATATTGTACTGGCCCTTAACAATAAAATAGTTTCTGTAGCCATTTTATATAATAGCTTATTTCAATACAATCGTAGAACAAAAAGCCGAAATGTAACCCTGTCATTCATCCACGCAACCACGTGAGCCCTCCCAATACGAACTCATGACATTCAGCTGTGAATGTATTGCCCCTCACCTTAACAAATGGCTTCCGGTTATGAATTAGAAGAGGGGCCATGTAGCAAGTTGCGCCTTTTTGCGTCAATATCGGCTATTGGGAATACGAAATTACAACCATAAGGGGGAGGATTTAGTATGGGTCACTGTAAAGAGCTAAATGAAATGCATGTAGAAAGTTCGGGTAAAGTGACAAGGGCAGTACAAAGTCTTCACATTCCAGGAAGCGCGTCCTCTGTTTGAACTGTGACACATTCCTCTGCGAGGAGGCTCGTGTTAGGATTTCTTTGGTAATTGAACGAGCTGATAATGACACTATATTTGTAATATGTTTTCTTGGGAGCATCTTGATTCAGCTACGTTTATTATACGTGTGACAATTTAAGTACCGCTTACTTATTTTGAAACGCAATATATTTCAACAATTAAAACCTACTGTATAATAGTTTGATTACACATTTCATTGCAGGTACAAGTGAGGGCTTTAAAATTCCGTTCTCTTTGCATGACCACGAAGAGAAAACGAATAGCGACTTCCCACTAGCACAAGTATTTGAAAATTCAAATCAATAACAAAGAATATCTCGGAAATGGTTAACACCACAAAAAATTATTTCTCTTAAACGAGGTCTAAATTTCTGTGTACTAGGGTTTACCAAATTATTATATAAAAGTCATTCAGAATGAAGAGGACTTCACAGGATATTCCCAGAAAATTCAAAGACATACACTTTATTTGTCATGCAAATATTTTAAAAATATGATATTCTAATCAAAATCGTTACACCATTTTTGAAAAAAAATCCATGTAAACGGTTTGGGGTGGGGGATTTTCTTGAAATCTTGTGTGTCGCTTCCTTGCAAGCTGTTGAACTTAAATTACCAAGTCTGGTGTTTAACCAAGATTTCATTTTTTTAGCTATTCTCTCTCTCCTTCCCTCCCTCCCTCTCTTTCTCTCTCACGGACCTTTTTCTAAAAGTATGTTTTGAGGTCCTTAACCTCAAAACATGTATTTACTGCGAAAACTCGACATGGAATTTTTTGGCGAAATACAATACTTCCACTACTTACTGTACGCAATTAATTAAACAGGATGCTACCCGTTTTACTGTATTTGTGCTTTAATTAAGTTTATTACATACACTAAATGTGTCTGGCCTAGCATCAGAAATTCATGAACCGATATTTATAGAATTATTTTGTTCGATGATTACAGACAATATATAATTTCTACAATTTAAATTGGTGGCTTGGAGGGTAGAGAATTTTTACACCCTATTTTGTTAAATTTTGTATTCCTTAATTGAAAATGCGGAGCGTTCATATTGTTAAATAACCAGGAAACCGTAGAGAAGTAGATTATCCAGAAATGACTGGAGCATTTAGATAGGGGAGGGCAGGACTAAGGGACTCACCTATATAAATCGAATATTATTTATCTGCAAGAGTGGCAGCTGAGGGAAGTCCAAGTGATCACTATGAGCAGTTTATATCAGAGATTCGCTTGTTTTCATAACATGTTCACTCCTTCTAGAATTGTTGAATAATGTAATCAACTACATTCACTGTTAGGAAACTAGTTATGGATGTGACGCCAATTTATTGTCCTTACTACCAACATAGGAATCCTAACTTATTTTACCTGAAAACTGCAACTTATATACCATTAGTTTTAGTCCAGCTAAGGAAACTACCAAGGAAATGTACACTTTAAAGTCGACTACAAAAGAAAAGGAAAGGTGTGATGTGATACATTCACGTGACTTTCTCTACCCTCTAACGTTTATTAGCGGGTATACAAACAATTCTTGTTAAAGCTTATTTTTCTATTATATTTTAATCCAAATAAACCTCTGTAGAAATAGTTACATTACACATTTCGTTATAGATACAAAGAGAACAGCGATAGTCAAATGTTTAACACCTGGACGCTATATGCTGGCCTTAAAATTCCATACTGTTTCCATGACATCGCGAGAAACAACTGAAAATCGATAACACTTTAAAAGAATGAGTATTGAATGACGGATATCTCAGAAACGGCTTATGCCACACAAAAACTTATTTTAAGCAAATTGTGAGTTCTAAAGATATTAACATTTTTCGTGTGGTGCGTCTTTTACATTTCGTTCTATCGCTTAACGTTTACCAGTTATACAAGATTATACAAAATTCCTTCCGAATGAAGAGGACTTCACAGGCTATTCCCACAAAATTCAACATATATATTTTAGTTGTCATGTAAATATCTTTAATATACGACACTTTAATCAAAATCGTTAGAGCCGTATTTTTAAAAATTCAAAATTTTCGAAAAATGTTCCATTAAAGGGTAGTTGGGTGGGTATTGAAAATCTTTGTGTCGCATCAGGTGCTGAACCTCAATACTAAGTTTGGTGTTTATCCGACTTTTCGTTTTTGAGTTATGCTGTTCACAGACACACAAACACAGAACCTTTTTCTAAAAATCTGATATGTTACACTCACATCACTTTCTCTACTCTTGTACAAACTCTTATTCGCCATCTATTTCATATTAATCGAGATAAACATTTGCAGAAACGATCTTTTGACATGCAAAGAGAATTACATTTTACACATAGCGACCAGTTCTAAAAATATTTGACTATCGCTTAAGGTGTACTGTGTTCCCCTTGTTTTGTACTTGCAACGGCAATATAGAAAAACAGTAGCCTTTAAGCACATACATATCTCTTAATAGCTGGTTGCTAGGTGCAGCACCATTCCCTTTGCCACAGATTAATACTCTTTGCATATCCAAGACAAAAAAAATGAATAACGAATTCCCATTTGAGAAAATAAGTATTGAAACATTTAAGGGAATAACAAGAAATATCTCGAAAATTGTTCAGTCCACAAAAAATGTATATGACATAAATTGCGTATGTTAACCAGATCTACATTTTTTTTTCTGAAGAAAAATTTTGTCTTTATGTTACGGTTTACCAGTTATGTAAAAGTCATTCAAAATGAAGGGGACTTTTGGGGACATTGCCAGAAAATTCAATATATACATTTAATTTATCATTAAAATATCTTAAATGTATGATATTTTAATCAAAATCGTTAGAAGCATTTATGAGAAAATCAAAATTTTCTAAAAATATTCGATGTGAAGGGTAGTCTAGTGGGGGATTTTCTTAAAAATCTTCGTGTTGCACCATGACATCATGCTCATATTTAGAAAGTTGTGCATTTTTACTTTCTCTACTACGTATAGTAAGTAGGGGAAGTATTACATTCCACCCAAAAATTTGATAGCGAGATTTCACCGGAAATACATGTTTTGAGGCCCCCTGAATAAAAAAAGCCATTTCAGAAAAAGGTCCGTGTGTGTGTGTGTGTGTCTGTGTGGACGTATGTTATGTGAACAGCATAACTCAAAAACGAAAAGTCGGATAAATACAAAACTTGGTATTTAGGTTATCTTTCAAAGATGCAACACGAAGATTTTTAAGAAAATCCCCCACTAGACTACCCTTCACATCGAATATTTTTAGAAAATTTTGATTTTCTCAAGAATGCTTCTAACAATTTTGATTAAAATATCATACATTTAAGATATTTTAATGATAAATTAAATATATATATTGAATTTTCTGGGAATGTCCCCAAAAGTCCCCTTCATTTTGAATGACTTTTACATAACTGGTAAACCGTAACATAAAGACAAAATTTTTGTTCAGAAAAAAAATGTAGATCTGGTTAACATACACAATTTATGTCATATACATTTTTTTTGTGGAGTGAACAATTTTCGAGATACTCCTTGTTATTTGTTTAAATTTTCCAATACCTTTACTTTTTCTCAAATGGGAATTTGTTATTCCTTTATTATTATTATTATTATTATTATTATTGTTATTATTTATTTTTATGTCCTGGACATGCAAATGGAATGGAATACTCCACATAGCAACCAGCTCTTAAAATATTTGACTATCGCTTAAAGCCTACCAATTCCACCTGCACCTACAAGAAAATTAGCAAGTTTCTGCAAATGTTTATCTGGATTAACATGAATAGATGGAGAATTAGTTTTACAAGAATAGGGAAAGGCAACACATCAGAATTAAAAAAAAAATGAAATGATGCTAGAAGTTTACAGATGAGTTTAAAAAGGTTTGTTATAGGTTGCCTTCCCCTAACTGTTTCACCATTACTACATATGGACTACAAACCTGAGTTCAGTACAAAGTTTCCTGCAGTAACGGATGTTTTGACAATGCCAGCCGGAAACCAACTATCGATAAACAGGTCAGCCAAACCACCGGAAAACTGAGAACAATTATTTCTATTGCACAGAGTCCTCTCAACAAAAATGCTACGGCAGCGAAAATTAGCAATTGGCGTGGTTAAAGTCATTAATTGAGTCTATTTATTAATAAGGAATATGATTAATGTTGTAAAATAGGTTAGCAACTATATAAGAGAATTTTAGTAATGTAGATGGATAAGGATTCAGATACAAATATATAACTATTTATAAGCGTGACATACAGTACACAAACATATACAATTTTAACAGATATATACATTATGTACAAATATAGACAGGAGCAAAAGTTGGGTAACATGCTAACCTCCAAATCCAGAGGTACCGGATTCGATTCCCAGCTGGAGGGTGGGAATGTTTCTCTAGGCAGGATTATCCCCCATCCTCCTTAGAGTCTGGAAACTGTGAATTTAACGCAAGAATCAAAAATAATACCAACCCAAAGATTAACGCCATTGTAACCAAGCGAAGTGGCGCCTGCGACTCGTATTCTGGAGGTCCCGGGCTCAATTCCCGGCGACCGGCCACTCTGACCCATCAGGCGAATGCTGAAGTGATCGAATTCATTCATCCTTGATCCCGTTTCACTGTTGAAAGTGTCGGCGATGGTGTTTCGGTTCGTCGTGGCAGGGGAAAAGGATGCTCTCGCATGCGGCTTATAAATAACTACAATTAAACGAACTTAAGGGAGAGTGGAGCAAACAAAAGTGAATTATTTAGAATCTTTCTGCTTCCAGCAAGGATATCAATCTTATCTATATGCCTTGATTTCTTGTTAGAATTATTTTATTTTAACTTATCTCTACTATTTGTAAGCTAGGTAGAAGTATAATCAGAAAAATCTGATGTGTTACACTCACATGACTTTCTCACTCTTGTACAATCTAATTTTACAAACGCCTATTCTCCATATGCTTCATGTAAATCGAGATATCGAGAGTCAATCTTATTGTTAATTTTCTTGTAGATGCAAGGGGAATATGGTAGCTTTTAAGCGATAGTCAAATATTTTAACGCTGGTTGCTATGTGGCGCATTCCATTCTCTTTGCCTGTCCAGGACATAAAAAAAATGAATAACGAATTTGAGAAAAAGTATAAGTATTGGAAAATTTAAGGGAATAACAGGCAATATCTCGAAAACGGTTCACTCAACAAAAGAAATGTATATGACATAAGTTGTGTATTTTAACGCGATCTAATTTTTTGTGTAGTAAAATTTTGTCTATCTCTTATGGTTTACCAGTTATGCAAAAGTCGTTCACAATGAAGAATACGTTTGGAGACATTCCCAGAAAATTCGAGATATACATTTCATTTCTCATGACATTATCTTAAACATATGATATTTTAATCAAAATCGTTAGAGCCATTTTTGAGAAAATTAAAATTTTCGAAAAATGTTCCATGTAAAGGGTAATCTGGGGTGGGGGGATTTTCTTGAAAACCTTCGTGTCGCATCTCTGGAAGATACTGAACCTAAATACCAAGTTTGGTGTTTATCCGACTGTTTGTTTCTGAGTTATGCTGTTCACAGACACACAGACACACACACGGACATGTTTCCAAAAATGCTTTTTTACTTTCTCTACTACGTATAGTAAGTAGGGGAAGTATTGTATTCCACCCAAAATTTCGATACCGAGATTTCACCGGAAATACATGTTTTGAGACTCACTGAATCCAAAAAAAGCATTTTTGGAAACATGTCCGTGTGTGTGTCTGTGTGTCTGTCTGTGTGTCTGTGAACAGCATAACTCAAAAACGAAGAGTCGGATAAACACCAAACTTGGTATTTAGGTTCAGTATCTTTCAGAGATGCGACACGAAGGTTTTCAAGAAAATCCCCCCACCCCAGACTACCCTTTACATGGAACATTTTTCGAAAATTTTAATTTTCTCAAAAACGGCTCTAACGATTTTGATTAAAATATCATATGTTTAAGATATTGTCATGACAAATAAAATGTATATCTCGAATTTTCTGGGAATGTCTCCAAAAGTATTCTTCGTTATGAACGACTTTTTCATAACTGGTAAACCATAAGAGATAGACAAAATTTTACTACACGAAAAATGTAGATCGCGTTAAAATACACAATTTATGTCATATACATTTCTTTTGTTGAGTGAACCGTTTGCGAGATATTGTTTACTATTCGCTTAAATTTTCCAATGCTTATACTATTTCTCAAATTCGTTATTCATTTTTTTTATGTCCTGGACATGCAAAGAGAATGGAATGCGCCACATAGCAACTAGCGTTAAAATATTTGACTATCGCTTAAAACCTACCAATTCCCCTTGCATCTACAAGAAAATTATCAATAAGATTGACATCTCTATATCTCCATTAACATGATGCAGATGGAGAATAAGCGTTTGTAAAAATAGTTTGTACAAGAGTAGAGAAAGTCGTGTGAGTGTAACACATCAGATTTTTTGGATTCAGGACGTCTCAAAACATGTATTTCCGGTGAAATCTCGGTATCGAATTTTTGGGTGGAATGCAATACTTCCCCTACTTACTATACGTAGTAGAGAAAGTAAAAATAATAATGCAGTAATGTAAATTTTGAAATTGGGAAACAAAGTGTAAGCGGAGTATTTCAGATATTAATGCTGGTGTGTAGCACTTCTAACCACGTTATCTTGCGAAACATCTAGCACTACCTCATACAGGACAGTTCTTACTACCTCCACCATCGAGATTCACTTCAGTTGCACGTTTTTAAGCCCCCTAAATCTAAAAAAGAGTATTTTTAAAAAAGGCCCGTGGTGTATATCTGTGAACAGCATAACTCAAAAACCAAAATTCAGTTAAATACCAAACTTGGTATTTAATTTCAGTATGTTCAAAAGATGCGACACGAAAGTTTTCAAGAAAATCGCCCCCCCCCTCCTGCCCCAAACTAACGTTTAGATGGAAAATGTTTGGTTATTTTCTCAAAAATGTGTGTAACGATTTGATTAAAATACTATGACAAACTAACTGTACATTTTGCATTTTCTAGGAAGTCCTCTTCATTCTGAACGGTTTTTGTATAGCTAGTAAACCGTCAGATATAGACAAAATCTTACTACACAAAAAATGCAGACCCGTTTAAGCACACAATTTAAGTAAAATAAAATTTTGTGGCATTAACCATTTCTCAGAAATTCTTTCCTTGGTTTGAATTGTAACAATATATTTTATACTCAAAAACGTAAAATGGGAAACATCTTCCAACGATGTCATACGAAGATTTTATAGAAAATACCCTGCCCCAAACTACCCTTTATGTGGAAAATTGTTGGTCGTGTTATGCTCTTTCTTCTCTTTTAAATGGCTCTAAATATTTTAATTAAAACAGATATGTTTAAGATATTTGCATGACACCCCCCCCCATCTTGAATTTTCCGCGAAGGGCCTGTGAAGTTCTCTTAATTTGTATAATTTTGTGCAGTAACTGATATACCAAGACTTTTGTGGCATTAACCATTCCAATCAGCATTGTTTTGTACGTGACGATGTGGTGCAAAGCCCTACAAAGAAATGTGTAATCAAAGTATTTCTCGAGGAGGTTTGCAGATGATGTAAAGAATGACGTGAGATTGTGAGCAGTTGGCAAGGGCAGTGAAAACACAAGAGTAACCTACTTCAGTTTTAGACGTCAAGGGAGGACATCGCAGCTATTTTAGACACACTCTGTGTGGAGCAGTCTGCCTGCCTTACCTGAATCTCTAATCTTGCGTCGGAATTACTTGCAAAATTCTCTGTCACCGGAAGTTGGCTCCACTTCCGCCCAGGGGATACCTCGCTTTTAGCACAAAACTACCTTTATTGGGATGATCCACTGTGGACCAAGTATTACGACGAACTTCAGCAACTCCTCTAGAACGAGCATGGCAGTTTTAAAGAGTAGGATATTTACAAGACATCCCAGGAATTTCTTCTACATCTACTCATCTGTCAGTGTAAATGAGCAACATGGATCAGGATTTACATCACCATTCAGGATTCTTTTACCCTAAGGCGAGTTGTTTTTGCTCTTCTTTCTTTTTTTGAATTTTCTCCTTTTCTGGTGATTTATACTTTATTATCTTTTACGTTATAAAGTCAATGTAGGGAAAGACAGAGCACTGGCAAAAAGGGAAAATAGTATTACTATGCTTAGTTTTATCTTATGTTAGGAATATCCAAGGCTTGAATGACTCTGTTCTGTGTTGCTGGATCATCTCCCATCCCTCAGCAAGTAAAAATTGTCGTAGATGAGGCAGCATACAATCAGCTGGATTGTCCAACGTTTGCAGCCATATAAAGGTACCCATTATCATCCAGAGAAGGGAATTATACGAGGTACGTCCAGAAAGTAAGTTCCGTTTGGTAATAAAATTAAATTGTGTACAGATACAGAAAAATTATTTATTGCACAAAATTCTACAACTCTTAAACTACTTTTCCACATAACTGCCGAAATTTTGCAGGCATTTGTCATAGCGTGGCACAAGTTTTTGTATACCTTCTTCATAGAAGTTTGCCGCCTGTGTCTTCAACCAGTTGGAAACATTTTCTTTCAGCTCTTCGTCATTGTTGAAGTGTTGACCGCCAAGGAAAGACTTGAAATGTAAGAACAGATGAAAGTCGCTAGGAGCGAGGTCAGGACTGTACGGAGGATGGTCAAACACGTCCCAGCCAAATCCCTGTAGGAGGTTTTGCGTCACATTTGCAATGTGTGTGGTCGTGCGTTGTCGTGAAGAAAAACAACAAATTTTGACAGCAATCCTCGGTGCTTATTCTGTATTGCGCGGCGCAATTTCCTAAGTGTCTCGCAATAAACATCTGCTTTGATTGTTTGACCACGCGGTAAGAAATCAATGAGGTCAGATACCTTTCCAGTCCCAGAACACTGTGCACATCATTTTTCGAGATGTCAAGATTTGTTTCGGCTTAACCTTTGCTGGGGATGAAGTGTGCCTCCATTCCATTGATTGCCGCTTACTTTCAGGGGTGTCGTAAGAAACCCAAGTTTCATCTCCTGTGACTATCTGTGTCAGAAATTCTTCGCCGCCTTCATCATAACGGGTCAAAAACTGAAGTGCACTACCCATCCGGTTTGTTTTGTGTTGCTCAGTAAGAATCTTTGGTACCCAACGAGAGCAAAGTTTACGAAATTTCAGTTTTTCGGTAACAATTTCATGAATTAGTGATCGTGAGATTTGGGGAAATTCCATAGCGAGAGCACTAATTGTAAACTTGCGGTTTTCCTGGATCTTGTCATCAATCGCGTGAACCAGTTCTTCTGTAACCAAAGATGGACGCCCACTTCGTTCTTCATCGTGCACTTCACTACGTCCTTCATTGAACTGTCGGACCCATCTTCTCACCATTGAATCAGTCATCGCATTTTGTCCCTAAACTTCGCAAATTTGCAGATAAATTTCAATTGGTTTCACTTTCCTAGCATTCAGAAAACGAATCACAGATCTGATTTCACAAGCGGCGGGATTTTCAATCAACACCGACATAGTAAACAAGCACAACAAAGCGTACGTGGCTGACAGCGATCTCAAAATGGCGCACGTTTCTTCTCCTTGATACAGAGCGTCTACCGCGCATGTGCGGAACTGCGATCGCAGCGCTGTAGCGGAGAGAAATTGAAACGGAACTTACTTTCTGGACGTACCTCGTATAATGGAGAGCTCACCTTAGGTAGATTCAAATCTAAGTGTCGAGGATTCCATCCTGTAGGGATCCAAGTACGATAATGTCCTAAAACCAAGTTCAGACCGCTGCTTTACCGGAACATTCCATCACTCGATGTATAAGTGAATCTGCGACGTTGCAAAGTGGGCAGCCGTGGGAAATAGCCATCCGGTGGCGATACAGTTTGTCTGCCGTTGGAAGAATTTCATTTACAATCTCACGTTACTGCCATCTATTCCGAGTTAATCTGTGGAAGGTTAAAACATCTCCAAATGCGCTTCCAGGGCAGTTGTGAATATTTCAATTGTACACGAGGAGTAACTGTAGCAGCTCGAGCAAGAAAAAATAAAAAATTAAATTGAATTTTATTTATGGACGCTCTTTAACCGCTATGGTCCTTAGCGTCCCATTCTACATCAGGCAAGAAAGACCGGTAATTTTGTACACAGGCCTTTTTTATCAGGCTTGAGGTTGTTTCATGTGCTGTAAATCTACGACACGGGACCACCGGTTTTACTTCCCTTCCGAAGGAAGCCATGCTAAGGATTTTTATGCCCGAAAGAATCCATCGTCCTCCGCCGGGTTTGAACCCGCGACCTCGGGAACTAGAGGCTAGCAGGGTAACCACTACACCACGAAGGACGACATGAGCAAGAAAGGTGTAAATAATCTTCACAGTGCGAAAGTCACCATTCTCAACTTTCTCCAGTGGTAACTGGACCAAAGCCTGGTAAACTTCACGTAACATCTGGGGAACCTTCTCGTGTTCGCCCTGATTCCAAAACTAGTAGTAGTGGTGGTATTTATTAAGTATTTAGTATTACATTAATTGCATAACACAGTCGCATGGGTCATAAGACCGTACATGCTCTCTAGATAAATACCTGGTCTGTATACGTGACTTGCAGTATCAACCAGAAAACAACTATTTTTTTACAATCACCGCACTATATACATACATACATATAAAATTGAAAAAAAAACACACTGAATCACACACTCAAACACACACACACACACACACACACACACACACAGTCGCGCACAAGTACTCAAGCACCACATATGTTTAAAGAAAAATTACATAAACACCTTATCTCTTAGTACACGTACTTCCATTAAGTATGTGCCCAAGCTTGGCCAGTTTTGGCTGTTTAGAATCAAGTCCCAGCATGCTGTTCTCCGTCTGTTGGAAGCCAAAAATACTTCCGGTAATAGTTTTTTCCTAATACCCTCCGTCTGCACGCATGCTGCCAAAATATGCGTCCAGTCTTCTTGTTCCCCGCATAATGGGCAAATCCTCCTGCCATCGTTATCAACAATCTTGCGAGCTTTCCACCCTCCCAACCTAAGCCATGCTATTCCAGTCCTCTGTTTTATACTCAATTCCAAAATATATGTTTCCTTAGATTCCAAAACTATGTGCATTGTCGTTGTAGCATGATGTTCACGAGGTCACCCTGATTATTCAGGGCAAGCAAGAGCAGTTAAAAGCATCAAGGCCTGAGACTGACGACCCATCTCTAGTAAGCCTTAACCCTTAGGGAGACGTAGATGAGTACGCGCAATGCGATAGAGCTTTCCTGTCCAGATAAAACAACCTAATATAGTTCTATTCTCTGGCAATGGCGCTTTGTGGGTTGGAGAATATATGCAAGGAACCAAATTCTGCTGAGCGCAAAGCTATTGCAGAACCATACCCGTACCAAATTCAGTATCCTGATTTTCTGATGATACATCACACCACGTAAGGTATAATACGACACATCCAGTTGTATTCCCTCATGTCCGCTTCGTTAGTACTGAAGTAGATCCCCAGAACCTTCGTACGCTGTACAATAGGTATGCTAAAACTGATACATCCAGAGGCGTAATCCAATTATCTCGGACTTCCTCATACTAATGTCATTCCGGTACTCTCCTCATATTGCTATAAACATAGCATCGTGGGGCGTTGTAACCATTACAGTAGTATCGTCAGCGTAGGCTCTTGCCCCTATTCTCTGTCCATACACATCGATTCCAGTAAAGTAGTTTGAAAGCGTCGAAGCAAGGGAAAGAAATTAAAGTGAGTTTTATTTATGGACGCCCTTTAACTAAGCAGGCATTTGAACACAACCTTTTGTTCAACAAAATGAGTGATAGGTCCGTCAACAAGTGCATGTTCAGACGCTGCAGCCAGAATTGTTGTCTCCGTCTCTACAGGACCGACAGTTTCCGGATTTGAAGGTTGCCCTAAACTCACAGACAACGGTTCTGCCACGGACATTATTAACGTAATGGAGCCTGAGCCTCACTGAAAGTTACCGGTCGATTCTTGGAGTTAGTTATGGGTAGCTTCGTGGCACGAAGAGGACAAGCTGCCTTCAAGTGGGTAGTTCGTGACATAAATGACAAGCCCGTAGTTAGCCGATGCAACTGATGGAAACCAAATACGTATCGATAACTACACTAGCCGGTATATGGCGTTTTAGCCCCATTTTCACTGCAATCACGCCGTTGTTAGACTGGAGAAGGTTCTGAGACGGATGTTCATATGCTGTACCATATTTACTCTTCCTGTGATAACACTGCAAAAGGCACCTCAGGAGGCAGGTTTAAACTCTCGAACATTTACTGCTTGCTGATCACCGGGTGTGATATTAACTTTTGTTATTTCGCCGGAGGTGTATGTACAATTTTTCTCTTCTTTATAACGAGCTACAAGATTATCATTTCAATACCGCCGATAGCAATTTCACACAGATAGCTCTTTCTCTGGTGTGAAGCTGGAGAGTGTCTACTTAATCTGCTTGCAGTCCCATGAAGTTCACTAGCCCTGGTGGATTTCTAGCGCCGTTGTAGCTAACATTCCACCATAGTTACCATTTAGAACTTACAAACAGGTATTAAACAAGGGCGTACTGGGAGACACGGCCGGTTACACTCACACAACCTCACGGTATGCCTGCCACCGCACCACTGAGGATTCGCTTAATCATTATAATTCCTATCTCACCTCTAATTAATTGTGTGTCGAGGGCTTAATGAAGATGTTTAGTTACATTCTCCGCTACGTACTTACAGGCAGTACTTCCATTTCTCCGGAAACACATTTCGGAGATATTCTTCGTTACTGATATGTTTCTTTCTTCCTTCCTTTTTCGTGTTCTTGCAAAGTGAACAGAATTTCAAAGCCACCACATAGCGACCGGCGTTGAACTATTTCTTTAGCTTAAATTTTTCTTCTAGCTACCACGAAATGAGTAATGCAAGGTTTATCTGCACTAACAAAAAGTAGATAGAACAGACTTTTGGAAGAGTGAGTAGAGAAGATATGTTTGTATTATAAATGTCTTCGTAAAATAGCATAAACTGAATGCATTGAAAATACTTTTGACTTTCTTGTGTTGCCATTAAACCCGCGCGGGAATATAAGTCGTATTTAGGCAACAAATAGACTAGTGCACCGTGAAAGAACATACCAAGATGGATGTTGCTGTAATTACAAATAAGCAATACCTATACTTAGATGACACGATGTAAGCAAACAGAGAACAATAACGTTAAGAAATGCATATGAGTTTAACTGGAATTACGAGACTGTGCAGTGATGTAACCTTTTTCTAATTCCACATAAGTATGTGTAAAGTTTCCGGTTGCCAAAAACAAAGCTTTGCTGTGTTTCCTCTTTACATTGAAATCGAGTTCGTTACCAATGTATACAAAATATATAAAGGGAGTAAACTGTAACTTCAGAGAGTAATCAAATAACAATGAGATTATTTTTCTCCATAGTTGCTCACTGTGTGTCACGTCAACAGCTGTTAATTTGGTGACCAGTTTGCTTTAAGTGCAGATTAAAAGCCCTATACCGCTAATCTGCTAAATTTATGACCCATTATCTCAGAAACTGTTTAAGATATCAGACTGAAAATGTAGATGCATGCCTTCTAACTTCACTCATCTACCTTTATACAATAAGTTTAACGAAGATTATTGATCCACAACACTTACAGGTTGTTTTTTACCATTCTAAAATTTCTTCCGTCTATCTTCAATAGTTCGTGAGAAAACGGTCATTTATACCAAAAATGTCATTTGAAAGCGGAAATGGAGAAAACAAACCCGACTTAACATCAGTACCAACTTTTAGAGCATAAGATGGGCTAAAGTTTCTCTCTCTACTCCAACCTGTGTAGCAGTTAGGACTTTTTTGTGTCAATGGACGCAGAATTCACAATACAAAATGGCAGATGCAGTACCTTTTTTAAAAATCAGATGTGTTACATTCACATAACTTTCTCTACCCTCCATCGTGTACAAATTATTCTTACGAAACTTTATTTTTCTGTCTGCTTCATTTTAATCGAGATAAACCTTAGCAGAAATATATACATTACACATTTCGTTATAGATACAAAGAGAACAGCGATAGTCAAATGTTTAACAACTGGACGCTATATGCTGCCTTAAAATTCCATACTGTTTCCATGACATCGCGAGAAACAAGTGAATGTTAATAAGACTTTAAGAGAATGGTCAAGAAGTGAACCATTCGAACCATTAATAACGGATATCTGAAAAATGCCTTATACCCCAAAAAAACCAACCTTTTCTGAAATAAATTGTGTATTTTAACAGATCTAAATTTTTTGTGTAGTACGTTTTCGTCTACCGCTTAATGTTTACCAGTTATACAAGTAATTCCGAATTACGAGGATTTCACAGGCTACTCCCCGAAAATTCAAGGTATACGTTTTATTTGTCATGTACATATCTTTAATATATGGTATTTTAATCAAAATCGTTAGCCAGTTTTTAGAAAATAAAATATTTCGAAAAATGTTCCATGTAAAGGGTAGTTTGGGGGTGGAAGGATTTTCTTGAAAATCTTCGTGTCGCATCTTTGGAAGATACTGAACTTAATTACTAAGTTTGGTGTTTATCCGCTTTTCGTTTCCGGTGAAGCTTCGATATCCAATTTTTATTGGAATGCAGTACCTTCTCTACCTACTATGGTAGAGAAAGTAAAAATATATTTGAAGTATAAGTATTGTGACTTTATATATATATATATATATATATATATATATATATATATATACAACACACACACACGAGGGCAGTCCCAGAAGTACTCTACCTGATGTATATTTAGCGGTTGTTGTTTCAAACAAATTACTATGGTAGAAAGTACCACCCTTATAAAGCTTAAGTTTGAAGTTTGACGATGCTACGTTGTTTAGTAATTGTTTGGCAGCCATCAATAGTGAACTCTCTCAGCGAATTTGTAAACATGGATAAAACTGGTCATCGTTATGTGATACAATACTTTCATTTGAAAGGTCTTAGTCCAACTAATATTAAAGCTGAGCTAGATTCTACTCTGGGGGAGTCTGCTCCTTCGTTTACAAGAGTAAAATACTGGGTGGCAGAGTTTAAGAGCTGCCAAGACGAACATCGCAGTGGTCGACCAAATGAGGTGACCACGCCAGAAATTGTCAAGAAAATCCACAAAATGGTATTGGATGACCGTCGACTGAAAATGCGCGAGCTAGCAGACATCGTAGGCATTTCAAAAAGGGCTGTACATCGCACACTAACTGAAAATTTAGACATCAGAAAGCTATGCGCAAGATGGGTGCCGCGTTTACCCACAATGGAACAAAAGCAGCGTCGTGAGGATGTCTCAGTCGAGTGTTTGGCGATGTTTCGTTGCAACAAAGCCGAGTTTTTTGTGTCGATTCATAACCATGGATGTAACATGGGTCCATCACTTCACACCTCAGACGAAGGAACAGTCAAAACAGTGGATTGAAAGGGGAGAATCGGCTCCAAAGAAGTTGAAGACAATTCCATCTGCAGGCAAGGTCATGGCGTCAGTTTTTTGGGATGCGCGTGGGATAATTTTCATTGATTATCTTCAAAAAGGAAAAGCAATCAATGGCGAGTATTATGCAAACTTATTGCAGCGTTTGAATGATGGAGTCAAGTAAAAACGGCCGCATTTAGCGAAAAAGAGAACTGTTTCATCAAGACAATGCACCAGTTCACACATCCATTATCACCATGGCCAAAATCAACGAGTTAAAGTTCTAATTGCTTCCTCATACACCCTATTCGCCAGACTTAGCCCCCTCTGATTATTTTGTTTCTAAAGTTGAAGAAATGTCTTGGTGGTAAAAGATTTGCCAACAATGAAGAGGTGGAGTCTGCAGTTGATGGCTATTTTGCAGAACTCGACGGTTCTCACTATAAAGAGGTTATCGAAGCTATTGAACATCGCTGGGAAAAGTATATCGAGCTGAAAGGAGACTATGTACAGAAATAAATATGTTTTTTCCCCAAAGTTTTGTGTTTTTTGTTAGGTCGGGTACTTCTGGGACAGCCCGCGTATATCAAATTAAAGAGAAAATTCTAATTTATAAGTGTCAGATTTTTTGCCATATAGTCTCCTCTTAATTTGCATTAAGATCCTGGAAATAGTTTTATTGTCAGCCTTGAAAATGTCACGTGGCATGTAAGTTGCACATAGAGGCTGAGAGGAGACTATTTGCAGTTAACGCAAGGTACAAATTCTTTATGTATAAAACATTGACTCCATGGAAGGACGTACAAAGCCATGCACTGCCGTAAAGAACGAGTGGAAGCCTTTCCTATTTCTTCACAAAATGGATTAACTCTCGCGTGTCACATTTTTAACTCAACTAAACATAGACAAGTTGCATAACTCTGGGATGACATTTACCGGTTTTTGCAAGCCACAGACCTTGACGGGTTGGTCCCGGGATCCAAACTCTATCCCAAGACCAGCAGAAAAATTCATATTTGTTTTCCCCTGCAGCATCTCGGATGCATTGAATCGCCAGTTTATCTATATACTTCCAGATAATCGAGATAAACTTTTGTTACAAATTTCGCTGCAGGTATAAGAATACAGTAGGCTAAAGCTATAGTTCAGATTTTTAAAAAGTGGGTCGCTATGTGACGGCTTTGAAATTCCATGCTGTTTGCATGATCACGAGAAAATACGAATAGTAACTTAACACTTGCAAAAAGCACAAATATTTGAAAATTCAAACCAATCACAGAGAATATCTTGAAAATGGTTAACGTTACAAAAATGTTGACATAAACTGTGTGCTTTAACGAGACCCACAGTTTTGTGTTGTAAGATTTTTCCAATCTCTTACGGTTTACCGATTATACAAAAGGCACTGAGAAAAGAGGACTTCACAGGCTATTGCCAGAAAATTCAAAATATAAATTTTATTTGCCATGCAAATATATTAAACAGGCTGTATTTTAATCAGCATCGTTAGAGCTATTTTTGAGAAAATTAAAAATAACGAAAATCTTTCAATATAAGGGGCAGTTTGGGATGACGCTGAACTTAATTAACCGACACTTCCGTTTTGAGTTATGCTGCTGTTCACAGACACACAATGCTTTATTGTTATTTTTATTCTTATTCATGTAAACTCAAAACGTTTGTTTCCGGTATCGGTGCTTACTGTAAGCAGGTGGTAGACAAAGTAAAAAACAAAGGGATAACCAAATTGTATGTAATATGGAATGGGAGATATGTTCATGAAAATCTTCGTGCTGAAAGATGCTGAATTTAAATCCCAAGTTTGCAATATATGACTCGAGGTCGCGGGTTGAATTCCCGTTGTTCCGGTCACATTGATGTTGTGTTTTGCGAATGTTGGGGTAGATATCCTGTCCGCCATTTCACTTCCCTCTTCGTGTTGCAGGGCCAGACGGGGTAGACAATGGTGAGTAAAGTAAGTGAGAGAACCTTCTGCCAGTATGGATATCGTAGGGAAGGGATTCCGACTCCTTCAGCTGCCGTGGTGCGGGGCTACGTAACCCTAGTACTCCCCACGAGTATGACGGACCGCACATCTTAGTCGCTCCCGAAGAGTTGTTCGGATTGGGTTAGACTCGGCGGAATGTGGTTCCTGTGGAATATTGGGTACGTCTGGGTAGTGACGTTCAAGCGGGATTGTGGATGTCCTCCGGTATCAGCCTGGAGAGCTGGGAAATGCCGGTAGTCTTCCCCTTTGGGATTGACGCTCGTAAATGGGGCCGGATGTGCCGCAATTTCGTCCCGCAGGAGTTCTTTTATATGCTAGTAAATCTACTGAAATGGGGCTGTCGCTTTTAAGCACACTTAAAAACCATCTGTCTGGGCCAGGTTTTAACCCGCGGTTTTGGGATCAGAAGTCCAGTGCCTAACCAACTTAGCCACCCAGACCAACGCGGAGTCCTTTCCCTTTGTAGAAGGGAAGCTTTCGCTCTGGATAGGGATTCGTTCCATACTATCAAAGGGGGCATCGAGAACGTTCGATCTAGAAACCTTAGGGACACCATGCGCTGGGTCTGGCCGCCTTTCGTACTCCCTCGCCTAATCCAACTCAATCAGGTGTTGGCAGGCTGAAGGCAGTCCGATGCGGCGTATGAGACCCTTGTCAGGGCTTAAGCACTTAGAAACGGGATGAGGGGTGTAAATAAGGTTGTGGAAGTGAAGGGAGGTTTGCTCCTCGACGGCTACAGGCCAGGAGAAACGGCAATTTTCCTAAAAGTATTGTTTTAAGGGGATGCTATTGAAATTTTGATTCATCCAAGCATCTCTTGGAGTATTGCAGAGGACCTCAGCTTTAGCTGCTGTTTGGAATTACTCCTGTGTTACCAGTTGTGTCCGCATCTCTTCGCTTCGTCTCTTCCTCCCAGAGGTTTTGTAGATGCATTAGGCCTAGCCTTGGACAGGGTGCTAAATCTCCCTTCGTTTCTAATCTGTTTTTGTTTTTTATTTATGGACGCTCTTTAACTACTGTGGTCCTTAGCGTCCCATTCTATATTGGCCGTGAAGGACTGGTAATTTTGCTCAGAGGCCTCTTTATCAGGCTTGAGGTTCTTTTACGTGCCGTAAATCTACGACACGGGACCACCGGCTTTACTTCCCTTCCGAAGGAAGCCATGCCAAGGATTTTTACGCCCGAAAAAATCCATCGCCCTCCGCCGGGTTTGAACCCGCGACCTTGGAAACTAGAGGCTAGCACGGTACCACTAGTACCACTGTCCCTGTCCTTTGAAAAGTATCAGGCCTTCGTTTTTCCCTCTCACTCACACACACACAGAGAAAGAGAGAGAGAAGTAGAATGTGGTTCCCTGAGTTCGTGAAGACTCAGTTGGATATTTGGTTGAAATGCAATATCTTATGTAGGTACCACATTTGTGCGGTAGAGAAAGCTAGTGGAGGACCCAGTTCAAGTGTCTGCTCATGAATCAGTTATACGTCATTGTGCCACGTCACTGAGAGGTTACGTCATATATATTTTGTATATTACTAGACTCCACACTTTTTCTCGGCGACATAACAAGCTAACTACGTTTTCAAAGAGGAATAAAATGAATTAATGATGGTGCCAATGAGTTTGGAGGGAAAGCACTCTCCCCAAGGGCTCATTTCGGCTCCTACATAACCTTCACGTGCAGCTGAAAACTTCTCGACTTATATTCCAGAAATAAAATAAGTAGAACATAACCAAATCGTTTGTAACATAGTTTTAAACCAAATTTATAAAAGTTTATGACAGGGTATTCTTCGTTTTAAGACGGTAAATGTGCGCATTGCGTTCATTATGTGACAGTAAGTCCACGCCCAACGATACGGGGAATCAGCACGAAGCCTCCCCCAGCTCCGCGACCTATAACACGAGTATTCCGTGGCTGTGACGCTAAGGCATTCACATGACTCGACTCACTCTTCTACAAATATTCTTACAACAGCTTACGTTCTACCTACTTCTTGTTAACCGGGATAAACTTTCATTATACATTTACGCACTTTACTGAAGGCTAAAGCGATAGTCAATTTTTTAAAAATCCAAACCAATAACACAGAATATAAATTGTATGCCTTTAACGAGATATAACTTTCTGTAAGACTTTGTCTATCTCTTACGATTTACTTTTATACAGAAGTCATTGAGAATGAAGAGGACTTCACAGGTTACTCCCTGAAAATTCCAGACATGCATTCTATTTGTCATGGAAATATCTTAAACATGTGGTAGTTTAATTAAAAATGTAGAACCATTTTTGAGAAAATCAGAAATAACGAAATTCTTTCCATGTAAACGGTAATTTGGGTTGGGGGCTGTTTTTTTAAAATCTTCGTATCGCATCCTTGGAAGATGCTGAAGTTGGTATTTGAGTTATGCTGTTCTCACACATGAACGTTACTCCGGTGAAACTGGATATTTGGGTGGAATACATACTTATTATACGTAGTTACCTTAGTTACACGACCATAACAACAACACGTTTAATTCTTTATTATGAACAAAAACAAGATATTAATAAATCAAACTGTGTCTTTTACTACTATGGTCTTCAGCGTCCCATTGTATATTGGGCGTGAAAGAGCGGTAATTTTGCTCAGTGGCCTCTTTATCAGGCTTGAGGTTATTTTACGTGCCATAAATCTACGACACGGGACCACCGGCTTCCCTTACGAAGGAAGCCATGTTAAGGATTTTTAGATATTCATAACAATTAACCCGCCAAGAACTTTCGGCGTTGTTTCTCTTAACAGTGCTTCACAAATGAGCAGCGAACCGCACACAGAGACTGAAATAAGTATTGCACATTGTTGTTGGGGCGCTCAAACGTGGACCACAGCCAGCCGTAATGTATCCTGTTTCATTTGTTACTCCAATCCACAGTCATCTTATGTGTTTCATTCTAATGACTTTCTCTACCACCCTTCCTCCAAAAGTTGAATTTTCTATCTACTTCTTGTTAATTGAGATAAACTTTCATCACACATTTCGTTGTACAAGGGCGGATTGATAAGATCATAACGTTTACTATAGATAGCGTTCTAATCACAGGTTTCTTGTTTGCACCCAAGTCTTATATCTATTCTGGGTATAATAGCAGAAATTCGTCGTCATTTGTTTCTTAGAACATCGTTGAGAGCGTCTAAAATAAGCAGATGTGTGTTGCTTCGTAGAAAATGGAGAAAAGTTAATTTAGGTTCTGATACAGCACTACTTTTTGCGTGGTAAGACGGTGAAGAAAAGCTGGACAAGTATTATGGGGTCTGCTCCATCACATGGCATGGTTCACAGAATTTCGATGTGGCCGTTCGAGCACAAGAGATGCCGTGTGCACAGGACGGCCGGTTGAGGTCACAACAGAAGAAATGGTGAACAAAGTTCACGATATTGTGTTGGAAGACCGCCGAGTGAAAATCCGTAAGTTAGCCAAGACCGTAATTTTCTCGAGTGCACGGGTGTATAACATCCTGCACGAATGTTTGGGTATGAGAAAGCTATCAGCAAGATGGGTGCGGCTGCTCACAGTTGAGAAAAGCGGAATCGTGTGACCATTTCACAGGGATGTTTGAACATGTTCCAGCGCAACCCAAAACAGTTTATGTGGCGTTATATCACGGTTGATGAAACTTGGATCCATTACTATCAACCTGAAACCAAACAACAATCAAAATAGTGCATTTCCTTCGGCGAACCTGCTCAAAAGTAAGCAAAATCCATTCCGTCGGCAGGAAAAATCATGGCAGCTGTGTTTTGGGATTCATAAGGGGTGATAGACATCCACTACCTGGAAAAGAGTAAAACGATCACAGGTTCATATTATGCCGCAATGCTGGATCAGTTTCACAAGGAACTGTTAAAGAAGCGACCCTATTTAGTGAAGAAAAATGTTCTCTTTCACCAGGATAATGCACACAAGTCAGCCATTGTCATCGCAAAATTTGTGGAATTGGGCTACGAACTGCTACCTCACCCACCATATTCTCCAGATTTGGTTTCGAACGACGTCTTCCTCTTCGCAAACCTGAAAAATTGGCTCGCTGGGAAGAAATTCACGCCCAGTGAACACATCATGGCAGAAGCAACCTCATATTTTGCAGGCTTCGAAAAATCATATTTTTTTGGAAGGGTTAAGAAAAAATTGGAGAAACGTTGGACGTGTATTGAATTGAAAGAAGACTATTTTGAGAAATGAAATGGATTTTTTTGAAAAAAAAAATGTTATTTTCTTTAAAAAGTCACTGACATCAATCCACTCCCGTAAGTACAAGAGGGAAGCAGGAGATGTTTGAAAATGCGCGTCGCTCTATGACATAGCGAGAAATAAACAAACGGTGAGTTAGCACTGCAAAAAGTGTACGATAAAGGTTTGCAAAATTCAAATCAATAACAACGAATATCTTGGAAATGGTTAATGCTATAAAGAATTGTCTTAAATGACGAGTTTTAACGAGTTCTTGTCTTTTGCGTCCAGTAAGTTACCCAAAATGATATAAAATTAATTAGAATGAAGAGGACTTAGTCATGCAAATATATTTTCTTTTTTAGAAAATGCTGAATTTAATTTCTAAGTTTGGTACACGTATTTCCAGTGAAACCTATGGATGGAGTGCAATACTTGTTCTACGCACTATTAGGTAGTGTAAACTACATTTGGCAATTCATAAACATGTGCAACTACTTTCCTAAATAGGCATTTGCTATAAAATCAGGGTTCATGATCAAAGAAATCTGTAATTAATCACCGTTCTCGTGGCTTCGATTTCTGGCAGGGCGGGAGAAGTTTGGTTTTATTAGAATCTTTCCGTGTGGAAGATGAATCCGAGCGTGTTTCAAGTTACAAACGGTTAAAAACCAAAACTATACTTCTAAATCATACAAGTTAAAAGGGGCTATACACATAAAGAAAATCTGATGTGATACATTCACATGACTTTCTCTACCCTCAAATGTTCATTACGAACTATTCTTATGAAGGCTTATTTTTCTATCTACTTCATTTTAATTCAAATAAACCTTTACAGAAACACCTACATTGCACCTTTCGTTATAGAATACAAAGAGAACAACGGTAGTCAAATGTTTAACTGGACGCTATGTGCTGCCTTAACATTCCATAATGTTTCCATGGCATCGCGAGAAACAACTGAGTGTTGACAGGGCTTAAGAGAATGACCAAGAAAAGAAATATTTGAACCTTTAATTACGGATATCTCAAAATGGCTGATGCCACAAAAAATATTATTTGAAATAAATTGTGTTTTAAAGAGTTCTACATTTTTTGTATAATACGCTTTCGTCTATCGCTTAACGTTTACTAGTTATACAAGATTATACAAAATTCCTTCCGAATGAAGAGGATTTCACAGGCTATTCCCAGAAAATTCAAGAAACACATTTTATTTGTCATGTAAATATTTTTAATATGTGGTGTTTTAATCTAACTTGTTAGAGTTGCTTTTTTAGAAAGTCCAACATTTCGAAAAGTGTTCCATGTAAAGCGAAGTTTGGGGTAGGCAGAGTTTGTTTCGCATCTTTGGAATCCTCTTCCTCTGAACACAAATACACACAGAGAATTTATCTAAAATACTTTTTTTAGATTTAAAAGGCCTCAAAACATGTATTTCCGCTGAAATCTCGGTATTGAACTTTTGGGTGGAATGCAATACTTTCTCTACCCACTATCGTTTACTTTTATAAACCTTGTACAAACTTGTTGCAAAAGGTTACTCTTCTACCCACTTCAAGTTATTTATGATAAACGTTTGCACAAACATCAATATTACACATTTCCTTATAGATACCAAGGGGAAAGCGATAGTCACGTGTTTAAAACCTGATCGTATATGCTGGCTTTGAAATTTTATGCTCGTTTCATGCAATCGCGAAAAACAACTAAGGTTGGTAGTACTTCAAGATATGACAAAAGTATACAAAATTCAATAACAGATATCTCGAAATGATTGATGCAAAACAATAGTAATTTTAAATAAATTGTAGTATTCTAAAGAGATTTATTATCTTTATATAGTACATTTTTTCTACTTGTGGTTTACCAGTTCTATAAAATTCCTTTCGAATGAAGAGGTCTTCACAGCTATTTCAAAAGATTCAAGATAAACACTTTATTTGTTCATGTAAATATGTTAAATATATAGTATTTTAATCAATATGCCAAGTGCTTGTAACATTGTAGTTTGGGGTGGGGGAATCTTGAAAATCTTCATGTCCTAGATGAACTGAAATACCAATTTTGGTATTTATCGGACATTTTGTTAAATTATGTTATTTACAGACATAGGCACGGGCGGGCTTTATCCTTAATTCAAGGGGCATCAAAATATGTTTCTGGTAAAATCTCGACATGCCTATCTATTAGGCACGTGTAGACAATTTATCTGCTACAGGGGCATAACATTAAAATGCAAGCTTTCACTGGACTTTCTGTGTAGCTACACCGCACACAATTTGCCGACCTAGAAAACAAAAGTTTTGCAAGTAACAAGTTGTTCTTTACAGTACCTACTTTCTCACGCACCTATGTTCCAACAACGTTCTCGACATATTTTATAAAAAAACTCTCATGTGTTACACTCACATGACTTTCTCTGCCCTTGTACAAACTATTTTTACAAACGCTTATTCTCCATCTACTTCATGTTAATCGAGATAAACATTTGCAGACTCTATCTTATTGCTAATTTTCTTGTAGATGTAAGGGGAATATATATTTACAAGGGCAATTTAGAAATACAGTAGCCTTTAAGCACATGCATATCTCTTAATAGCTGGTTGCTAGGTGCAGCACCATTCCCTTTCCCACAGATTAATACTCTTTGCATATACAAGACAAAAAAATGAATAACGAATTCCCATTTGAGAAAATAAGTATTGAAAAATTTAAGGGAATAACAAGCAATATCTCGAAAATGGTTCACTCAACAACAAAAAATGTATATGACATAAATTGTGTATTTTAACGCGATCTACATTTTTTGTGTAGTAACATTTTGTCTATCTCTTATGATTTACCAGTTATGCAAAAGTTGTTCACAATTAAGAATACTTTTGGAGACATTCCAAGAAAATTCAAGATATACATTTCATTTGTCATGAAAATATCTTAAACATATGATATTTTAATCACAATCGTTAATGCCATTTTTGAAAAAATTAAAATTTTTGAAAAATGCTCCATGTATAAGGTAGTCTGGGGTGGGGGGATTTTCTTGAAAACCTTCGTGTCGCATCTCTGGAAGATACTGAACCTAAATATCAAGTTTGGTGTTTATCCGACTGTTCGTTTCTGAGTTATGCTGTTCACAGACACACACACGGACATGTTTCCAAAAATACTTTTTACTTTCTCTACTACGTATAGTAAGTAGGGGAAGTATTGCATTCCACCCAAAAATTCGATACCGAGATTTCACCGGAAATACATGTTTTGAGACCTCCTGAATCCAAAAAAAGCATTTTTGGAAACATGTCCGTGTGTGTGTCTGTGTGTGTGTGTGTGTCTGTGTGTGTGTCTGTGTGTGTGCGTGTCTGTGTGTGTGTGTGTCTGTGAACAGCATAACTCAAAAACGAACAGTCGGATAAGCACCAAACTTGGTATTTAGGTTCAGTATCTTCCAGAGATGCGACACGAAGGTTTTCAAGAAAATCCCCCCACCCCAGACTACCCTTTACATGGAACATTTTTCGAAAATTTTAATTTTCTCAAAAATGGCTCTAACGATTTTGATGAAAATATCATATGTTTAAGATAATGTCATGAGAAATGAAATGTATATCTCGAATTTTCTGGGAATGTCTCCAAAAGTATTCTTCATTGTGAACGACTTTTGCATAACTGGTAAACCATAAGAGATAGACAAAATTTTACTACACAAAAAATGTAGATCGCGTTAAAATACACAACTTATGTCATATACATTTCTTTTGTTGAGTGAACCGTTTTCGAGATATTGCTTGTTATTTCCTTAAATTTTACAATACTTATACTTTTTCTCACATTCGTTATTCATTTTTTTATGTCCTGGACATGCAAAGAGAATGGAATGCGCCACATAGCAACCAGCGTTAAAATATTTGACTATCGCTTAAAAGCTACCATATTTCCGTTGCATCTACAAGAAAATTACCAATAAGATTGACATCTCGATATCTCGATTAACATGAACCATATGGAGAATAAGCGTTTGTAAAATTAGATTGTACAAGAGTAGAGAAAGTCATGTGAGTGTAACACATCAGATTTTTTTGGATTCAGTGCACCTCAAAACATGTATTTCCGGTGAAATCTCGGAATCGAATTTTTGGGTGGAATACAATACTCCCCTAGTTACTATACGTAGTAGAGAAAATAAAAAGGATCGTATGCAACACTGTACTTACACATTTTATGAAAGTGTAGACTACTCCAATGAATATTCGCTTGTTCTCCCGCCATTTAAATAATGTGTCTACCTACATGAGTGGGGTTTTACTATTACGTTGTGTGATAGGATGTTTTGTAAATCTATGGTTTTGTTTACATTTAATTTGTAACGTGTTTTAAAATATCAATACATCTATGCTAATATTATAAAGAGATAAATTTGCAAATCTCAGAAGCCACTCAACTGATTTTGACATTGTTTCTTGCTCTTTCTCGCGGAAATGGGCTATAAAGCACCTAGTTTCAATTTATAAATTACTAAAAGACTAAAAACGATTTAGAAAGCCCTTCTACTTGAATGCCAACAATTGGGGTTATAGAAGAACATACTTGCTTTTCGTTGAGATTGCCATGGAGCAGAAAATAGTTGTTGTTACTCCCCACAAAATGCAGGTAAAATAAGACAAATGTCGCGGACATTTCATTGCATACTATGAGGGTCGTCCAATAAGTGAGTTTCCCTATTTTATAAAAAACATTACACACAATTGATCATGTTGAATTAATTTTATTTATATTGTACAACCCTTCTGTTATTTTTCTACATAGTCAACATGTTATTCCAAGCATGTTGGGGACATGACACAAATTTTTCCAAGCCAGTGTTGTACCACGTCGGTACAACCAGCTGTTCACTGATTTGACTTCACAATCGGTGTTAGTTTTCTCGCATCCTCCATATTCACCAGATCTTTTCCAAGTGATTTTCACATGTTTCCCCGACTCGAAGGTAAGCACTTTTAACACCGATGATGAAGTCAAATCAGTGAACAGCTGGTTGCGAACACAGGACCGGACCTGGTACAACACTGGCTTGGAAAACTTGCTGACATTCATATCAACACTAATGCTGGGAACAGTTCATGTCTCTTCTCGTCTACAACTAAAGGTGACCTAATTTGTGCCCTTCTCTTATTCCATGTAGTAGGTAAATCAGAAGCTGAGTGAAATAAACAAATCTAGGGAGATGTTCCCATAGAACAAGCATCTTAGGCCAGGGTGAGGCACAGAAAAATGATATATCACTTGTGACTAACAGGAATGCTGTAACTGAAGAAAATGCTTATGGCGGTAGCGATTCATCTTTTTCTTCCTCCTCCAGTCAAAGTGAATCTGAGTATCTTATTTTTAAGCTAAATGTAGTACATTAAACTGAATAACTTTTAAATTTCGCGATCATTTAACATTAAGGGGACATACTGGTACCAAAATGGCAAAAACATCTTATGCGATACATTCACATTACTTTCTCTATCCTCTATCGTTTATTAATGGGTCATTACTAAAGCTTATTTTGCTATCTACTACATTTTAATCAAGATAAACGTTTACAGAAATAGCTACATACACATTTCGTTATGGATACAAAGAGAACAGCGATAGTCAAATGTTTAACAACTGGACGCTATATGCTGCCTTAAAATTCCATACTGTTTCCATGACATCGCGAGAAACAACTGAATGTTGACACGACTTTAAGAGAATGACCAAGCAATGAACAATTCGAACCATTAATAACGGATATTTCAGAAATGACCACAAAAAGACTTATTTTAAAGAGAATCTACATTTCTTGAGTAGTACACTTTCGTGTTTACCAATTATACAATATTAATCAAAATTCCTTCCGAATGAAGAAGACTTCAGAGGTTTATCTCAGAAAATTCAAAGTATGCATTTTATTTGTTATGTACACATCTTTAATATATAATTTTTAATCAAAATCGTTTGAGCCATTTTTAGAAAATAAAAAAAATTGAAAAATGTTCCATGTAGAGGGTAGTTGGGGGTGGGGGATTTTCTTGAAGACCTTCGTATCGCATCTTTGGAAGATACTGAACTCAAATACCAAGTTTGGTATTTATTGGGCTTATCCTTTTTTAGTTATGCTGTTCACAGACACACATGAACACGTATTTCCAGTGAAATGCAATACCTTCTCTACCTAATGTACGTGGTAGAGAAAGTAAAACCGACCAAATGTTTTAAATCTTCATCGTGTCTAGAATACGCCCATTAAATGTTACATTTGAAATGATAAGTGAAGAGCAATAACTGTGTTCCCAAGCTTTAAATAGCAAGTAACTATTGATGACTCAGGCTGATTACTCTCATACATACAAGTATATGCCTTTTTCTTTGTAATTATTAGTAATATTTTGGAAAACAAATGCACAAGTTTATTGCATAGGAACAGAACAACTAGCATACCAAACTTTTAGACCTCTATTTTAATTCTAAAGTGCAAAAAGTGTGCATTTTATTACTATCCAATTATTTGGGAAAAAATAGATAATTTTTAATTACAAAACTATTCAATCTAGAGCAATGATACTTATACCAACAGCTGCAATTTAGCCTAAAAATGTCATTAAAATTGGTTGATTAAGAAGAAAGTCCATTTGGTACCTTAATCTGTCCAAAGTTAACCATACTGCCACAAGAGAAGCAAGTCCAGGAACTTATTGCTTACAGAAGCATTCCTGTCAGGCTCTGGCTTGGAAATCAAGTTGTCGTGTGAATATCGTATTAGAAATCAAACTCATTAGCGCTATTTGTGAGAAAATAAAAAATAACCAACATTTTTCCATGTAAAGAGCAAATAAAGAAAACAATTCATCACATATTTTGGTCCGCGAACTGAGATGCAGCACCCACACGTCCATAGCGTTGCTCGCTTCTGCCACCGCAGCACGGCAGCTGCAAACTCCGCCTCCCTCCGTCCACCCGCAGAGAGCAATAAAAGAGATGCGGATTCCAGAACCTCGGAGCTGAGTGCATCCCTCACTAGGAAAAAGAAATCCCCATGTCGGTACCTACCGGGTCCCTTCGCAACGCATAATAGTTTTATTTAAAACAAAATTAGATAATCGCGCCTACAGTTGGTATAACTGGCCTATTAGCTGCCTAGGAAACCGGGGACAGCGCTTTGTTTGCATTCGGTGTTCTTTACATTACTTGCTCTATTATCTCTACCTACCAATCGTTTATTGTGTATAGCTTCTGCAAACTATTGTCACGAAAGCTTATTTTTCCATTTGCTTCACATTAATTCAGATAAATCTTTGCAGTAGCGACAGTTTCAAACCGGGGTCGCTATAAGCTGGCCTACAAATTCCGCACACTTTCTATGATATCGCGAAAAACAACTGAAAAGCGACAGTGCCTATTAAAAAATACAAACCAATAAAAACGGATATTTCGAAAATGGCTGTCACATAAAAAGTTATTTGAAATAAATTGCATGTTTTAAAGAGAATTACACTTTATCTCTATTTCATATGGTTTACCAGTTATACAAGATTAGGTGTATAAAATTCGTTACAAATGACTCCATAGGCTATTTCCAGAAAATTCAACATATACATTTTATTTGTCATGTTAATATCTTAAACATATGGCATATTAATAGAAAAACGTTAGATATTTTTGAGAAAATAGAAAATTCTCCAAAAATTTTCCAAGTAAAGGATATTTACGTGGCATCTTTGGAATATGCTGAATTTATATACCAAGTTTGGAATTTATCCTACTTTTCGTTTTTTAGTTATACTGTTGAGACACACACAGGGACCTTTTTCTAATTTGGAGGGGGGCCTTTAGGAAACAAAACATGTATTTCCAGTGAAACCTCGACATGGAATTTTAGATGGAATATAATACTTCCTCTATTTACTATACGTAGTTGCACACAGCGTTTTATTCAACCCTAGCATTATAAATTGGTAATAAATTCCAAAATCCGAGAATTCAATTTTATTTTATTTTCTTGTTACGGAAAGAATGACGTTAGAGAGGAGCCTGCTTAGTTTTGTTTGTTTACTTATAAAATTAATGAAGACTTATTGAAGGTTTGCTTAAGAGGAAACTGTAAGTAACTATATTAATAGTCGGGATGAGTGGTGACTTGACTTACTATCGGGCGTTACTTGCCCTTAACACTCTTGTATTATCTCCTATCATTATTAACAGTCCTGTCCTTTAATTAGGGACAGAGTTTATTAGGAAAATCGTCATATGAGTTTATCAGACCCAAAAGTTGATATCTTTTCCTACCCCGGTACTTCACATTTGAAGCAGGTTCCTCTCTAAAGATTCCCACTGTATGTACAATGTCCTGTCGGGTTTATTTCACATCTATAAGTAAATCTTCAATGAATGTGGATATACTGCTCATCGTTCTCTGTGCTTGCATCCATCTCATTTAGTGGTTACGGTTAATCCACTCAGCAAGGGTATCCAACACTGGTTCAGGTCCAGTAAATGTTTGAGCAGATCCTTTTCTTGCCAGGATATCTGCTTTTTCATTGCCTAAAATTCCCTTATGTCCAGGCACCCACCCAACATTAACCTTGTTGCATTAGGTTTATTAGGCAGTTCCAGACTAACTTAGATGTTATCTGATAACCTGCAATTGCTTTTAGCGCAGCCTGACTGTCAGAGAAAATGCTTCCTTTGTAGTCCCTTTTTAGATTCTCCCTGACAGAGGTTTCAATTGCATAAATGCAGTGGTATACGACCATGAGCAACCTAAATGTCACACTTTGGTGTTTCCCCATCTACTCCACCTCCAGATCCAGTTTAGGATATGTTCAGGCACCTTGCATCTTGTTCTGACTGCATTCGAATACTTGTCAAAACAATTTTGGTAACAACGGGATGAATGGTAGATTTATAGTAGCTCGTTGGTATATCGATTAATTAAGATTTCGATTGCTCTTTTATATATGCACTGCCTACTAGATACAAATGACAAAACGTGCCAACTCTAATAAAAATGAGTCAAAAGGGCAACATCACGTAAGGTTTTGCAGGTGGAGCGAATTAGAATGGAATCTATTATAAACAGATTTATTACGTCACTGTTGCTCAGCAACCATTATGGCACTCATGTTAGAAAGACGCAATTATACACGCTGTTTATAACGCTAGAATTGCACAAAGTTATTTTACCCTCTGAACTGTAAGATACAAGCAATTTGTCAAGAAATACTGCTCGTGTTATTTTCCGTCTCACTTCCTGTATAGCCGTACTCTTCTTTACGTCACGGAAAGCATAAAAATCTGACATTTGCAATTCATAGCCGAGGAGAAAGCCGTACGCAAACCTATTTCAAACAAATCGTTTAGATTTTAAGTATGTAAAGGTAGGAAACAAACGTCACAAGTGGGATTTTTTAAAAAGCTTTGGATCTCAACTATGAACTTTGCGTTTGCAACTCTTTGGGGACAATAAGGTTATATAAAAAACCAAATGTTTAGTATTGTATTTTCAGGGCATATACAATTAACTAAGACCGCCAGGAAGGGACACGAGGTTTAACCCAACCGCTATTTTGTTTGCCTACCGTCCAAGGAGCACCTTGTCGCCGCAGAGTCCCACCACCCCCAACACACGGAGGAGAATTGCAAGACTGCCCTAGATACTGATGCTCCGTTCAGTTATTTCCAGCCATTACTGGTTTCCTAGTCTCTTAGACAACTAAGACAGAGAAACAAACCACCCAAATAATAAAAGGTATCGTGCATTACATTCACATGACTTTCTGCAGTCACTATCGTTTATTTTTATATACTAGCTTCTACAAACTATTCTACTTCGTGTTAATCGAGGTAAACGTTTGCAGAAATAGCTTCATTACACTACAGAAGGCTGAAGTATCAGATGGATCGCTATCGCATCATGAGAAACAAATGAAAGTGAACAATTCAAACCGAGAGCAACGAATGTCTCGGAAATGGTTAATGCCACCAAAATTACTTGATAGAAATTCTTTTAAACGAGATGTACATTTTTCTCGTAAGTTTCTGTCTCTTCTTGGAAAATACTGAACTTAAATACCTTTCTGAGTTAATGCTGGTATAATGTTGGAAGCAGGTAAAAGAGATAAGATACGATATCTCGCAAACCACACAGCAGCTCGACAAGGTCGCCATCGAGCGGACTACTGGGGTGAACAGACGCGCATAAAAAATAAATTAGGAAGTGATTTCAACTCGCCGCTCCCGGCACAATTCTTGTTGCAGCCTCTTTTGTGTCAAATGCTTTCCCAGTCGCGTTTTCTGATCATTCACATCACTTTCTCTACTCACTCTTCTACAAACTCGCTGCGATGCCTTTCAAATGCCATGCTTCACGAGAAAGAACAAATAGCGACTTACCACTCGAAAGGTATAAATATTTCAAAATTAAACCAATAATAAAAGATACCTCGAAAATAGTTAACGCCACAAAATGTGTTGTAAATAGATGTACATTTGCGTGTGTGTGGTTTATCAGATATACAACATTACACAAAATTCATTCCGAATGAGGACTTCACTGGCTATTCCCACAATATACTACATTTTACTTGTGACGTAAATATCTTAAATATGTTGTATTTTAATCAAAATCGTTAGAGCTATTTTTGAGAAAATCAACATTTTCTTCCTTTACGTGGATATGTAAAGGGATTTTGGCGTGCGGGGAGAGGGATTTTTTTTGGAAATCTTGGGAAGATGCCGAACTTCAATACCAAGTTTGGAATTTAACCGACTTTTCGTTTCTGAGTTATGCTGTCCACAGACACATACGGACATTTTTCTTAAAAATGCTCCTTTTTTTTCTCAAAACGTACATTTCCGTGAAATCTCGACATAGAAGTTTTGGATGGAATACAATACTTCGCCTACTTATAGATAGTAGGGAAAGTAAAAAAGATATTAGAAACGAACTAACTGAAAGTAGAACATATTCTACAAGTAATAAAAGAATATCAATATAATTGGAAAGATCATGCAAATGGAATGTCAATCACAAGGATAACAAAGGCGACAATGAACTACAACCCAGATAAATTTGGAAGACCAACACAAAGATGGCAAGATCGGAAAGGTAGAATCAGACTGAAAAATTCAATGCCACAGCCAACATTTCCATATTGATAGAGTTCAGTTGAAGATCCGTGGTTCAAATGGCATTCATTATTCTACCTTTCCAGATATTTTAAGTTTTTCATTCGTTAAGCCGTGAAACACAAACCAGGTCGCATTATCTTGGAAAATGGATACATTTTGTGCAAGTTTGGGAATCAAAGAGAGCAATGTTTACCGCAGTCCCAAGATCGATTCCCGGAAGTGTAACCTTGAGATCCGTCACTGCATTAAGTTCCGTCTGTTGGAGGTTAACACAAGGCATTAGCCAATCCCATTACGTAATAGTGACGTAGGCATACATAAACATGGAGTGACATGCATAGCTCCGACTGACTGCGTGCGTTTAAAGGTATCATCACAACACTTAGCCAGGCGAAGCCATTCATTCGGGGCAAATACCAACTTTATCATGTCGCGAGAAACATCGTATTCATTTCATAACAATTATTTAACATAAACGTTCAGTTTTCACCAGATCATACATTTGTCATGCAGTAAGTTTGTGTCTATATTAACCAGCAATACAAACGGGACTTCACAAGCTACTCAAAGAAAATTCTACCAACTTTACACTAACATTTTCCGTTATTTTTATTGTCTTAAAGGTGGCTTTAATTATGTTGATTAAAATGCCATATATTTAAGATATTTTCATGACCAATAAGGTGTATATCTTGGTAACCACAAGAGATACACAAAATTTCCTGCACAATAACTGTAGATGTCTTTAAAACTCACAATTTACTTCAAATAACTCTTTCTGCGCTATCAGCCATTTCCGAAGTGTTTAATACTTTGTCAGTTTTGAAGTGCTGTCGCGATTCAACTGTTTCTCGCGATATCATGGAAAGAGCAAGGAATTAGCATGTAGCGACCCGCTTTTAAGCATCTGACTATCGCTTCGGTTTCCTGTATTCTCGAAAAGTGTAACGAAACTGAAAACACTTATCTCGATTAACATGCTGTATGTGGAAAAAAGAAGTTTTTGTAAGGGCCACATAAAAATAAACGATAGTGGGTAGAGAAAGTCAAATGAATGCAACACATTAGTTTGTTTTTCTCCGTTTATTCATGTTAATCGAGGTAAACGTTTGCAGAAATGCTTTCAGCTCACATTTCGTTATACAAGAGAGATACAGGCGCTGAAGCGATAGTAAAATGTTTATAATATGCTGGCGTTGAAATTGCATACTCTTTGCATGACAAAAATGAATCCTGACCACTTAAAAAACTCGTGTTACATTCATATGACTTTCTCTACCCTCTACCGTTTATTAATGGGTATACAAATTATTCTTACGAACATTTATTTTCCTATCCACTTCATTTTATTCGAGATAAACCTTTAAGAAATAACTACATTACACATCTCGTTATAGATAAAAGGGAATAGCCATAGTCAAAATGTTTAACATCTGGACGCTATATGCTGGCCTTAAAATTCCACTCTGTTTCCATGACATCGCGAGGAACAACTGAAAATTAACAGGACTTTGAGGCAGTATTTTATATCACAACACTGTGAATACCAGAGTGATTGTAGTGTAAATTAACATTATTGTATGACAATGATTTTAGATGTTTGTTAGCTATAAGCATTGTTAGGAAATAAATTTACACGGCCTCACTGAAACTGACAATAGGAGTGGGTAACAATGAAGCGATGGTGTCAGTTGTTTATCACTTAGAAGAGACAAACAAATGATGTCAGGGTAGCCTGCCTTTCTTTAGAAATGGAGGAAATACTTCCCTAGAGCATATGTATTAGTAATTGTGATTGGCTTACAAAACAGACGCTAATGTTGGCGCGATTTTGTAAACAATAGTAGCTCTATTATAATGTTTAGGCATATCGGGGTGAGGGAGTATAAATTCTTGAGCCAAAAGCAAGTATTGCGCAGTTCCACAGAATCATTCACGAGGTACACATCGCGCAGTTCTACAGAATCATTCACGAGGTACACATCACGCAGTTCTCAGCAATCTCTCGCGAGGTACACATTACGCAGTTCTACAGAATCTCTCGCGTCGTAAAATTAGTTACAAAATGTGAAGTACGCGACAACTATTACGACAGTAATTACATTCGGAAATATAACAGTTTCAGTCAGGCGTGTATCAAGATTAAAGATGTGAAATTAATTAAGTGTGACGGCAATAAAAGTGTAAAAACAAATTCTTTTATCAGTGTTATCTTTTAGTAACAACTCCTTTCCGTTTACACGCCCTGCTCAGAGATATTTGCTCGACTGAGTAATAATAGCTAGCCGGAGGACAAAGAACCCAAAATTCAAAATAGTAAAACAATAACAGGCGCTCAGCAAATAAGATAACACGAACAGAATACTGCGACAAATGGCGCCCAACGTGGGGCGAGATAACCAGGAAGGGGCGAGATAACCAGAACGTGGAGCGAATGGAGCAGTGCAATTAACTACAAGACGCAGATCCCAGAAATAACCACCAGAACGACCGACGACGCGGATGAGAGGACATCAGCGACTACGAGAACAGAAGACAACAGTGGAATTCGACACCAAGACAGCGAGACGACGTAGGTCTATGGTACTGCGACGCAGAGGCGACATATACATCTAGGAGAGAGGGGCAGGAAGCTGAACATGAAAACAACGTCATCAGATAGCATCATAAAAGTTAGAAAATTGTAAATTTTATGTGTATCCTAAAAAAAAAAAAAAAAATTTGTGAGAAATTAAATGTTGTTGAGAAGTGGAAGGATTAAGAAAACAATGTCTACTAATAATACTGAAGAAATAATTATGGAAGGGGATAATGTAACAGTTGGCCGTAATTTAATGCAGGTCACGGGAAATAGTTCAAACAATGTAGGATTTGAGGGAGGAAATATCAGTGAAGAAAGTCAGAATAGAATATCAGGTCATTCAACTCAAACATCTGGGATTGTTGTAAACATTTCAGGGCAGATAGTCGACGATAGAGATAGATATATTAGACATGTGGGTCAGAGTATTGTACCAAACAGGGGTGAAGTAACTGTAACGGGTGGTGAAAATGAAGGTTTTCAAAGGGATGTAAATGCAGTAGGAAATGTTAATTTTGATGCTGGTATGATGATGGAAATGCTGAGAAATTTTACAGATCGATTAGAAAGGAATATGGAAAAGAATAATAGGGAATTGAGGGAAGATATTGGTAAGAGTATTACAGATCAATTAAGGGAAGATATTGGTAAGAGTAATGAGAAATTAGAGCAAAAATTAAATCAAAACATGGAAGATATTGGTAGGAGCTTAGAACAAAAACTAACTCAGAGAAATGGGAAATTAGTGCAAAAATTAGATCAAAGCAGGGAAGAAATTGAAAAGAAATTTATGAAGGTAGATAGCAGAATGCCAAGAATGAGAAATGAAAATCAGGAAATAATAGCAAGTGAGATGGGAAAACTTTCAAAGAAAATGTCAGATATGAGCAGGGAAATATCTAACCAAAGAAGTGAGGTTAATAATAAGTTTGAACATGTTGATGTAAGATGTACAGAATTAGGAAGCCGAATGAGTAGCATTTCAAGTGAGCTAAAAGAGATGATGGAGGCTAAGAATGCAGATTCAATTCAGCCGCAAGTTAATTTCAGAGGGGAGATATCTGAAATTCAGAAGGAGTCGGAAATACAAAGAAATAAGTTGTCCGAAGAAGTTAAAGTTTTGTCTATAAATTTGGATCAAAAACTAACTTCTGAAATTAACAAGCACCAAGCTGTTCAAAATGAAAACAATAGAAAATTGGAACAGACAATAGAAAGTCTGCAAGGTACTGTAAATAGGAACGAATTGAATTCAAGGATCAATATATGTGATGTCAATGTATCCGATGCACAGAATAATGATAGAGGTATTTCCTCAGGTATGACTAATAATGTGAGTGACGCGGCGGCTTCATCCATAGCCCATGTCGAAACTCAGAGTGCACTAGTAACATTAGAGAATTTAAATATAGGAATAAGGGACATTCAAAACTATAATTATATCTTAAGTGATTTGCCACTTCCAAAATTTAGTGAAAACTCCAATCCAGTACAGTTTATTGCAGACTTGTCAGAGTACTTTCAAATTAAAAAGATACCGGAAGCATTGAAAATGATAGTTGTTAAAAGATGTTTGGACCAAAGACTTTAGATTGGCTACAAATGGTATCACGAAGCGGCGTCTGGGCGGGTTTTCTCCGGGTTCTCCGGTTTCCCCCGCCATTCATTCTACCAACTGCTCCATCATCACCTTTCCTTTCATCCATTTCGCCAACATTTCGTTTCATCTACTTCCTTCATCCCATACCAGGCATCGGTCTGATCACCCATCCTGGATATTCTGTCTGATTCATGACGGGCCTCTGACCCCAGGCACCCGCTTGTAAATCCTGGGGAGTGCAAGTCCTACATAAGAGGAGGGTAAACAGATAATGAATGAATGAAGAATACAAATGGTATCAAGGGGTAAAATTTCATATGAATCCTTTAAAAGTGTAAAAAAAAAACAACAACCAAATCCAGGATAAGTAAAGCTGAACTGCAAAACCAAGTATTGGATGTAAGAGGGTTAACTATGTATATATGTCACAAGAAAGGATAAATAAATGCAGGACAGAAATAAATGTTTAAAGGGGAAGAGGAGCATTTTCTCAGTAAACTGTAGCCACATTTGAAATGAAACATGTAATAAGGATAAATTAATGTCATATGAAAGTAAACGTAAGTAGATATAATTCAAAGTGTATTGTGAATATAAAGTACAAAACAATAAAAAATGGTAAAGATAATTAAAGCCAAACATTTATATAGCACATAGATAATGTGAAATTATGTCTTAGAATTAAGAGATGTAAATATATTTGTGTAGAGGATGAATATTTTTTGTAAATATGTTCAATAATTACAAAATGAACCAGGGTAAAAATCTTGAGTGTATAAATTTTTATGTCAATAACCTAAGAAAGTATAACCATTTTGTAACAGTGACCTAAATAGTTCAGGGTACAGTATTTGATGTATAAAAAAATAACTTGTAAGGTCAGATTCAGGTATATAAACACATTAGACCCGAGCCAGTGAATAGTGGCGAGAAAAAGGCAAGATGTATAACGTGTGTAAAATGCGTGTGCAGTGTTACGTGCAAGTGATAGATACCGTGTGTTACAACATTCAGGAGACTAAAAACCCAATTATAAAATTTCCAAAAAAGGTTGTAAATATTTATAATTATGTTTCTAGTGGGGCATATGAGGCAGTATTTTATATCACAACACTGTGAATACCAGAGTGACTGTAGTGTAAATTAACATTATTGTATGACAATGATTTTAGATGTTTGTTAGCTATAAGCATTGTTAGGAAATAAGTTTACACGACCTCACTGAAACTGACAATAGGAGTGGGTAACAATGAAGCGATGAGGTGAGTTGTTTATCACTTAGAAGAGACAAACAAATGACGTCAGGGTAGCGTGCCTTTCTTTAGAAATGGAGGGAATATCTTCCCTAGAGCATATGTATTAGTAATTGTGATTGGCTTACAAAACAGACGCCAATGTTGGCGCGATTTAGTAACCAATAGTAGCTCTATTATAATGTTTAGGCATATCAGGGGGAGGGAGTATAAATTCTTGAGCCAAAAGCAAGTATTGCGCAGTTCTACAGAATCATTCACGAGGTACACATCACGCAGTTCTCAGCAATCTCTCGCGAGGTACACATTACGCAGTTCTACAGAATCATTCACGAGGTAAACATCACACAGTTCTCAGCAATCTCTCGCGAGGTACACATCGCGCAGTTCTACAGAATCATTCACGAGGTACACATCACGCAGTTCTCAGCAATCTCTCGCGAGGTACACATTACGCAGTTCTACAGAATCTCTCGCGTCGTAAAATTAGTTACAAAATGTGAAGTACGCGACAACTATTACGACAGTAATTACATTCGGAAATATAACAGTTTCAGTCAGGCGTGTTTCAAGATTAAAGATGTGAAATTAATTAAGTGTGACGGCAATAAAAGTGTAAAAACAAATTCTTTTATCAGTGTTATCCTTTAGCAACAACTCCTTTCCGTTTACACGCCCTGCTCAGAGATATTTGCTCGACTGAGTAATAATAGCTAGCCGGAGGACAAAGAACCCACAATTCAAAATAGTAAAACAATAACAGGCGCTCAGCAAATAAGATAACACGAACAGAATACTGCGACAACTTTAAAAGAATGGCGTATTGGACAAATCCAAGCATTCATTAATAATGGATATGTCACCAAAAAAAGTTATTTGGAATAAATTGTGTGTTTTAAAGAGATCTACATTTTTGTGTAGTAGATTTTCGTTTATCGCTTAACGTTTACCAGTTATACAAGATTATATAAAATTCCTTCCGAATGAAGAGGGCTTCACAGGCTATTCCAAGAAAATTTAAGATATACATTTTATTTGTTTATGTAAATATAATTAATATATGGTATTTTACTCAAAATCGTTAGAGACAGTTTTTAGAAAATAAAACATTTGGAAAACTTGTTTCATATAAAAGACAGTTTGAGGTCGGGGGATTTTCTTGAAAATTTTCATGTCGCATCTTTGGAAGATGCTGAGCTTAAATAGCAAGTTTGGTATTTTTCCGAATTTTCGTTTTTGAGTATGCTGTTCTAAGACACACACAGGAGCATTTTACTTTCTCTACTACGTATAGTAAATAGGGGAAGTATTGATTCCACTAAAAAATTCGATACCGAGATTTCACCGGAAATACATGTTTTGAGGCCTCCTGAATCCAAAAAAAAAAAAGCATTTTTGGAAACGTGTCCGTGTGTGTGTCTGTGAACAGCATAACTCAGAAACGGATAAACACCAAACTTGGTATTTAGGTTCAGTATCTTCCAGAGATGCGACACGGAAGGTTTTCAAGAAAATCCCCCCACCTCAGATTACCCTTTATATGCAACATTTTTCCAAAATTTCAATTTTCTCAAAAATGGCTCTAACGATTTTGATTAAAATATCATATGTTTAAGATATTTTCATGACAAATGAATTGTATATCTCGAAGTTTCTGGGAATGTCTCCAAAAGTATTCTTCATTGTGAACGACTTTTGCATAACTGTAAACCATAAGAACTAGACAAAATGTTACTACACAAAAAATGTAGATCGCGTTAAAATACACAATTTATGTCACATTTTTTTTTGAGTGAACTATTTTCTAGATATTGCTTGTTATTTCCTTAAATGTTACAATACTCACACTTTTTCTCAAATGGGAATTCGTTATTCGTTCATTTTATGTCCTGGTAATGCTAAGAGAATGGAATGCGCCACATAGCAACTAGCGCTTAAAACATTTGACTATCGCTTAAAGCCTACCATATTCCCCTTGCACCTACAAGAAAATTAGCAATAAGATTAACATCTCGATTAATATGAAGCATATGGAGAATAAGCGTTTGTAAAAATAGTTTGTACAAGAGTAGAGAAAGTCTGTGAGTGTAACACATCAGATTTTTTTTTTCTAAAAAATGCTACCTTTTGAGTTTAGGGAGACTGAAAACATAAATTTCCGGTGAAATCTCGACACAGAATTTTTGTGTGAAACTGAATACTTACTCTAATTACTAAACGTAGTAGAGAAAGTAATGTTTGTCATTTTATATGCTTATTCTGTGATAAAATATTAATTCGAAGCATATAACAATTTATACAACAAACCAAAGGTGCACACCCAACTGAAAAACGAAAGAATATCGTCAGTAATTTTGTTAATTTCATCATGATCATTTTTAGTAAAACTAGATGTTATTCGTGTCCAAATAGTTTCATTGACATTTCAGTAATGAAGGTTTTTAGATTTTACAGTATTTTATAAAGCAAAACATTCTGAAAGAACTGGTAACTTAATATTCGTTTCAGTAGCATTTATCTACAGGTGCAGAAAAAAAAACTTTACAACCAAGAAAGGCAGGTTGGAGCAAATCTGCAAAAAAAGGGACACATCCGATCACTTAGTGAAGAAGCAGAATTGGCCTGAATATAACGCTGGGGAACCTATGTTATCTTAATGACAAATACATTGGAGAAATAAACCTCAGACGAGTTCAAATACATTGCCTTGTGATTGATTGACTTTTGTCTTTCAGCGTATGCTTATGTCGGAATAGCCATGACACATGCGCATTATATTTTATATTATCATACTGCTCTTTTTAAACACTTATTGTGGCTAAACTAAACTTTTGTCCCACACAAGATAAACTAAACCGTGATTGTGGAGTTATATAGCGCATATTAAGCAAGAGTTTCAAACAAATCGGTCACCGGATGCTGAAGTAATTAGCAGTTCATCTATCACGATAAATGCTTGCCTAGAAATTGTTTCAAATACACTTGGTTACATGAAAGATGTGGAAACAACACTATTCTGTAAATTTTAAGAACTCTACATTTTCCCTGTAGTAAGGTTATATCAAATTCCGTGAGAATCAGGACTCCAGAAGCATTTTAAAAAAAAGTTGAAGATACATGGTTACCACCGCGGTTCGACTTTTCATGAGTGCCTCCCTGAAAGCAAGCATCAACTAGAGAGAGAGCTAAATGCCCAATTTCAGCAAATATCTATAAGTTACATATTCGACGATATATGCACGTGTAATGCAAGTTGGTCCTCAATTGTGTTGCTAATATTTAGCAGCAGTAATTAACAGCACAGCCACATCGCTATCAAGCACGTGAGCCCTTATTGATCCACCCGTCATGCTAATGTGCTCTGCCGCAGCGGCAAACTTCCTAACCTTCTACGCCTCAAATTTCTCTTTCTCTAGTAATCTAATGAAGCCAAGAAACCTACCTTTCCTGCCATTTTCTGCAAATCCGTAGCACAGTTTCACGTTTATCGGCTTTATTCCGCTGCAGACACAAATCTAGCACAACAATTAAACAAACACTAATAGTTTAAAACTTCCGGCGTGCAGCAGTGACGTCATGCAATACAACAAATGAACATTCACCATGCGCCCTTTACATGGAATAATAAATTCACAAAACTTTGTTATCCTCGGCAATCAAGAACAGTTCGTGGCTTGTTTCTCTGATTTCAATAAATGATAGGGACAGGAAAAACAAGGCAATTTCTTTATTGCTACATGTGGATTGCATTACAGGAAAACATTCTCCAACGGTGTGTGCTCTCAAGGATATCTCTGATTCGATAACTAGGGATCTATTCCCGGGCGCCTATGGAGAATCTTTCTTGCGTTTTTATAAATTGCAAACAAGGGCTGAGGTTGCAATATTTCATAATAAGAGCAATATGCTCTCAAGCAATGCAGCATCATAAAATGCTGACGTGTTATCTTGTTTCTCCAGGGTTGCCAACACTGCAATTAGAGTTTGCGTAACGAAGGACGGAAGTAATGTAATGAGCGGTTGTATTCCTATGATTTGGACCACAACACTCGAGATAATTGGGTCGCACAGCTGACAACCAACAATACTTGGAAATGTTCGTCGTGAGCACCAGTTGCCTAAATTTTAATGTCACATAAACACCACTGCACCATACCATTCGGGGACTGACGTAAAATCAACTAAAAGATACGTTTGCTAACTTAACAGTTTAGGAGCTTACGGACTTTTACTGGTACCTCCATTTTGTTATTCCTGCATTGAGTTTGGAAACTACAGAAAACGTGTTCCATAATGCAAAGTGCATTCGTATTACATAACATACTTTACTGTGTACATAGCAGGAAATGTTGGTAGAATGCAGGCGAGTACTCATATTAAGTGCATTTTCAAGAGTTATGTATTTCGCACGGAAAATACATTTACAAGGTGATTTATAACAGAACTAGGAACACGTATGCATACACTCCTTATGTTGCGATACTGTAATACATTATAAAAGTTTAACTTTTAATATGCATTTATCTAGTGAAATACAATGCTGACTAGGGACGAAAATATGTAACAGTTGAGCAGTGCAAGAAAAAAAAAAGGGGGAAGAAGAAAAAGAAGTTTAAAATGGCTATAGCATTTATAAAAGTGCATTTATTTTATTGCAACAAAAGGAATCAAGTTCTAGAACATCTTTTCAAAAAGAAGAAAGATTAAAGGCAGTTTTTGGAAAACTGACCTACAAAATTTAGTGTTTTGATATATTAACTGCACTATTATATATGGGTTTCTATCTTAAATACTATCACATGTAAAATTGTTCAATTTATTCTCATTTCAGCCATTTGTATTAAAAACAATTTCCTGAGAAGGTTAGGTTTTGACAACAGGCCTGAGTTGTGAAAAGAAAGGAACGTAAACCCGATTCCTCTATGTAGCAGTGCCCCACATTGATTCTAACTGTGCAGTCTCGTGTGCTTATAGTTTCTTTTGAAAGTTGATTTTTGGTTCCAGTTCTAAAGACATTCAAGGGTTGGCATGACTGAAACCAGTTTGTTATTTCAAGTAGGCAAAGGTTACTCTCATCATTTTAATGTTCTGCTCTTCAGCCAGTTATCGTAGTTACAAATAAACTCGATTGTACCAGTTTTAAAATATCTCCCTTGTCTTGTAGAAAAGTTTGGTACACTGTGAGATTCATTTCAAAACAACGACTGCCCTGCGTCCCGGTTTTTGTTTTGTTTTTATGGACCCTCTTTAACTGCTGTGGTCCTTAGCGTCCCATTCTATATTGGGCGTGAAAGACCGGTAATTTTGTTCAAAGGACTCTTTATCAGGCTTGAGATTCTTTTGCGTGCCGTAAATCTACGACACGGGACCACCGGCTTTACTTCCCTTCCGAAGGAAACCATGCTAAGGATTTTTACGCCCGAAAAAAATCCATCGGGCTCCGCCGGGTTTGAACCCGCGACCTTGGGAATTAGAGGCTAGCATACGTCCCGGGTTCATTTACTAGCAAGGTTTGGGGGAATTTATCGTCCTATACCCTCCGCAGAGTCTGGAAGTAGGAATGGTAGGCTCTTTCACCGTAAAAAAATTGTTTCATCACATGACTTTCTGTACTCACCTTCTATAAACTATTGTAAGTTTATTCTCCTATCTACTTCTTAATAGAGGAGATAAACGTCCATTGCACATTTCATTGTTAGTATAGGACAAATACAGTAAGCTAAAACTACAAGTCAGATCGTTCTGTAATGGCTTTGAAATTCAGGGCTCTTTGCATGGCCACGAGAAAAAACGGCAAATTTCCATAGGGAAAACTACCCATAAGTAAGTCAAACAAATAACAAAGAATATCTCGCAAATTGTTAACGCCACACCAATTTTTATATTAGATAAATTGTGTACTTCCAAGGAGATACACAGTTTTTGCCCAGAAACATTTTGACCATCTCCCAGTTATACAAAATCATTCAAAAAGTGGAGGACTTCACAGGCTATTCCCATAAAATTCAAGCTATACATTTGTCATACAAGTTGATTTTTTAAAAAATAAATAACGAAATTTTTTCAATGTAAATGGTAATTTGGGGTTGGGGGATTTTCTTGAAATCTTCATGTCGCATACATGTTGGTATTCAACCAACTTTTCATATTTTGAGTTTGGCTATTCGAAGATAAATGGCCATTTTTCTAAAATTGTCTATCATTATTATTATTGTGACCTCAAAACGTGTATTCGAGTAAGTCAAAACCTCCAATATAACCATTAGAAGTTAAAGGGAGCCATATGAATGCTAAGCATGAAGAATGACATCATATCAGTTTAAAAGACAATGCTATAAAAGCCAGAAATAAAGACAGGAGAAATAAACTCAGCGTGTGGAGTATTTTATGTTAACAGAGCAGGAACAGTGTTATCCCACAGCCTCTTTCCAAAATATAGGTACCAGATTGAATAATCAAGGGTTCAGGGAATATTATACAACAGTAACACAATCTGGTGTGCAAACAATTCCTTCCAAAGTTTTACCTATTCTGACAGAAATGTTCCCTGTAAAGTTTCAAAAATGAAGCAATACATATCATCGAGGTTTTTTTTACTATTTAAAACTTCATAACTGCAGTAGAAGACCACATTTTGTAAAATAACATTTTTAAATGGTATAATAAATCTGTATTTAAATTTGGGAAGAAGCTTGAAGGAAAATCTCCGTTGAATCATGGATCAGCAGTAGACCACTGCCACAGAAAGCTGAACATCCAAGGTTTGAGTCTCAGCCATGGTGTTGAGTTTTTCAAACCTGGTTCAACTTTCCAGTTTTAACAAAGCATGCAAATATAGCTAAAAATTCCCCCTTGGAAACACCAGCCCCCTTCCGAGTGTCCAGGGTTTGCTGCACTCCTCCACCAAGTCCATAACTAAACTTTTTTAGTTATTGCCACATCATTATTATTTACGCTTAATGTTTTGAAGATCCTGTGATGATTCAGAGCACTGCTTGGCTTGAGTACACCAATGGGGATGCATGGGACCAGCGTCCACTCAGCAATTGATGCTTTATCTCCAGTAAACCAACATTCTGGAATGGGGAAGTATGATGCTGACCACATGTTAGCATGCTGCCAGCAGAGTTGAGTTATCTGACATTTATCTTCTCAGGATAAGGTGAAAATCCCAGACACTATGATAACATTCAATTTCTGTAATGTGTGGTGCAGACAGTGTTGCCAATTCACTATTTTTTACCCAACATTTAATGAGAAAATATTACAGACTATGTACTCTACTCAAGAACGTGTTCATATCACCTTATAGCCATAGGATTCTTAAAACTCCATTATTTTATGAAAGCTGCCCATCTCGTGTATTTAATTTTTCAACAAACTAAAACAAACCTGAACTTTTTATTTTCAATTTATTTATTATTTTAACTTCTGAGATTATATTGCATAATTTTTGGATATTTGTTCTCATTTTTCCTGTTAGAATTGGTTTGCATATGGCAAATGGCCCTAGAATTTCCTTCCATCTTATTAGGAGTCACTGAAAGTTGTCATTCACATATGTGATTAGGGAAGACCACAGGAAAGCTCAAGTCAGGTTGGTTGGAACCCTGAAAGCAACCTTATTACTGCATTATCCCGCTTAATTTCACAAGGTTGAGACAGAAGAAAGCTGCATTAAAGGAATGATGTAATTTCTATCTTTCACAATTTTTATTCTCCATACTAGTTTAATATTTCATAAAATCATAGTAATGACTAATGAGAAAGCCTTTTCGGAAACTAAATAAGTAAAAAAGGCTCCTGAAATCTTGCACATGCTTTTTGAATTCTGTTTGCTCTTATTTTAGAGAGAGAGAGAGAGAAAAAAAAGAAAAAAGTATTGCATAATTTAAATTTTTTTGTTTTACCCAGTTCATATTTTCCTCAGATGCCTTTTGGAAAATCTACAAAGTGTGTATATATATCAACTCTCCTCATTATGAACTAGACGACATCTGTGATGGATTTCAAGCTAATTGCATATCCTCCATTTATAGTGTTTCAACAAATGTTAAATGTGAGAATACGGAATGAAATAAAACAATACCTGCTTTTTTCTTGCACAGACTTATAAATAGCAAACCAAGGACTTTCAAATAGCAAGGGAAAATATTAAGGTATTTTTAGAAAACTAAAAATTGCAATTAATTTTATGAGGAAACATCAGCTCGTGTTTTAGTCACCAGTTTACCACTGTTGCATTCAAAATGAGTGCAATGGTTGATAGGTAATGCTAAAAAAGTTCAACTTTGTGATGTGTTGCATACACGAGATAAAACAGTGTTAAATCTTTTCCAGCTTTCATGTTACATGTTCAAGCACAAAACTAAATTCTCAATAACTCTGATAATTTAAAACACCCTTCAAACACTCCGATTTTCTTAACGGTGAGCCATAGTTGCTAATTTCTTTGACCGCCACTGATCTAATCAGGTAGAGGATGCAATGGCTATTCTGTAGTCAAGTGTGATGTGAGATGACGTTAGCTGCATAGTTGCCTTCTCATAACATGTATTTACTTTATATTTCTTGTATTCTATGGTATTGATATATCCAAACTTCTTAAGATGAAGGAAACCATGCGGGGAGGCCAGGTCTGAACCTGGGACTTTCGAATACAGGTCACAAATGCTACCTACCGCTGATGCCATCCCACTGTGCACTTTCCAATTCAAATAATGATTCTAACATTTCTCCTCTTTCAAAAGCTTTTGATTAGCCTGTTGGTTGTCTCAACTGCAGACATTTTGCTATTACAGATGGTAACACTTTGTTTTTCTTTTCAAATGAAAATCTGCGTCTGCACTAAACCTCGAAAAACTGACGTTTATCAAACAAACAGCCAACATAAATACGATGCAACTGATGTTTCAAGACCTCACAGTTCCTGTAACTTTTGTTCTTACTATATTAATTTACAGACTACGCATTTTTGTCTGTCATCGAACCTTCAGCCAGTGCAGCTTCGGCTCTCATTGGATAATTCCAAATTTCCAATACAGTGCATTCGCAAGTGCAATAATTATTTTGAGTCTACACTTTGGATCCTAAAAGCATTTTGCAAATTTACAGAGAAAAAAATTCTTACCTAATAATGAAAATAATTTTGCTGAAATTTTATCTGTGCTATTTAAATGCTTCTCCTCTTTACACTTATGCAAGTGGTTTCTAAAAACATTCCATGCTGGGTACCCTGACTAATGAAAATCTTTCTAAGAGGTTTTCAACAAATATTAGCACATATAATAAAATGAGTGAAGTTTAACTACAACTAGCTATCAAATTTTGAAAAAAAGAAAACTTTAAATGTCAGAATTTACTGTAGAGTACTCTACAAAATGCTTGCAAAACTGTTTCAAACCTCTGTCTGAATTCTAGCCAATCAACATTTTTGTATTTCTTTCATTTTACATACAATTTTACTTAACTGTAGCTCTCCTCTCCATTTTACCCCGCCCCCTCTTGAGGGTGTTACCCTGGAGTTTCATAAACATTACTTTAACCAATTTTTTTATAGAAAATCTCAATGTTTGCTAAATCCCATTTACAGCATATGATAAATCCATTCAAACTTCTCACAAAAAGCACATTTCATTTCACGTATATTTACTGCACTAACAGAAACAAACTTAACAAATTATGTGCCAACATCTAAAAGATCAGCTGTTACTCTGCAACCAAATGATTCTGTTGCCATATGTGATAGATTTTCTACAAACATATGGTTACCCAGATCCGTGTTAAGGAACCTTATGGAAGCTCTTAAATTTAATGAACATAAAGAAGCAACCCGCTGTTGACCGTGCAACAAAACACTTCCCAACAATCCACAAAAACATTTTCCCAAATTCCTGCACTGGGGTATGTGAAACAGGAGGTCTTAAATCTACAACAAAAAGTGTAAAACAAGCAACAATTTCAGCAACCACACCATGGACTAGATTCATAAAACTTTTGTAATTTAAATTAATTTCAGTGCACATATTTTTCTTTTTACATTCAGAAACTTTTTGACCTATAAGACACTTGTCAAAGCTTTATTTGTGCCAAATTTGAGAGAGATAAATGCCAAACATAATAAAGTGCCATGAAAGGGAAAAGGAAAACAGAAGGAAAAACAAAAAAAAATGCAAATGATTTACAGCCAATAGATTTTAATGCACTGCAGCCCAGGAGTCAGGAGCCATATTGTTGTGCTAGTTTACAGTGGATCAATACAAGCTGCCAGCAATGTGAGGTTATGTACTACACAAAACAAGCAAGCACACATGCAAGCACAGCCACACATACCGGGTACGGCAGCAACACTTCTCGGTTCTCATCCATGTTGGTGATTTCAAACGTTGGTGGCTGCGGAAACAGACCCTTTCCTGGATAGGAGGTACTGCGACGGAACTTGATTGGTGAAATGACCATCCCTGAGTGCTGATGATTGAATGTCGGACTAGGTTTTCTATTTCCCATGTTTCCCATTGTCTGTAGCGGATTCAGGTTTGGCACAGATCTTCCTCTATTCCATGGTGACAGGCCCTGCATGTTGGCCTGGTTCTGAGGTCCAGGTGACCAGGTGTTTTGTTGAGGGCTGGACCAAGACGTGTAGCCCTTATTAGCCATGAACATGTTCTGAGGGTTTTGCTGTTGAATGTGACGAGACAGGTTATGTGGAAAATTATGAGTTGCAGTAATTGCTCGTCGCTGTGGTGGCTGCCCTTGAGACTGTGGTAAGCCAGCAATTTGTGGGCCTAAACTAGTATTGTATAATGGGTTTGGATTGGTTGGAGGAAAATTCTGAAATGCTAAAGTTCCATTAACTGCAGGTACATTTAAACTGTGCAAAAGACCTTCCTCCATTGGTCCTGACGACCACAGGCTGGCTGTAGAAGTGTTACTAGAGTTAATTACATTAAGACTAGGCTCTGATACATTAAATCCTGTACCCAACTGAAGTGGAGTGGTTACTGCTGGGCCAATTTGCCCCTGGTCGTTCGGCTTGTTCTCACTCTGTACTCCGTTTGCTGACGAATTCTCATCTTCTTTGGTTTTCGCGTTCTGCTCCCCATTCACGTCTGAATTTGGAGAAAGTTGCTGTTGTGACTTCACAGCTGATTTTTCGATCAGAAGTTCATCTTGCATCGCTGAGTGTTGATGTGACGAAATGCTATCCGGCACAGACGTAGGTGTGGTAAAAAACAAGGATGTGCTACTGGTTGAACTTGCAGAAAATTCCACTGACGAAACGGATCCAACGCTAGAATTGACACTAAACTTGAAATCCCCCATTAGAGCTTGTTTCTGCGTGTAGTTTTGATATTCGGGGGAGGGGGAACGATCTTGTACTCTCACACGCACACGACCTGCATCTGCTACTCGGCCTACCTTCGTGAACGCTGGTGACGAGGCTATTGGTAATAGAATGTTCCTTGGAACTTGCGTTGGTGGCAGCACTGTATGATACTCTTCCCCGCGGATGGTGCGGATTGTTGCAAATCAGCTCTCTGATTGGCTGATTGCCTGCAGCAAATTATCTTGGTAACATCAGCGGTGCTCAGTAGAGGGCATTGGAATTGCGCATGACGTAGCTTATTTCCCTTCTACCAGGTGGCTCTTGTAAATGTAAACAAAAATAATGATTTGCGATTAATGCAATTGACACTTGAAATGTCTGCCTTCTGCGTATATATTTCTGCTGATATTCCCAAAGCCCCAAGATGCTCGATGCTGTCCTGCAATAAATCAGAGAAAACAAGAAAAGTTTAATTAAGCTAAGCAATCAGTTAATTAGTTACTACTATTCTAACAATTTAATAATTGTAGCCTACACTGAAGCAAATCACTTGCTGCACAGGCACTTTAAAGTGCGAAACACAAATCCATCTGTGATAACACACACCCCTTTCAAAAACCGAATAAGCACTATTTCACTACTTTATAACGTCGCAGCTATTATATATACTTATTAAAATTAGAAACCCTTAATTTCGCACGTTGTCTTCAATAGCTAAATTTCAACATTCTTGCAACAAAACTTAAATTTTATTTCTTACTTTTCTGTGCTGCTGGCAAAGCAATTATCGTGGCAGTATTCAGTAGTACCAATATTGCCGAGATAAGATATGTTGATAAATATGGCGCATAAAGTTAGTAGTAAACAGAATTCGGCAGGCCGGCTGAAGCTTCTTAATTGCAAAGGTTCTTTTTTCCTTGAAAGATATGATATTATGTGTTAATGTGTGTAGGCCTTTACACCGAATACTAAATGATAATTATGTGTTTTTAGTAGAAGTTGAAATTAGGTTGGTTTCATTACGTTTTAGGTTAGGTTGTGCTTGTACATAGAAGCGGAATGTTAATGTGTCATTTAACACTGCCATGAGGTTGTTTCGAGAGTATTCATTCTGAACAATGGTTCAGATTAGGTGGAAATTAGCTTCGTTTCCAAAGGCAACATGGTAAGCAAAGAAGTATAGGTTTGTCTATAATTGTCATATGCCAGCAAACTTGTCTCAAAGAGGATATGTTGCTACGGCAAAGATTGTTTTTGTAGTTAAGTGATTTCTCCCATAATACGGGAGAATGGCCAATAATTTCTTGGGATAAGAAGCTGTTTTTTAGGTTTACAGTGACTTAAATAAACTCAGATTTTGGCAACTTTACAGGGATGCTATAAGCTGGCAATGGAGAAACTTCAACCTTGCACTAAGGTCAATGTTTTACAATCATTTTATGGACCAAGGATATGTAGCAGATGTTTGCATGGAGCCAATGTTCTGGTTCGTGGACAACTTCACCAAGTTCTTAGGTCCTGTAAGTACTAGAATAACTTTGTTTAGGATTGGTGACTTAAACAGTTGTTGCCATCTTGAATAACAAAGTTATACTCTGGTTAGATAGCACTAATGTTGCAGCATTTAATAAAATGTGGCATTTGTATAAAATAGAGGCTGTGGTGAAGCTTCACTGTAGCAGAGAAAGCCATTGTTGTACTACCGAGACATGCGTGGAAAAGATAAATATGTCATGTCACACACTTATAGTTTGCTACGTATATATTCATATTTCATAATTAAAAACTCACTTTGCTGGTACTGTATTGCAGTATTTCTTACAGTAGATATTGACATTAGTATACCATCCATTGAGCCACTGGAACAATTGGCAAGAGAGAAGAAGAATGTTTGAGTTGTAGGCCAGTATTTGTTTTGTTATGCTGGGCACAAAACAAGATGATCTTTTCCATCTTGCCTGCATCGAAGCCAATGGCTTATTGTTCAGTATCTCTCCTATTGTACTAGTTCAGCCAACCTGTTCTCTTTAAGATTTCAGGAGTCCCTCAACTAGATGCTTATTGGCTACTACGAAGAGAGCCGAAAAACTACAAACCGCTGCGCTGCACTGCGCTGTGTTTTTCTTTTCTGCATCGCCGCTTGTTGCCGTCTGCCGCTATCATAGAAAGGCACGGATGAAACCATACAACATTTTTAAAACTACTTTTAAAAGCTTTACTTACCAACTTTATGAAAGGAGATGCTGAAACTGATCACCGTCGTTGTCCATACATTTTTGGCACCTCTTTAGGAAATTATCCATCACTCGCCGTAGTTCGCGTTGAGAAATTTCCTGGCGGATATTTTGTTTTAATTCTTCCAGGGTGTGTGGGTTTGTCTTGTACACTTTGTTTTAAGTTACCCCAGAGATAGAAAACTCAGGGGATTAGGTTGGGGGACCGAGAGGGCCACAAATCTTTACTAATAATTCTGTCCTCAAACACACTTTCATACAGTTGTTAAGTAAAGCCTTTAAAAGTAGTTTCAAAAATGTTATATGGTTTCCTCCGTGCCTTTCTATGGCAGATGGCAACGAGCGCCGAGGACATGGACAGGAAAAACACTGCACAGCCAGTTTGTAGTCTTTTGGCTCTCCCTGTATTACTTTGGGGTCTGAAAATGGGCACAAGAGCAGGTCCTATGTTATAACCGGGCAGATTGGGTAAATGTCCAGTGCATAATATTTTTAGGACCACAAGATGGATTTTGAAATAATTTTTAACAAATTCATAATCAGAGCCCTACGAATTGGTCTACTGGTAGCAGCGCAGCGGTGCACTGTACAACACATCAAGACTCTTAACAGTCTCTTTCCCTATTGTATTATTGTATTTCTCCTTGTGGCTTGTTTTTGAGAGCAGTTACGGGAGGGTGGCAATATAGCAGTTGTCCTGCCAGATCTAGTGCATTTTTTTATATTATTTATTGGGGAAATGTTTAAATATTGTTATCTCAATAGATATAGGTTTTTATATTCCTTAACTTGATATTTCATTCCCATTTCTGCGAATATTGGTGAATTATGGCTAACATAGGAGTTTTATGAAATTACAGTTCTAAAAGAAAATGGGGACAAATCAGCATAAGGAAAAATCTTCTAGATCATTACACAATAATTTTTTAAATAGTACAGAGAGTAAATTTAATTAAATCGCACTTCAGATTTAAAAGGTTAACCTGTTCAACATCAGGTGTGGCAGCTTCATATTATGGCTGTGGAAACAAATAATACCAATAAAGATAAAGCTAGCACAGCATGAATTTGAATACTGCTGCATTTTTACTCAATATGACTTGACGCAGTACTGGATTTAAACTTACACTGGAAACATGCTGGAATTTTAATCCTTCAATGCAATAGACACCCTGGTGACTGTGGGTATCTAATTCTAGTTTAAAAAAGGGGTGGGTTTTATGCCCAAGCACTGCGACCTTTTCAAAGATCTATTGTGCATCCTCCCTTTCATCAGTTAAGTAGTCTGTTGCTTGTTATGAAATTAACCAGACTGCTAACTGAAGCTTTCGATAGTTCATCTATCTTTGGAAAGTGATTGCCAAAAATACTTGCTCTTTGATTTGCAAGAACAGGGCAATCACATAACAGATGAGTAACAGTCTCGTCTCCTTCTAGGCATCTACTACAGATAGGATTTGTTTGACAATCCCATTCTGTATAGATTAAACTTTAGGCCACAGTGACCTGTAAAGAATCTTGTTGCCCATGCAAGCCTTCTTTTGCTTAGACTGCGCAAGTACTTTGTCTGCTGTTGTCCAGGTCTGCAATAAACAACTTGGAATATCTGCAACCCTCAATGGAGTTCCAGTAGTTCTTGTGTTTTGCTTGAGCCCAGCACTTGATAGCCTGTTTCACTGGTCTGTAGGACACCCCCAGTACAGGCTCCGGATCCAAAAATGGGGTTTTGCTACTAATCTTGGCTGCTTTATCTCCTTTCTCATTGCCTGGTATACCTGTAGGCACCCACATAAGTTGAACCTTATTGTGTTCAACCAGTGTCATTAAGGATTCCCGGCATACTGAGATGAGCTTTGATTTTATTGATGGTGATTCAAGTTCTTTAAGAGCAGCTTGACTGTTTGAGAGGATAAGAACACTTCTATTCTTATATCTTCTTTTAATGCTTTCCATGACACTGGCCAGGATTGCATAAACCTCAGCCTGGAAAACTGTTGCTAAGGTACCCAGACTATAAGAAATGTGGGTGTCATTACCGTAAAGCCCAGCCCCCGTTCCTGATTGGTTCTAGAACCGTCAGTATACCAGATTGGGCCTTTGTTATTATGAGGTTTTACCAATCTTTCCCATTCACCCCACTGTGGATAGGAGACAGTAAATTTCAATTCAAACTTGAATCTTGGTTCAAGAATGTCAGTCCTCATGTTGAGTATCTGTTGTACATCCTTATCCCAAGGAAGCTTGAGATGATTAATATGTCCAGTATTAGACACTTTGGTTTGGCGATCATGGCTTCTGCCTTCATACATATGTGGAGATGTGTGAGCCCAATCAGCATCTCCATTGCCACAATTGGAGTAGTTTTGAAAGCTCCCATAATTGAAATGCAGAAGGTCCTCTGTAATTTACAGAGTTCCTTTCTGCACACCTTTAGATTAACTCTAGGCCAGCACATCAGTGCAGCATAGGAGAACATAGGTCTCACCATGACAGTGTATATCCAATACATTATACTAGGTTTCAGACCCCATGTCTTACCAAGCATACCTCTACTTGTCCAAAAGACTCTGTAGGCCTTGGTAATACATAATTCCATATGGTGTTTCCAAATTAATTTCTTGTCTAAAACAAGCCCAAGATATTTAACTTGTGTTGAATAGGGCACTACTTCACCAAAGAGAGATTAAATCAGGCCCCCTTCTCGTGGTAAAGGGTTCCATACTGTTTTGCTTAGATTAACAGTTAGATTATTCGTCTTGCACCAAGCTTCCACTTTCTTAAGCGCCATTTGTAGCACTTGAGAAACTATGTGAGGAAATTTCCCTCTTATGATTATTGCAATATCATCTGCAAAACCAACTGTGAAGTAAACATCACTATTGAGTGCGCAAAGAAGTGTGTCCACTACAAGGTTCCATAGCAGGGCTGATAAAACACCCCCCTGCGGGCAGCCCCTCTCCATGAACACATCCAGCATCTCCCCACATAGATTCATAGTTATCATCCTATGTTGTAAGACAAAACGTATCCACTCACAAAGAAGTGAAGGTACAGCGTGTCCATAAAGGGCATTCGACACTACTTCACAACATGTCCAGTCAAACGCACCTTCAATATCAAGAAAAGCACCAATGGCTATTTCTCTGGTATTAAGCGCCTTCTCAATAGCCGAGACCACTTGATGAAGTACTGCTTCCATTGATTTCCCTGTTTGATAGGCAAATTATTTGTTTAATAGATGTTCCATCAAAACATTATCCCTAATGTGCCTATCCACTAACCTCTCCAGAGTTTTAAGCATAAAAGAGGAGAGACTTATAGGGCGATAAGTCTTGGCGTGGGCGTAACTAGGATGCCCTAGTTTAGGAATAAACACCACCTTTGTTTGTCTCCAAGCCATGGGTATATATCCATAGTCTAGGCAAACTCTAAAAATACTACAAAGTATGGATTGAACTGAATCAATACCATGTTGTAGAAATGCAGAAATGATTAGATGAGGAGCTGCCGATTTATATGGTCCAAACGACTTAATGGTCCATCTTATTTTAGTGACATTGACTACGCTCCTGATTAGGTTCCAATCCTCTCTGTACAAAGAAAGATGGTCCAGATTTGGTTGCCCCTTCACAGAATTGCTGTCATTGTCTACCTTAGAGTCTGGAAAGTGAGCCCTCGCAAGTAGCAGGAGTGTCTCAGAACCAGACTATATGTACATGCCATCAGGCAGTTTGATAGTGCTTACAATCTTTTTTTAACACCCTTTGCCATTTGTTATATGAGTCCCAATCACCAGTTCTTTATGCAAGTCTAAATAATTTCCTAAGTCTGCTTAACTCTTTTGTCCACCAAGGTGCAAGCTAACTTAGTTTGACAATTCTGACTGTGTGTATTCTTGCAGCTCTTATATCTCATTTACCGTTTAGGTCTCCAATATTTGGTATGCGTGATGATTTTATTAAATAAGCAGGCTGTTTCTCGTAGTGTGAATAGCGCCATCAAGTGGTTTGCTAACCTAGCACTGTGTGTGTTTAAGGTTAACTCATTAAAATAATAATGTGCAACACGGGGTACTCCTTAAAGTATTTCCTTTTACAATTTTAACAACTAACACATATTAACAATAAAAACTAAACAGTTGACACATTCCAATCTTTGGTTTGCTCAAACTTGTACTTAAAAATTGAGGAGACGCTTTATATGTGAGCCATTCCTTTGAGTTACATCGTGGCAGCTAGATTGACCTTGAAACATAGTAACCTCTTGGTTCCACTCATACTGAGGTTTCTCAAAGGGTCAGCAAAGATCACCTATACTGAAGAATATACGATTCTAGCATTGCTCTCCCGGGCAGTAATGGCATGTACAACAGCAATACTCTCTTAGTGGTCTAGAATTACAATCTCAATGTAACCTACAAGATAAACAGCAGTTGTGTCAGTGGTGGTATTGGTCTCCATGGTCCTATATCATACATAACCATCTCAATGTAACCTACAAGATACACAGCAGTTGTGTCAGTGGTGACATTGGTCTCCATGGTCCTATATCACACATAACCATCTCAATGTAACCTACAAGATACACAGCAGTTGTGTCAGTGGTGACATTGGTCTCCATGGTCCTATATCATACATAACCATCTCAATGTAACCTACAAGATAAACAGCAGTTGTGTCAGTGGTGGTATTGGTCTCCATGGTCCTATATCATACATAACCATCTCAATGTAACCTACAAGATAAACAGCAGTTGTGTCAGTGGTGACATTGGTCTCCATGGTCCTATATCACACATAACCATCTCAATGTAACCTACAAGATAAACAGCAGTTGTGTCAGTGGTGACATTGGTCTCCATGGTCCTATATCATACATAACCATCTCAATGTAACCTACAAGATAAACAGCAGTTGTGTCAGTGGTGGTATTGGTCTCCATGGTCCTATATCATACATAACCATCTCAATGTAACCTCAAGATACACAGCAGTTGTGTCAGTGGTGACATTGGTCTCCATGGTCCTATATCACACATAACCATCTCAATGTAACCTACAAGATACACAGCAGTTGTGTCAGTGGTGATATTGGTCTCCATGGTCCTATATCATACATAACCATCTCAATGTAACCTACAAGATAAACAGCAGTTGTGTCAGTGGTGGTATTGGTCTCCATGGTCCTATATCATACATAACCATCTCAATGTAACCTATGATATAGATAGCAGTTGTGTCAGTGGTGATATTGGTCTCCATGGTCCTATATCATACATAACCATCTCAATGTAACCTACAAGATACACAGCAGTTGTGTCAGTGGTGACATTGGTCTCCATGGTCCTATATCACACATAACCATCTCAATGTAACCTACAAGATACACAGCAGTTGTGTCAGTGGTGACATTGGTCTCCATGGTCCTATATCATACATAACCATCTCAATGTAACCTACAAGATAAACAGCAGTTGTGTCAGTGGTGGTATTGGTCTCCATGGTCCTATATCATACATAACCATCTCAATGTAACCTACAAGATAAACAGCAGTTGTGTCAGTGGTGACATTGGTCTCCATGGTCCTATATCACACATAACCATCTCAATGTAACCTACAAGATAAACAGCAGTTGTGTCAGTGGTGACATTGGTCTCCATGGTCCTATATCATACATAACCATCTCAATGTAACCTACAAGATAAACAGCAGTTGTGTCAGTGGTGGTATTGGTCTCCATGGTCCTATATCATACATAACCATCTCAATGTAACCTACAAGATACACAGCAGTTGTGTCAGTGGTGACATTGGTCTCCATGGTCCTATATCACACATAACCATCTCAATGTAACCTACAAGATACACAGCAGTTGTGTCAGTGGTGATATTGGTCTCCATGGTCCTATATCATACATAACCATCTCAATGTAACCTACAAGATAAACAGCAGTTGTGTCAGTGGTGGTATTGGTCTCCATGGTCCTATATCATACATAACCATCTCAATGTAACCTATGATATAGATAGCAGTTGTGTCAGTGGTGATATTGGTCTCCATGGTCCTATATCATACGTAACCATCTCAATGTAACCTACAAGATACACAGCAGTTGTGTCAGTGGTGATATTGGTCTCCATGGTCCTATATCATACATAACCATCTCAATGTAACCTACAAGATACACAGCAGTTGTGTCAGTGGTGGTATTGGTCTCCATGGTCCTATATCATACATAACCATCTCAATGTAACCTACAAGATACACAGCAGTTGTATCAGTGGTGATATTGGTCTCCATGGTCCTATATCATACATAACCATCTCAATGTAACCTACAAGATACACAGCAGTTGTGTCAGTGGTGATATTGGTCTCCATGGTCCTATATCATGCATAACCATCTCAATGTAACCTACAAGATACACAGCAGTTGTGTCAGTGGTGATATTGGTCTCCATGGTCCTATATCATACATAACCATCTCAATGCAACCTACAAGATACACAGCAGTTGTGTCAGTAGTGATATTGGTCTCCATGGTCCTATATCATACATAACCATCTCAATGTAACCTACAAGATACACAGCAGTTGTGTCAGTGGTGATATTGGTCTCCATGGTCCTATATCATACATAACCATCTCAATGTAACCTATGATATAGATAGCAGTTGTGTCAGTGGTGGTGTTGGTCTCCATGGTCCTATATCATACATAACCATCTCAATGTAACCTATGATATAGATAGCAGTTGTGTCAGTGGTGATATTGGTCTCCATGGTCCTATATCATACATAACCATCTCAATGTAACCTATGATATAGATAGCAGTTGTGTCAGTGGTGATATTGGTCTCCATGGTCCTATATCATACATAACCATCTCAATGTAACCTATGATATAGATAGCAGTTGTGTCAGTGGTGATATTGGTCTCCATGGTCCTATATCATACATAAGCATCTCAATGTAACCTATGATATAGATAGCAGTTTTGTCAGTGGTGATATTGGTCTCCATGGTCCTATATCATACATAAGCATCTCAATGTAACCTATGATATAGATAGCAGTTGAGTCAGTGGTGATATTGGTCTCCATGATCCTATATCATACATAACCATCTCAATGTAACCTATGATATAGATAGCAGGTGTGTCAGTGGTGATATTGGTCTCTATGGACCTATATCATACATACCCATCTCAATGTAACCTATGATATAGATAGCAGTTCTGTCAGTAGTGATATTGGTCTCCATGGTCCTATATCATACATAACCATCTCAATGTAACCTATGATATAGATAGCAGTTGTATCAGTGGTGGTATTGGTCTCCTTGGTCCTATATCATACATAACCATCTCAATGTAACTTATGATATAGATAGCAGTTGTGTCAGTAGTGATATTGGTATCCATGGTCCTATATCATACATAACCATCTCAATGTAACCTATGATATAGATAGCAGTTGTGTCAGTAGTGATATTGGTCTCCATGGTCCTATATCACACATAACCATCTCAATGTAACCTATGATATAGATAGCAGTTGTGTCAGTGGTGGTATTGATCTCCTTGGTCCTATATCATACATAACCATCTCAATGTAACCTACAAGATACACAGCAGTTGTCAGTGGTGGTGTTGGTCTCCATGGTCCTATATCATACATAACCATCTCAATGTAACCTATGATATAGATAGCAGTTGTGTCAGTAGTGGTATTAGTCTGCATGGTCCTATATCATACATAACCATCTCAACGTTTAACCTATGATATAGATAGCGGTTGTGTCAGTAGTGATATTGGTCTCCATGGTCCTATAACATACATAACCATCTCAATGTAATCTATGATATAGATAGCAGTTCTGTCAGTAGTGATATTTGTCTCCATGGTCCTATATCATACATAACCATCTCAATGTAACCTATGATATAGATAGCAGTTGTGTCAGTGGTGGTGTTGGTCTCCTTGGTCCTATATCATACATAACCATCTCAATGTAACTTATGATATAGATAGCAGTTGTGTCAGTAGTGATATTGGTCTCCATGGTCCTATATCATACATAACCATCTCAATGTAACCTATGATATAGATAGCAGTTGTGTCAGTGGTGGTATTGGTCTCCTTGGTCCTATATCATACACAACCATCTGAATATAACCTATGATATAGATAGCAGTTGTGTCAGTGGTGATATTGGTCTCCATGATCCTATATCATACATAACCATCTCAATGTAACCTACAAGATACACAACAGTTGTGTCAGTAGTGATATTGGTCTCGTTGGTCCTATATCATACATAACCATCTCAATGTAAGCTATGATATAGATAGCAGTTGTGTCAGTGGTGGTATTGGTCTCCACGGTCCTATATCATACATAACCATCTCAATGTAACCTATGATATATATAGCAGTTGTGTCAGTAGTGATATTGGTCTCCATAATCCTATATCACACATAACCATCTCAATATAACCTATGATATATATAGCAGTTGTGTCAGTAGTGATATTGGTCTCCATGGTCCTATATCATATATAACCATCTCAATGTAACCTACAAGATACCCAGCAGTTGTGTCAGTAGTGATATTGGGTCTCCATGGTCCTATATCATACATAACCATCTCAATGTAACATATGATATATATAGCAGTTGTGTCAGTAGTGATATTGGTTTCCATGGTCCTATATCATACATAACCATCTCAATGTAACCTACAAGATACACAGCAGTTGTGTCAGTAGTGATATTGGTCTCCATGGTCCTATATCATACATAACCATCTCAATGTAACCTATGATATAGATAGCAGTTGCGTCAATAGTGATATTGGTCTCCATGGCCCTATATCATACATAACCATCTCAATGTAACCTATGATATATATAGCAGTTGTGTGAGTAGTGATATTGGTCTCCATGGTCCTATATCATACATAATCATCTCAATGTAACCTATGATATATATAGCAGTTGTGTCAGTAGTGATATTGGTCTCCATGGTCCTATATCATACATAACCATCTCAATATAACCTATGATATATATAGCAGTTGTGTCAGTAGTGATATTGGTCTCCATGGTCCTATATCACACGTAACCATCTCAATGTAAGCTATGATATAGATAGCAGTTGTGTCAGTAGTGGTATTAGTCTGCATGGTCCTATATCAATCATAACCATCTCAATGTTAACCTATGATATAGATAGCGGTTGTGTCAGTAGTGATATTGGTCTCCATGGTACTATAACATACATAACCATCTCAATGTTAACCTATGATATAGATAGCGGTTGTGTCAGTAGTGATGTTGGTCTCCATGGTCCTATAACATACATAACCATCTCAATGTTAACCTATGATATAGATAGCGGTTGTGTCAGTAGTGATATTGGTCTCCATGGTCCTATATCATACATAACCATCTCAATGTTAACCTATGATATAGATAGCGGTTGTGTCAGTAGTGATGTTGGTCTCCATGGTCCTATAACATAGATAACCATCTCAATGTAATCTATGATATAGATAGCAGTTCTGTCAGTAGTGATATTGGTCTCCATGGTCCTATATCATACATAACCATCTCAATGTAACCTATGATATAGATAGCAGTTGTGTCATTGGTGGTATTGGTCTCCTTGGTCCTATATCATACATAACCATCTCAATGTAACCTATGATATAGATAGCAGTTGTGTCAGTAGTGATATTGGTCTCCTTGGTCCTATATCATACATAACCATCTCAATGTAACCTATGATATAGATAGCAGTTGTGTCAGTAGTGATAATGGTCTCCATGGTCCTATATCACACATAACCAACTCAAGGTAACCTATGATATAGATAGCAGTTGTGTCAGTAGTGATATTGGTCTCCATGGTCCTATATCACACATAACCAACTCAATGTAACCTATGATATAGATAGCAGTTGTGTCAGTAGTGATATTGGTCTCTATGGTCCTATATCACACATAACCATCTCAATGTAACCTATGATATAGATAGCAGTTGTGTCAGTAGTGATATTGGTCTCCATGGTCCTATATCACACATAACCATCTCAATGTAACATATGATATAGATAGCAGTTGTGTCAGTGGTGGTATTGGTCTCCATGGTACTATATCATACATAACCATCTCATTGTAAGCTATGATATAGATAGCAGTTGCGTCAGTGGTGATATTTGTCTCCATGGTCCTATATCATACATAACCATCTCAATGTAACCTATGATATAGATAGCAGTTGTGTCAGTGGTGATATTGGTCTCCATGGTCCTATATCATACATAACCATCTCAATGTAACCTATGATATAGATAGCAGTTGCGTCAGTGGTGATATTGGTCTCCATGGTCCTATATCATATATAATCATCTCAATGTTAACCTCTTTAACTGCTGTGGTCATTAATGTCCCATTCTATATTGGCCGTGAAAGACCAGTAATTTTGTTCAAAGGCCTCTTTATCAGACTTGAGGTTCTTTTACGTGCCGTAAACCTACAACACACGACCACCAGCTTTACTTCCCTTCCGAAGGAAGCCATGCTAAGGATTTTTATGCCCAAAAAAAATTGATCGCCCTCTGTTAGGCTTGAACCCGCAACTTAGGGAATTAAAGGCTAGCATGGTAACTATGGAAAACAACAAATAAATGCAGTTGTGCTAACATGCTCTGAGACTTGTTTGAGGGCATTGACAAATTTGCTTGACTAAAGCAAGGAAGAAACTTTGTTTTAGCAGTATACATACTTATTTCTGTAAGTGTTCACTTATTTTTATATCATAAAGAGGGTCAAATTTGCTTGACTAAAGCAAGGAAGTAACCCTTTTTTTAGCAGTATACATACTTATTTCTGTAAGTGTTCCCTTATTTTTATATCATAAAGAGAGACAAGTTTGCTTTATTAAAACAAGGAAGAAACCTTTGTTTTAGCAGTATACATACTTATTTCTGTAAGTGTTCCCTTAGTTTTATATCATAAAGAGAGACAAATTTGCTTGACTAAGGCAAGGAAGAAACCTTTGTTTTAGCATTATACATACTTATTTCTGTAAGTGTTCCCTTATTTTTATATCATAAAGAGAGACAAGTTTGCTTTACTAAAACAAGGAAGAAACCTTAGTTTTAGCAGTATACATACTTATTTCTGTAAGTGTTCCCTTAGTTTTATATCATAAAGAGAGACAAATTTGCTTGACTAATGCAAGGAAGAAACCTTTGTTTTAGCAGTATACATACTTATTTCTGTAAGTGTTCCCTTAGTTTTATATCATAAAGAGACACAAATTTGCTTGACTAAGGCAAGGAAGTAACCTTTGTTTTAGCAGTATACATACTTATTTCTGTAAGTGTTCCCTTAGTTTTATATCATAAAGAGACACAAATTTGCTTGACTAAGGCAAGGAAGTAACCTTTGTTTTAGCAGTATACATACTTATTTCTGTAAGTGTTCCCTTATTTTTATATCATAAAGACACACAAATTTGCTTGACTAAAGCAAGGAAGAAACCTTTGTTTTAGCAGTGTACATACTTATTTCTGTAAGTGTTCCCTTAGTTTTATATCATAAAGGCACACAAATTTGCTTGACTAAAGCAAGGAAGAAACCTTTGTTTTAGCAGTATACATACTTATTTCTGTAAGTGTTCCCTTAGTTTTATATCATAAAGAGACACAAATTTGCTTGACTAAAGCAAGGAAGAAACCTTTGTTTTAGCAGTATACATACTTATTTCTGTAAGTCTCCCATTTCCCTTATAATAGCTTCAGAAAATGCTTCCTTTCAGAATCTGAACGTAGAAGTAATCTCCTCCTTTGATAATTGATATTTCTGGCCTTTATTAAATTAAAAGTTTGTATTAATGTACCTGAAATACTCAAATAATTCTCATAAGCAAGAATACAAGATTATTAGATCAAAATACTATGGTGCAAAATTACGAATAGTTACATAACCTCAAAATCTTCAGCACACCTAAATGCATGTTATAATTTGTGTAGATCACTATTTTCCCATATTATTAATATTTTCATTAATTAATTTCAAATTATTTATGCATATTAACTAATAATAGATACCTACATTACAAATAATATTTTTTTTGGCCTTTTATAATATGAATTTTTATGTAAAACATGGTTCCAAACTTCTGCAAACTAGCACTTCCAATGAGGTGTTGTACACTGCTTTCTTCGAGATATATTGCTTCATCCAGGGAGTGCTGCACTCTTGTGAACTTTTGTAGTAATACACTCTGGTATCAAAGGTTACATTCATGCAGTCCTGGGTGAAATAAAAGGAAATCAAATCATGTGTTATCATGATACCTTCATGCATGAAGAGGTTAATTGTTTGCAGATATCAATAAGCAGTGCCACATGGTACACAATAGCAGCACTCTACAAGTGGCACAGAATTATTACGCATCACATCTGCCAGGCTGACAGACCCCCCCCCCCAAATCACCAAGTTTGTTGACAATGAACTAGTCTGTTACTACCAACTGTTATAACAGGGTAAAACTTACCAGCTATTACTTTATGCAGTATAAAGAAATATAGCAGTTGGCTTTACCAACTCCAGGGTTAGAAACATTAACTTACCCCTCCCCCCCCCCAAAGTTTCAGAATTCAGAACAGTTAACATAAAACTGGGACTGAGCCCATAAAATCCAGGACGTCTGACAACCTTGACTTGGACCTTGAGTCCAAAGTTTTGTCCACATTGTCAAATAGTAACAATTTGTGCATAAGGAGTTGAAAATAAAGTAAGGGTAACATTTAAAAACTTTGTGTACTATATAATTCAAAACAAGTATTAGGTGGTTTTTGGAAGTTGTAACATAACCTATATTATTTTACCAAAGGTTTAAACAGTGCAGATTTCTACACACGTGTTGAAAATATTTTAGGGGTAGCTTTTTAGAGTTGTAGTTGTAAGCTAGCTTATAATTTTCCCTGGATCCTATAGCATAAGCATACAAAGTTTCATTTAGATAGGCCAAAGAATGTTGTTGTTGTTCACCAATGGCACTGGGGATTAATTGATCTGCATCATTTTCCCTCTGGCTTCCCAATATAAAGTCTGTAAGTTATCACTTTTAAGACCTTTGCATTTGGCGAGATGTTGTTTGTTCAGGATGATATCTTCTTCACAGAGAGTGCACTTGGGTGTAGGTAAGCATCCTATCTTGTAGAGGTGCTCTGAGAAGCAGCAGTCGTGGCCAGTTGCCATCCTAAATAAGGCCACTGCAGTCTTCCTTGGCATCTTTTGTATATCAACTTTATCTATAATATTCTAATAATCTTTATCTTTTAATTTATCTTCTTCATCGTCTCTGCTGTGTTTTGGAATGTAGTTTAATTAGGTCAAAGAATGTTGATTTATATGTTAAGGGTTGAAAATAGAGAATGAATATAAGGGTAACTTAGCATTTTTGTCAGTTTCTAGAATTCAAATGTACCGTGTTTTATATTACTTGATAACGCTTCAGTGAAATATAAGGGAAATGTGGTGATATGAATGGTATACAACCTCTCTCAAAATAACTCAGTTTTAAAATATTTTAAGCCTCCCCATACACCTTTTGGGGCTCATCTGTCATATTTTCAATAAAATGCCAAAGTATCTCCTGATATCCATATTCAATGAAACAGGGTTGAAATTTGGTGACATGAATATGAAAAAGATATCCCCCATTTTCAATTTTTTTAAAACATTATATACCCTGTAACCATCTGAAAGAATGGGACTGTTCAATGGTGAAAGAATTATCAGTAGAATGGGTTTACAGATTACCACACAAAAAGTTTCTCTCTTTACAATGTTGGTATGTCAACTGATAGTTTACAATTCTACTTTCATTGTAACAACTTGTTACCATGATTAAACATTTGAATGCTGTTTCCTCATGAAGCACTTATTGCTTCATTCCTAGACAAAAAAAGTTTGTTGGCTATTCTTATGAAAGTACTTCATTTTAATTGAGATAAACCTTTGCAGAAACAATTACATTACACATTTCATTATAGATACAAAGGGATAGTCAATGTTTAAAAACTGCATGCATAGCTGGCCTTAAAATTCCATACTGTTTGCATGACATTGTGAGATACAACTGAATGTCAACAAGACTTAAAAAGGTTACAAAAATATTCACTAATTGATCAATTAATAACAGATATCTCAGAAATGGCTGATACCACAAAAATGATCATTTGGAATAATTGTGTGTTTTAAAGAGATCTACGAGGGTTGGAACTTAAATAGTGGCAACACTGCGCTATGCAATGGAATCTAGTATTGTCGCTGATAGCACACATTAGTTACATACCTACCTTACCTCAGAGCAAATGGAACTCTCCCTTCCCACTTCACCTGTGTGCACACAGTCGAGAGAAACAGAGTCACTTGTGAGCTAGTGGTCTAACGTAGTGTTGTCACAATGTTTTCGAAACAGGAACAATGGAGTTGGATCAAGATTTAATGTGCCAGAGGTCGTACAACACGACAGTATCATCAAGGTCTTCAAGAGGCTTGCGGGGAATCTGCATTGCCTTACAGAACAGTGGCACGTTGGGTAAAAGCCTTCAACGATGGTAGGCAGACTGTGGCAGACATGCATCGAGCAGGTCATCCTAGCGTCAGTGAAGAAATGCATGCTCTTGCCGTGTTGCTGGACAGTGGTCGACGCCAAACGATTCGTGAACTCGCCCAAAAAACTGGATTAGCACAAATGACTGTGTTTCATATCCTGAAGGAACAACTGGGCATGCGAAAAATTGCATCACGATGGGTTACGCATGATTTGACAGAAATGGTTGCATTACGACGCTGCTAGGACGCACTTGGAGTGCTATGAGTGCGAAGGAGAGGCTTTCTTATGCCATATCATAACGCTGGATGGCGGCAGACTGTCAATACACAGTATTACCGTTCGTTTTTGGAGCACCACCTGCGACCAGCTGTGAGAAAGAAGCAGCAACACTTTCTACAGAATCCACCCATCACTTTGCACGACAATGCTCGGGTGTATACAGTGCAAGCTGTGGCTGATTTGTTCGGTCGATGGGACAGGGAATGTTGTACCATCCACCATACTCTTGTGTTCTTTGACTTTGATTTGATTCTGAAGATGAAGGAACCACTTCGACATTCGCTTCCGAACTGTTGCAGAGATTCGTCAGGCAGTAGACCGCTCCATTCGCACTATCAAAGGAACACGCTCTGCTAAAGGTATTATACGACTTCCACATCGCTGGCAATGGGTTATACACAACGTTGGTGACCACATTGAAGGGCAGTAAAGGTTGCTAACATGTAACTCTTTTGTATCGGCTGTAAATAAATAGTTTAAGTTCCAACCCTCGTACATTTTTTGTGTAGTACGTTTTCATCTATCGCTTAATGTTTAACCATTTATGCAAGATTATACAAAATTCCTTCTGAATGAAGAGGACTTCACAGGCTATTCCCAGAAAATTCAAGATATACATTTTATTTGTCATGTAAATATCTGTAACATATGGCATTTTAATCAAAATCGTTAGAGCCATTTTTAGAAAATAAAAAATTTGAGAAATGTTCCATGTAAAGGAAGTTTGGGGTGAGGGACTTTCTAGAAAATCTTTGTGTTGCAGCTTTGGAAGAAACTGAACTTAAATAGGTAGCAACTTTGGTATTTATCCAATCAAGGATGTGATACAAAGGTTTTCATGAAACTCTTGCAATCCCATACTACTCTTTACATGAACAAATTTTTGTTATTTATATTCTCAAAAACAACTAACAATTATGATTGAAATGCCATATGTTTAATATATTAATATGGGAAATAAAATCCACATTTTGAGTTATCTGTGAGCTTCCTTTTAATTGGCTGAATTTTGTATAACAAAGAAATCTTAAAAGATAGACAAAGACTTACTAGATGAAAAATTTAGACCTCATTAAAATACACAATTTGTTCAAATAAAATTTTTCTTCAGTGTCAAAACTTTTTATTACTTTCTTCACTACGTATAGTAAGTAGGGGAAGTATTGTATTCCACCCAAAAATTCGATACCGAGATTTCACCGGAAATACATGTTTTGAGACACCCTGAATCCAAAAAAAAACATTTTTTGGAAACATGTCCGTGTGCGTGCGAGTGTGAGTGAGAGAGAGAGAGAGAGAACAGCATAACTCAGAAATGAACAATCGGATAAACACCCAACTTGGTATTTAGGTTCAGTATCTTCCAGAGATGTAAGTCTCCAAAAGTATTCGTCATTGTGAACGACCTTTGCATAACTGGTAAACCATAAGAGATAGACAAAATTTTACTATACAAAAAATGTAGATCGCATTAAAATACACAATTTATGTCATATACATTTTTTTTGTTGAGTAAACCATTTTCGAGATATTGCTTGTTATTCCCTTAAATTTTTCAATACTTATTTTCTCAAATGGGAATTCGTTATTCATTTTTTTGTCTTGGATATACAAAGAGTATTAATCTGTGGCAAAGGGAATGGTGCTGCACCTAGCAACCAGCTATTAAGAGATATGTATGTGCTTAAAGGCTACTGTATTTCCAAATTGCCCTTGTAAATATATTATCCCCTTACATCTACAAGAAAATTAGCAATAAGATAGAGTCTGCAAATGTTTATCTCGATTAACATGAAGTATATGGAGAATAAGCGTTTGTAAAAATAGTTTGTACAAGAGTAGAGAAAGTCATGTGAGTGTAACACATCAGATTTTTCTTCCTTTCTTTTCTAATCATTGCAAGAGCTTCTTACCATGAAAAAACATTTAAATGATGTTTCTGCAGGTTGAAATTTTCTTGCTTAATTTGAAACAATTCCTAGGTAAAAATATATTGTAACATAACATGGATGGAAGAATCACGTTATATATGAATACTGTAATATATAATGTATGTATATGAATTTGCCATGGGAGATAAAGTGATGTGAATGTATTACATCGCATTTTTATATAATATACTGAGTAGAAAGCATATACAGAATGTCTCAAATTGGTGTATACACTCTTTGAAACACATTTCTCAGCAACAAAATGAGACAGAAATATAATTTTTGTTGTTTATGATTCAGAAACAGTGGAAACCATAAAAATTGTTCATCTGTATACACAAACATGGCGGCACATTTATCGTTCAATGAGTATAAGTGGGTACTGAAATGTTTTTGGAAAGTGGAGAATGTTTTTGAGGTTCAGCAATGTTGAAGGGTTGAATTTGGTACACCACCAGTGAGACAGGTTTGAAGTTAAAAAAAAATAAATTAAAATTGAGTTTTATTTATGGACCCTCTTTAACTGCTGTGGTCCTTACGTCCCATTCTATACTGGGCGTGAAAGACCGGCAATTTCACTCAGAGGCCTCTTTATCAGGCTTGAGGTTCTTTTACGTGCCGTAAATCTACGACACGGGACCACCAGCTTTATTTCCCTTCTGAAGGAAGCTATGCTAAGGATTTTTATGCCCAAAAAAAATGCATCGCCCTCCACTGGGTTTGAACCCGCAATCTCGGGAACAAGAAGCTAGCATGAGGTTTGAAGTTGATGGAACAGTGCAATGCTGAAGAAAGAGAAGTTCCACTGATAACGAGAGTGCTGATGCAGTCATGCAGGCTTTTGCTCAATCCCCAAACATGTCATTGAGGCAGTGTTCTTGTGAGATTGATTGATTGCAGCAAATTTTGTGAGCTTGTCCATGCACTAAATAAGGCAACTGCATCATCAACAAGTGTGATGAACAAGTGCAATGGGCTAACGAAAACCCAAGCATCTTTGAAGAAAAGGCCATCAATCTTCCAGGAGTAGCAGTACGGAGTGGTCTGTCTTCCAGAGAGATAATCAGGCTGTACTTCTTTGAAGGGACAATCACGGTCAGACTTACCTGCAAATGTTGGAAACCACAATTTCATATCGTAATGATCTCTTTGAGAATAAAACTAGGTTTTACTTTGAACAAGATGGGTCTCCACCTCGCTTTCATATCAACGTAAGGAATTTTCTCTTTCGATATTCAATGAGAGATGGATAGGGCGAAAAGGAAGCGTTACAGAATTCCTGCCTCGATCTCTGGATTTAACCCTCCAGACTTCTACCTTTGGGGAACTTTAAAGAACACAGTATACACCACAAAGCAATAAATACTGGCCATTAGCTACAATCCAGGTAGCATGGTGCTCTGTTCTACGTCATTATGGGGAGTGTACCATGGCAGAAAGGGTCATTTTGAACATGTACAGGTTTGTGGAATACAATCTCATTTTGTTATTGAGAAATACAAGAGCAGTCCCAGATTTACCCGACCTGACATATAGATAGTGGTGGTTTTTTCAAACAAATGACTGTGATAAAGTACCAACCTCAAAAAGCATAAGTTTGAAGTTTCACGATGCTACATTGTTTAGTAATTGTTTGGCAGTCATCAATAGTGAACTCTCTCAGCGAATTTGTAAGCATGGATAAAACTGTCCATCATTATGTGATACAATACTTTCATTTGAAAGGTCTTAGTCCAACTAATATTAAAGCTGAGCTAGATTCTACTCTGGGGGAGTCTGCTCCTTCGTTTACAACAGTAAAATATTGGGTGGCAGAGTTTAAGAGCTGCCAAGATGACCAAATGAGGTGACCATGCCAGAAATTGTAAGGAAAATCCACAAAATGGTTGTCGACTGAGTGCGCGAGCTAGCAGATATTATAGGCATTTCAAAAAGTGCTGTACTTCGCACATTAACTGAAAATTTAGACATGAGAAAGCCGTGCGCAAGATGGATACCGCGTTTATTCACAATGAAACAAAAGCAACATCATGAAGATGTTTCAGTCGAGTGTTTGGTGATGTTTCCTTGCAATAAAGCAGAGTTTTTGTGTCGATTCATAACCATGGATTAAACATAGGTCCATCACCTCACACCTGAGATGAAGGAACAGTCAAAACAGTGGATTGAAAGGGGAGAATCGGCTCCAAAGAAGGCGAAGACAGTTTCAGCTGCAGGCAAGCTCATGGTGTCAGTTTTTTGGAATGTGTGTGGGATAATTTTCATTTATTATCTTCATAAAGGAAAAGCAATCAATGGTGCGTATTATGCAAATTATTGCAGCGTTTGAATGATGAAGTCAAGTAAAAACGGCCGCATTTAGCGAAAAAGAAAGTTCTGTTTCATTAAGACAATGCACTAGTTCACACATCCATTATCGTTATGACCAAAATCAATGAGTTAAAGTTCAAATTGCTTCCTCATGCACCCTACTCGCCAGACTTAGCCACCTCTGATTATTTTCTGTTTCCAAAGTTGAAGAAAGGCTTGGTGGTAAAAGATTTGCCAACAATGAAGAGGTGGAGTTTGCAGTTGATGGCTATTTTGCAGAACTTGACGGTTCTCACTATAAACAGGGTATCAAAGCTCTTGAACATCGCTGGGAAAAGTGTGTCGAGCTGAAAGGAGACTATATAGAGAAATAAAGATTTTTTTTCCAAAATTTTTGTGTTTTCTTTGTTAGGTTGGGTACTTCTGGGACAGCCCTCTACTGTTTCAAAGAGTGTATACCTCATTTTGAGATGCTCTGTAGATGTCATTCTTGTGAGAGTTAATTCTATATGTAAAGTTGAATATTTTAATAGCATTTCAACAGAAAACAATAAACTCTGCCCACTTCCATGATGTAGGACTAGCGTGTCTGCCTCACATTTAAGAGGTCCCAGTTCACATCTCGGTGAGCTGTTTGGATATGGCTTTTCCCTTATCCTGAGAAGATGAATATCGTGTAGCTCTAAGCTCTAGGTATCCCAGGCTCATTCGTTCATTCACCATCTGATATAACCTATCTGGTTAAAGGACGTTAAACTTAAAAAACAAAATATAAACTGCACATTTTTTGTGGCACTGTAATCCAAATACAGAGCAATTAAGGCAAGTCTTATTGATGTAAATGACAAAACAAGAGCTAATCTGCACTTTTTTCCCACCCCCATAACTGCCTGGTTTTGGTACAATTTATTTATTTTACCATAATTTTTGCAAGAGTTAGTAGGTTGTAGTCGTGCACTTGATCCAGACACTTGTTAGTAAAATAGGTGGTTTTTACTCTGCTGTATTGTATGTTTAAATAAAATAATTAATGGCCATTTATTACAGCCCTATAATTGCAAAATAAAATACACATTTTGCTTTTATTTAGTTTCCGTGAATCTTTAGATAAGCACATTAAGTTTTTACTTTTTGTATCTGGCAGTTAAAACTACTTCAGCTATTCTGTTTCTACGAGGAGTATTCGGAAATGATTTACAACAGTAGTTTTCTGTACCTTATTTATTAATGAACATGATTCAGGAACATAGGATCTCTCCCCATATACTCGCCACCGACATCAGTACACTATTGCCACCTTCCTAACAACATAATTATTGCATCACAGAACCATTGTTTGGGGGCACTTGTGGACAGCTGTTTGCTATATCTCATTGTTGCCAAACCTTTTACCTCGCAGCACGTCCTTTGTGTTGTTGAATAAAGCATAATTAGATGGAGGAGATCTGGTGAATATGGTAGGTGTGGAACAACAATGAACCGCAGTGATGTCAACTTTGCAGTTGTGGTATTGTGTTGTGGGGCTGCACGTTGTCATGCTGGAGGAGCACTCCTGTCATCATTGCTGAATCCTACATCTAAGTCATGTAAGCGTGTCACGGTACACCCTACTGTTGACAGTTGTTCCTTGTGGAAGCCAGTCCTTTAGTAGTATGCCACAAGTGTCCCAAAAGACACTAGAAAGGTGTGAATAGACAAGACAACATTTCTAATATATCTTATGATAAGGTATGTGCTTGTTATCATTGTAATTTGAGGCAGTATTTTTAACACTTAAATAATATCTGTCTAATTATAGAATATAAAATATAATAACAGCCCGCCTTAAAGCAATATGTGTATGTAATAATATATAAAATGTATGTAACAGTCATTGTATTATGTACATGTATAATAATGTTATGTGAATGTATTACATAATTTAACAATGTAGGAGCTGTGAGAATAGAAGCTGAAGACGAAAGTTGCTAACAATGAGGTTACCTCGAGACAACAATAAATTACAAAGTTTAATAAAGGCTACTAATAATTCTTGGAACAATAATGTAATATTTAAAACCATTTATAAATAGACAATCAACAACTAGAAAAAGCTTAAGTTAAATAAAAGTATTCTATTGGATTAGGATTAGCCAATCAGAGACTTGAAATAGAGTAAATGTACGAATTTAGGCGGTAGACGCTAGACGCTACAAGGCAGCGTTCCGAGCAGTTCGCTCGGTACGTATTCAGTGTGAGGCATAAAAAAATTAATTACGGCATGAATAATATCAAGTTTACGTGTTAAAAAGTACAATTAACAATAATCTCACAGCTCTACAGTAGGATACATAAGTGAAGTGTTATTTAATCATATGAAAGATTAATAAAACAAAGTTAAATACAATTATAATTTGTGTAAGCTTTCATTCTTTAGCCGTACTACCCCTGCTAAGAGATACGTGTTTCTAAAAAAATACTACTGACACAGCCAAGGCATACATATATGATATTCAAATAAACATAAAAAATACAAAGTTGATTTCTAAACGTGCGGCAAAGACCACCGGAAACTTTGTGCCATACGTGGGGTGAACACTCCAAGAAACATATCTCCCGCAATACGTGGTGCAACCACAACAACAATTCAACTGCTTCAAGATTGGCACCCAAAGCATGGCGCTAATAACGTAAGGATTGGCTCTCCCATACTTGGGGCTGCAACGACTGCAAGTTTGGCTCTCCCATACGTGGGGCTGCATCTACTTACAAATTGTAACTATGAGAATGTGAGGTGGTTGCGCAGTTATTATATCTGCTTCAACAGGAGTCCAAGCGGCCAAGCAGTGGACACAGTGTGGAAGAAAAGCACTGTAGATATCCCAGGGATTCCTGGCTGTTATCTTACATATGGCAGTGTAGATGGCAAAATGATTATGTGACGAGAATTGCTCTCTGATTGGCTAGTTTCTTATGTTTGACGTAGTAGACATAGACTTAAAGGTTGGAACTTGCAAACCTCTATGTTTACATTATTATAAGTTTATGGTCATATTTATGTGAACACATTTATTAAGATAACAAACTTCTATGCTCTCATTATGCTTGGGGTGACCTGTGGATGAGTCTAAATAAAGGCTTTCAACAATACAACTCGAGAGTTGATCCTACAGTCAACAGCAGTTGATGATGTGAGCTCATGCTCACGATACATATTCTGCAAAATAAATAGTTGAGTGAAGCTAGTAAGCGTGTTTAGGTTGACTCCACTTTCATCAAGTGTATTTTATTAATTGCTTCACTGTGTGTGATTCCACTACTTTTTGGATACCAAACTTGGCATTTAGGTTCAGTACCTTCCAAAGATGTGACATAAAGATTTTCAAGAAAATTCCTCCCGCCTCAAACTACTGTTTACATAGAACATTTTTTAATTTTTTTTATTTTATAAAAAATGGCTCTTTGATTAAAATACCATATAGTATTAAAGATATTTACATGACAAACAAAATATATATATCTTGAATTTTCTGGAAATAGCTTATGAAGCTCTCTTCATTGAGAATGAAATATACAGGGTGAATCACCTAAAACTTGCACCGCAAATATTTCGGAAATGGAAAATGCTATTGATGTGCAGTTTTCACAGCATTGATTGGTAGTCAGGGGCTTGTACATTTAGCCTATAAACAGATTTTAATAATACTGAGAAAGTGTATTTTTTGAGCAAACATACAATTTTTTAAATGGAGCAATGCCTAGTTACAACAGAATAAAGGTAGTGTATATTAGAATGTCAATAGTCTTTGTTGCAGGATTCTAGTGGTTTATGAGAAATCCTATTTTGAAAAGTTTCCACCCCGACAATTGTTTGTCCCATTCAACCTGCTTAGTTGCTAGGTACGATGTTGTTATGTTTGTTTGCATTTTGTTTTCTGTTCATTGATTGCATTGCGACTTTCTGGTCATTTAGTTTGTGACAGTTTAAGCAGTAAGTCATGAGTGCAAGATGAGGTTTACTAATGCAGAAAAAGCTACATGCTCATGGTGTATGGAGAGTGTAGGAAGAATGCAGTTCATTCCTGTACGGTGTACGTGCAAACGTATCCCAATAGATGTCAACCATCTCTGCAATTATTTATCAACCTCTTCAACCAATTACGTGAAAGTGGTACTGTATCACCTAGAAAATGTAACAGAAACAGACAAGTGACTGGAGAAGAGGCAGAAATTAATGTTTTGGCTGCCATTGCAGCAGATCCGCAAATTAGTTGCCACACAATCGCACATGGAAGTGGCGTAAGTCAGGCAAGTGTACCGTATTATCTCCATCGGCATAGGTTCCATCCCTATCACATCTCTCTCCATCAAGAGCTGCATGGAGAATCGTGTTAACTTTTGTACATGGGCATTAAGACATGATACTCCAGATTCATCATGTATCTTGTTTAGTGATGAGACAACATTTACTAATCATGGCCAGGTAAACTGCAGAAACATGCACTATTGGTCTGTTGACAATCCACATTGTCTTTGTCAGGTGGAACGTCAGCGTCCATGGAGTTTAAACGTGTGGTGTGGGATAGTGAACCATCAGCTCATAGGCCCTTTGTTCATAGAAGGAACAATGAACTTGCACAAGTATCGCAGCCTCCTGACAAACCATCTGCCACAGATGCTAGAAGACGTTCCTTTGCAGACTAGGAGGAACCTATGGTACCAACATGATGGCTGTCCAACCCATAGTGCACAAAGTACTACAGCTGGTCTTAACAAATTGGATTGGACGAAGAGGACCCGTACCTTGGCCGGCCCATTCAACGGATCTGACCCCTTTAGACTTTTTTTCTGTGAAGAAGGCTGAAAGACACTGTCTAGAAGGATGTACCAACTACACCAGATGATATGAAACGGCATATTACTGCTGCTTGCTCTAAAATTTCCGCTGAAATGCTAGAACGTGTGCAGCAGTCTTTCCATAGCAGACTGGAAACGTGTATTGAAGCTGCCGGTGATAATTTTGAATGCAACCTTTGAAGGGCTATGTTCTCTTTACTTATAAGAATCCACAGAAGTATTGTAATTCCATTTTGTTTTTCTTTAGTTTGTGCTACCACAGGTTGTACAAGTGCCGGTGTGTAAAAGTTTCAAAATAAGATTTCTTGTAAACCACTTGCACTAGAATCTTGCAACCAGTGCCACTGACATTCTATTTTACCCTACTTTTAATCTGTTGATGTAAATAGGCATTGTTCCATTTAAAAATTGTATGTTTGCTAAAAAAAAAAAAATACACTTTCTCGGTATTATTAAAATCTGTTTATAAGGCTAAATGTACGAGTCCCTGACTACAATCAATAGCACTTAGCCTCTAGTTCCCAAGGTCGCGGGTTCAAACCTGGCGGAGGGCGATAGATTTTTTCGGGCGTAAAAAGCCTTAGCATGGCTTCCTTCGGAAGGGAAGTAAAGCTGGTGGTCCTGTGTCATAGATTCTTACACCTTGCCTCTGAGCAAAATTTCTGGTCTTTCCTGCCCAAAGTAGTTAAGGAGCGTCCATAAATAAAACTCAATTTCAATAGCAGTTTCCATTTCCAAAATATTTGCTGTGCAAGTTGTAGGTGATTCACCCTGTATATAATCTTGCTTAACTGGTAAACGTTAAACGATAAGACAAAAAATGTAGATCTGTTTAAAGCACACAATTTATTTCAAATAAATTGTATGTGGCGTCTGTTTTTAATGATTTGAATTGTTCAATACTTAGTCATTCTTTTCAAGTCTGTTGATTTTCAGTTGTTTCTTGCAATGTCACGGAAACAGTAAAATTTTAAGGTCAGCATATGGCATCCAGTTGTTAAACATTTGACTACCCCTATTCCCTTTGTATCTATAATGAAATGCGTAATGCAGCCATTTCTGAAAAGATTTATCTCAATTAAAATGAAGTAGATAGAAAAACAAACTTTTGTAAAAGTAAGTCGCTGATGATGAGGAGGAATGCCCTCGAAAACGTTTCTGTTTTATGCATCATTTAATTTAGTAAAGGTGAGTGTCAATAAGTGTGACTCAATCTGCCATCATTTCGCAAGAATAATTTGTATAACCACTAGTGGAGGGTAGAGGAACTCATGTGAATGTAACACATCAAACTTGTTTTACGTTTCTGAACAATTTGGTTTTATGTTACAGTTTTTTGTAGCTTCCGTTTGTGGCCTAACAGCATCAGTTGTTTGTATTGCATACTGGATTGGCATTCCATATTGGTGGGACAAAAGTCCATGGTCTACAGTGACGCTGATGACGGTTGGGCACTGGCTGTTGTTGAACATCTGTTTCCATTACTATATGGCAGCTAACACCCACCCCGGGCTCCCTCCTGAGGTAAGATCTTATTGAAATGATCATCACTCCTAAATACTGATGATGTTTACTCTGTCGTATACAATATCATTTTAATACTTATATACCTACAGCGTGCATAGAGAAACACAGACAACCTTAGTATGTTTGGCGGAACATTAAAGTGAGGCAGTATTTTAATACTTGAATAATTTCAATTGTATTTTATAATAAGTAAATTCAATAACAGCCCGCCTTGAAACAATATGCATATAATAATTATTTAAAACGTATGTAACAGTCGTTGCATATGCTTATATTTATTTTAAACATGTTTTATAATGTTATGCGAATACATTACATACTCTAATAATGCAAGTGCTGTGAGAATAATAAGTTTTAAGTTGCTAACAATGAGTAATAATGAGGTAACCTTGTGTCAATAATGAGTTTGAGAGTTTGAATGTTACTAGTCATGATTAGAGCAACGATAACGTAAATTCAGTAACAGTTTAAAATTAGCCAATTAACAGCAAAGAAAAGCTTTAAGTAAAATACAGATATTGTATTGGACAAATATTCTATTTAGCCAATCAGAGACTTGAAATACCGAAGCTTACGGGTTTAACGGTTGAAACATGTTGAGTTGCTGGCAAACCTTGGTAGTGACCAGATGGAAGATGTGTTCTCTACAGAAATATTACATGTGAATTGTAAAATATGTCTACGCGTTAACTAAGTGAAAGTATTAAAGAATCTCACAGCTCTTAAAAAGTGTAGTGCTTTATTAAAATGTGCAAAGGATTAATAAAAGAAGTGAATCTAAAAACTTAAATTCTGTGTATGTCTACAATTATTGTCGTACCACACCTTGCCTAAGAGATACATGACTCTACAAACATTGCTGAAGCAACTGAGGCAAATTCAAACATAAATAATATATAGACGCAGTTTTAATAACAAAGTTAAATATTATAGTGTAAAACTTGGAGTGTAACAACAAAAACACATCTTTAAATCAGCTTCTCATACGTAGCAGCATATTGTGTAACAACAGTAACTATTACGTAAGCACATAATTACTTCAAATTGCCTCCCATACGTGGGGCAGTTAAACTTAAAGCGAGAAGTTAATGATTTACGTAAAAAAATATTACGTAAGCACACAAAAGTGAACATTTTTCACATCTGGAAATACATGCTTTGGATGCTGTGGGGTGTCAAAGTTTTACCAGAATGTTGTTGGTTTCGTAATGTAGTTATGCAACCCTTTCACCCTCAACGTAAGGTGGATGGATGAACTGCGCCTTAACTCTCCTGCACACACACTACATCTGCCCATAGTCCAAGGTTTGCATCCTAATGGGGTGGTTTGTGTTGTGTACCGTGCAGTAACATTGTTGATAACATGTACAAGTACACAAATAACAAAATCACCAATATGCTATTTGCATAAGTCAGAGCTACTGCACAATTGTATGTGGAAAGGTTTCCCAACAGACATGGATCGGTAGAGGGGGACCTGTACCATGGCCACCATGGGCACCTGATCTTGCACCTCTTGACTATTTTCTGTGGGGTACCGTGAAGACTATGGTGGTAACATCAAAGGAGGACCTTGTTGTACGAATCCACACTGCGACTGAAATACTGAGCACATAGCCGCATTTATTTAACCATATGCGTATCTCTGCATTGAAGTAAGTGGTCAACAGTTTGAACCCCTTTTGTAATTTACTGCACAGTGTGATGTTATTGTTAGGTTTCTTAACGAAATGTGAAACACACCCATCACCATATCCGAACCATTTGCAAACTTTAACGCCCCTCAGCATCCAAACCATGTATTTCAGGGCATGGTTTCGATCTTGAAAAATGTTCACTTTAATGTCCTGCCAAACATACTAAGCGGGCAATAGCTCTTGAAACCGGTCAAGACGTAAAACATGTAAGTGATGTTAAATGCTTCAAGTCCAACTCCATTTTTCTAAATAATTTCAAATTCACATCACTGTTGTTGGCTTATCCATATGTTATAGAAATACTAAGCATTGTCTGTGTTTTTTCAATATGTCCTGAAGGATTTCCACTTTGGAGGGCAGTGATATTATTAAAGAATGCTTTCGTATCTAAGAGAAATGTAAGTGGAAGTTATCCAACAGATTGGCATGGGAGAGTCATGGATTAATAGGGAGTATCAAAATAAAGGGTTCTGGGACTAAAGGATTTTCAGAGACAAGAAATATTTGGTGGTGTGAGAGAAAAGGGTTGTTTGAGGCTCTATACGGAAATAAAAACAGTATGGGACAGGGGAAAATGTACGAGGTGTGGCAATAAAGAAACCGGACTGATGCTCAACTTTTTGTTGAAAAAACTTATACAACTGAAAGCAAATTTTCCACTGTTGGTAGCAGTGCTGCAAGTCTTTTTTTGTTATGCTGTTGAGGAGTCTCGTCGCTTTTCTTTCACTGCATCCATGGACTAGAACCTGGTTCCTTTGAGCAGAGACTTCACTTTTGGGAAGAGAAAAAAGTCACATGGTGCTAGGTCAGGCGAATACGGTGGAATGTTGTTTTTTGCCAAAAACCTCTTCATAGACATCACGTTATGGGCCGGCGTGTTATCCTGATGAAGAATCCAAGAGCGATGCTTCCACAGATCTCCTTCGTCACACACGTTCACAGAGGGTCTTTAGAACAGCTGTATAATAAACTTAATTGACAGTCTGACCTTCGGGCAGTCTTCTCGAATAATTCTACCATCCTTGAACATCTTAACCCACTCGAAAACTTGCATATGAGATGGTCCTGATCACCATAAACTTATTTCAACACATTGTGAATTTCTGTGGTGGGTTTTCCAAATTTTGTGAGGAATTTGGTTCTACTTTAGAGCGTAGCATACATGACCTGTTTCTAAGAAGACTCACAGCCAGACTAACCACCACAGCGGCGTGATATTATGTACATGTGTCAGGGAGAGTCCCAAGCCCAATCTGCACTCTTCTCTTTGTCTTCAACGAAGCTGGAAATGTGCAGAACAATCACTCCAATTTCTTTATTGCCACACCTCATATAGTGATTTGTGACAAAGCAGGTAGAGAAGGGTTTGTGTGGGCAAGAACTGGAATCATGAATTTAAAAGCTCTAAGACATGACAAAGATTTGTTGAAATGTCCAATGTGTGGAGAAGTAAATTAGCTTTTCGTTGTATATTATACTGCACTCAAACAAAGGATTGGCAACAAAAATACAACAATTTTAATTAGGACAATTTTAACTGTAAAAGGAGAAAAAAATATAGAGTGTAGGAAATGATTTTGGTAAAGTGAGAGAGAAATGAGCAAGAATGGTAAAGAGGGAGCGTGAAGGAAGGGCAGTATTCTAAGAATAATAAGGTGGTTAAATAAAAATAGTCGTCAACCTGGAGCTGTGCATATTGGGACTAAATATATGTAGGCAAGCAGCTTTATAAACACAATATTGAGAGTAGATAAGATTTTTATTTCTGTTTTTAGTGAGAGTAATAATTTGTGTAGCATAGTTTTGAGACTGTATTTAGTTGAAAAATAAATTCAAATTCATAACTTAAATTGGAAGGAAACGTGTGGAAGTTCCCATAACAGAAATTACAAGTGTTCAATATGGGATCCATTTGTAGCATGCATTAATTGATTTCTTTGTTTCTCACCCAAAAGTGGCCCCTTACCTACTACTGACCTTGTAACAGTATGTTAAGATAACACTAGTCTGCACGATATCGGATGACTGAAAACTAATAAGTGATTCTGACTCACCTTTTTATGCTGATTTCAGAACTGCTTTTAGTTTTTTTCTATCACATACAGTTTTTTCACAATTTCACTTCAAAAATACAGAGATATAAAGATATTGCTTCCGCCACTACACATAAAATTGGGCTTGATGAAGCAATGTATAAGGGCTCTACCACAGGATGGACCCTGCTTCAAGTACCTTTCCAAGAAATTTCCCTTCATTACACAAGACAAATTAAAGGCTGGAAGTTTTGTTGGTCCTCAAATAAAGAAATTGATGAAGGATGAAGATTTTGAGAAGACAATGAATGAGAGAGAAATAGAAGCATGGACCACCTTCCGATCAGTTACTGAAAACTTCTTAGGCAATAACAAAGATCCTAATTACAAGGTCATTGTCGAAACAATGTTGGAAAATTTCAAGAAGATGGGTTGTAACATGAGTGTAAAGGTGCATTTTCTGCATTCACATATCAACTACTTTCCAGAAAATCTGGGACAGAAGAGCAGGGTGAACGTTTTCACCAAGATATTAACGAAATGGAGAGGAGGTACCAAGGGAGATGGAATGCAACTATGATGGCCGACTAATGTTGGATGTTGAGCAGGGACAGTCATCTTCAAGGATCTGTAAGGAAGTCAAAGAAGAGAAAGTTTGAAAAAATTTAAATGAAACACTTTGGCTTCTTGTTTTGTTAAAATGCAGTCATGAAATAAATTGTTCTTGAGAGTAATTCTTAAAATGTTTCTTGAATAAAAACTTACCTTGTGTGAAATGGTATTTGAATACTTTTCTACGCTTATTAGTAAAATTGTCAAAACATTACTTCTTATTTTGTGTAAAAACCTGAGGTGATAGAAAAAAGTGAAAGTTATTTCTGGAATCAGCATAAAAATTTGGTTCAGGAACACCTACTTTTAAGAAATCATATGACAAAAAGTTTGAAAATGCAGACTAGTGTAATGGATTGAAGGGGTAAACAACGTGTAAAAAGCACAAGTCAATTTAAGGTAAACAATAATAATTATTTATTTATTCAATACAATGAATATAAGGAGTTGCTCAATATCAAGGTAAAATTTAGTAATAAAGAATTAAATAAATTAAAAATGTTACCACAATGACACAATTTTAAAGGTATCTTTCACTCTGTACTAAATGCCAAGTTAAATCAATCAACTACATAATTTGAGTTTTTTGCTCTGTTATTTCTTGCAACCAAATTAATTGTAATAAAACTTCCAAACCTCTTTTCATTCAATGCAAAGTAAACGAACTGCTAACTATAGCAAATGAGCCTATTACCCAATCGTTTACTTAAATAAACTTTCCTAAGCAATATTTTCTTCATTCTATACAACCAAACACACGAACAGCACTTTCAGCTGTCACAACTGAATTCTAACCTGAAAAGTTCCATTTCAGAATAAATTCGGAATTCCTAACCTCCGAACACACTTTCAATTTTACCTTTCTAGCTGTTCAACAGCAAACAGTTCACATGAGCTTGTGGTACCATTCTTTAGCACAAATACTCTACCTTAATTTATTTCAGTGAATTTATACTTTGTAAGCAAACGTTACTATAAGGCCTAGCCCTTTTATGACTTGAGTTGAGCAATTAGCAATTTAAGTTTTGGAACTATTAGCATTTTACAAATCTACTAAACTGGCAGATAATCAAACTTAGAAAATATGTACATCAGCCTGGTGTAAAACACAAAATAAGGCTCGTACTACACCGTAACCCTTGTTGTGGTTTACTTCTTATATATAGTGGTTCCAGGTTTCCAATTCGAAGGTACATTGCCTGATTGAACTCTCGTCGGCTTTGAGGTAGTTTTCTCTGACGAAGCTACATTTCATTTAAGCAGGAAGATTAATTGCTATAACATGCAAATTTGGGACACAGAGAGCCCTTGAACCGTCATTGAGCAAGTCTGTGATTCAGGGAAACCAATCACAAACTAAAATCTATGACCCATTTTTCTTCACGGAATGGACTTGGATGATCTATCTTGACATGTTGCAGCAGTTTCTAATCCCACAATAAGATGAGAACTCTGACGACTACCTATTTCAACAAGATAGGACACCACCCCATTATCACAATGAAGTAAAGCATTATTTAAACCAATGTCCGCCTCACCACAGGATTGGCTGTGCCACTGCTAACATTTCGCAGTTGGCCACCCAGGTCACCTGACCTTATCGCATGTGAAGGATGCGTACCTCCACCGCCGTGAAATCTGCCAGAGCTATGATGGCCATTGAATCAATACACGTGAACATGCTGACTGAGTATGGCAAGAACTTGACTATCGCTGTGCTGGTTCCCATATTGAATGTTTGTGAGTTTTTTTAATGTCAGTAAACTTTGAGAGTTTTTCTATCCAACATTGCCTCATACGTTTTTATATCATAAATAGTGTCTTAATAATAAATACATAAACTAGTTCCATTTATTTCTACTTACCCTTTATGTGAATTTGTTCATTGGTAGATAAAGCCATATGAATGTATCATATCAAATGTTGTTACCAGAATTGGCATTAAGAATTCCTGGCTGAGTTTTGTTGTAAATGCTCTCCAAGCAGGTTCAAAGGGAGTGTAAAAGATTCTTTCCTAATACTGAAACATTCCTAGAACACCCTCTGTCCCTATCTAAATAAGTATTATATGGATCTTGCATATGCTTTATTGTATTCCCATTGTTGTCTTATTGAGGTCATTAATGTAATCTGAGTAATCCATAAGCACGTCAAAATATGTTCCTCAAAATAAGATACAGTATTCTAGTTCAATCAACAGCAGTTACTCCATCCAGGTCGCAAGAGTAAATTCTAACCTATATTTGTCTTATGTAATCCCATAGTAACATACTACATGGCAGTGCTGTCCGACATTTACTTCTGCAGTAATTTATTCAGGGAATATCTGAAAGGAGTATTCGGAAGTAGTTTACTCTTGCGATGGAGACGTTGGCTTCACCATGTAATTCTGACTGATGAAGACATCGTAGCCACGCAGCCGTTTACGATAATTTATCGGGCGCTGGGAACCCCGACAAGACGAACAGGACGGACCTAACAAATGTCGTAGGGGGAAAATTGAAGAAAGAAACCACAGAATGGTAATAACCTATACAAAAATGAACCTGGAGATAATCTCCGAGCATAAAAGAGGAAACAGAAGTAACTATTTAAATGGCCTTATTTTGATCAATAACTATGCCACATTAACATGGGCCCTCACAGCTAAGCCATTCACAGTATATTGACACCAAGTTCATGAACTAGTAAAACAAGCATAACACATTAAATGAAATATAAACCTCCACAATGCCTTTAAAAGAAAAGCAAAAAATTTAATTTTAAAAGGGAAGCAAAAATATAAAAATACAAAGTTGAAGTAAATTTATAATACAACTTCGATCTCAGAACAAAAATTTAATAGCAAATTGAACAATACTTTAACATACAACATAAAGAAAGACAAAAACACAACTTGAAACAACCCATTAAAGCTAAGAAAACATAAAACAAAAACAAATGCATTCAGAAACTAGTCGTTTCAGGGTAACATTTAAACATCTTTATATATAGATAAGCCTTTAAGTTGTAATCTGGTAAAGAAAAACTATATTGCACATTAAGATTCTTTTGAAATTTAGAACTGGTAAATTGGCTCCTTTATAAAACCACTATTATAATTATAAGACTCAGGATAATAGAAAGATACTAATAGTGAACGTAAGGATTAAATAAACTCAAACCCTGAAACAACTCCGTAAATTATTTAGCTGAAAGGGAAAAATATGAAATTCACAACCAAGAAAAGAAACACTTAAAGCAAAAGGATAAATCGTGAAAAACACCACGTGCACTAAGAAGTAGAGTTCAATACTTGGTCACGAGAGAAAGCCAGAGCAAAACTTAGTTTAACATCCCCCACTAACAGTCAAATGGACATTACCTCAGCAAACAAAGGAATGAAAGAAAGCTTAACACCCAAAACAAAATCGGCGAGAACAACCAAATGGTTTTCACCCGACCAGAAATAATGTTGAAAAGTATGCTTGTAACTTATGTTTCCCCTTAAGTGCAAGTGTTGGTCTCACTTCCTTAAAATTAGGACAACTAGAATTATTACAGTTATTATTGAATTAGTATTAGTACGGTGCTATCGCCAAAACAAACCCCAAATGAAATATAATTTTAAAGGTAGCAAAAAAAACAAATTATTTCCTCAAGTAGGAAACTTTCACATACCCACTTTCAAATGGGGCAATATGACTTAACAGCTTTATGAAAGCTATAAATGTGGCTTGATCAAAAAAATTAACAAGCAAATACAACAGACACACAGCCTTTGGTTTAATGAGCCCAAACTTTCTTTAAATTTTGTGTTCTAAATCAAGTAGAACCTGATACATTTAACTATTAACTCAAAAATCTGAGAAAGTGAACACAAATAACATAACCATACAAAATTATACCATGTATTACCCCCTAAAAACCAGTCACTTACGACATCTTTGGGGCATAATCTCCAAAATATTACATTCACTCCCATTCACCTAGAAAAGCCAAACCAGAAAATGAGCTGCACAATTAGTTCCTACCTTCATATAAGCCAAGATGGAAAAATCTGTCGTGAATACCCTGAAAATGTATGCCACCGACGAATTTTGAAAACTATGAAACCACTTTTACTAATTTACATTCACGATGATGGCATACAGAACAAAATTCTCAAAAAGTGGCCAGCTTAAAGAAAAACGTGAAAGTAGCAGTGGTCTCACTCCCACACCAACTCTGTCTCGCTCATACTCCAGCCGTGCTAGAACTGCCAAGCGAGTCACCCAGGCAGCTCTCACTAGGCGACCGAGGAAGGCACGCCCACAATCCATGGAAGTCGAAACGGCAGAGCGAGAGAGAGGCGGACAAAGAGATAAAAAATTACGCAAGTGACTGGCGGTAAATATAACAGTATAAAAATTTAAACAATAAGCATCAGCACACTCTCATATGGAAGTTGCCGAGTGTTGACTTAAATAGTAGTTTACTACAAAAGTACAGGTTACTCTAGGTTGGAGCATGCCACCTTAAGACGTGCAGTGGTTTGGATGACGTAGCTTTTAATCTCTTGATGTTGTGCCAATGAGCAATGATGTGGAGTTTGTAGTTAACATTTGCCACATGATAGTGTGCCAGTGTATTGTGAATTGGGCCATTATTCCATATGTGGGTAGTGAGCACTTTTGCTATCAATATGTAACACACATATTTGCATCATGTTAGCGTTGCTGTCGTTGGCATTCTGCTGCCAGCATTGTAACATCGAGGTCCCTAAGCCACTAGGCATAGCCGAGGGATGTTTTGTAGAAGGAGAGGAGTGGAGCAGCTCAGCTGAAGGCCGCAACTGTGGAACGATGACAGGGTGTAGCTGTAGGATCTGTGCATCTAAACTCAAATGATCCACTTTAGATACATTTTCCTTGCTTTGCGACATTCCCTTAGCCATATTTTTTTTCATCACATTTGCAATATCTTCTCACAAGATTTTCGCAAAAGCTAAGCAGTTGCCAAGAAGGACCCAATATTTTTGACAAAGCAACAACTCCTACACAATTTAAGAACTTAGGATAATACACAATCAACTGTGCGTGTTAAAAATGCCTGATTCCATATAAGTTTCTTAAAATTTCATATCTCCTACCCGCATACAGAATAATGTCCATTAATTGTATAGTTGCACCGCTGCTCAGTCGTTATAACATTGCTCAGTTGTAGACTGCCGTATTTTGTGGTCACACGATACTCCGTTGAACAGCTCTTGCCTTTGCTGAATAACATCCGGTTACTCACTGCTTCCACTTTTATACCTCTGGGCTGTGGGTTAAGGTTATATTTAGTAATGTGTAGCCTCAATCATATCTTGCTATTTTATTAACTTCTGTTTACAACAATTTTATTTGCGATACATTCATATATCTTTGCGTTATGAATGTTGACTTATACTTACTCCTCTTATATTGCATAATGGATTATTTCATTGCACCCTCAACTAACTCTTAAGCTCTCTTACAATTGAATAATTCACTTCTTATAATGCAACTTGCAGATGCATTTACAGAATGACAATAAATTAAACATTTAATATATTTTTACAAATGGCGTCTTCTCCTTTCCATTTGTTTTACTATCAGTACTCTCTGGCAACGCAAAACATTGAATACTTAAAAGAAGTATTTTGTTTTATAACAAATAACAATTGCAAAGAGAACATATACAAATATTGAAGAATTATTTTATTGAGGTGCTTTATGTTTATCTACCCCACGTATGGGAGCCAATTTGAAGAAATATTGTTCTTCAATTTGCAGATAGTAGGTTGCCTAATTATTTGGAGGAGTTTGCCCCACACTTGTACGCCAATTTGCGGTAGGTTTTTGGTTACGTAAATATTTGTTAAGGTTACGTAATGAAGATAAACTTTGATGTTGTTTGATTTTTAGGACGCCAAACTTTATAGTGAAGATGATGCTTGTTTTTACATAATATTATTAAAGTTATTTTGCCTCGGCTGCTTTCAGTCGCACTATAGAAACACGAGTTCTTGTAGGGTTGTGATAAGACTCAAATTATAAGACGCCACACAATTTACTTTTTAATTTTTTACTTCTTTTTATTTCGCTTTATATTTGCACATTTTTATAAACACAACACTTTATAAAATAAAACTGTGAGCACTTAATATATTTTTGGCGGAGAACACAAATTTTATAATTTTATACTTTACAACATTTTTACCCATGACTTTCACATCTACTCTCTATAACTTCATGTCCGCGACTGACTGGATTCAACGGTAAAAACCTTTAGCGTCGGTAATGCCAGTCTCTTATTGGCTAATTCTAGTCCAATAGAATTTAAGTATTCAAACTAAAAATCTTTCTTTACTTTTAATTGGCTAATTCAAACTGTATGCGAAATTACGTTATTACCGATCTTTTTCATAACCAGTACTTTTATAATTCCAAACACATTGTCACTAAAATTACATTATTGCCTCATTATTAACATCCTAAAACATAGTATTCTCACAGTTTTTGCACTATTACAGTATATAAACATTTACATATCACTAATAAATACGTTTACAATAAAAAAAATCTGATGTGTTACACTCACATGACTTTCTCTACTCTTGTACAAACTATTTATACAAACGCTTATTCTCCATCTACTTCATGTTAATCGAGATAAACATTTGAAGAGTCTATCTTATTGCTAATTTTCTTGTAGATGTAAGGGGAATATATATTTACAAGGGCAATATAGAAATACAGTAGCCTTTAAGCACATACATATCTCTTAATAGCTGGTTGCTAGGTGCAGCACCATTCCCTTTGCCACAAATTAATACTCTTTGCATATCCAAGACAAAAAAATGAATAACGAATTCCCATTTGAGAAAATAAGTATTGAAAAATTTAAGTGAATAACAAGCAATATCTCGAAAATGGTTCACCCAACAAAAAAAATGTATATGACATAAATTGTGTATTTTAACGCGATCTACATTGTTTGTGTAGTACAATTTTGTCTATCTCTTCTGTTTACCAGTTATGCAAAAGTCGTTCACAATGAAGAAAACTTTTGGAGACATTCCCAGGAAATTCAAGATATACATTTTATTTGTCATAAAAATATCTTAAACATATAATATTTTAATCAAAATCGTTAGAGCCATTTTTGAGAAAATTAAAATTTTCGAAAAATGTTCCATGTAAAGGGTAATCTGTGGTGGGGGGATTTTCTTGAAAACCTTCATGTCGCATCTCTAGAAGATACTGAACCTAAATACCAAGTTTGGTGTTTATCCGACTGTTTGTTTCTGAGTTATGCTGTTCACAGACAGACACACACACACACACACAGACATGTTTCCAAAAATTCTTTTTTTGGATTCAGGGGGTCTCAAAACATGTATTTCCATTGAAATCTCGGTATCGGATTTTTGGGTGGAATACAATACTTCCCCTACTTACTATACGTAGTAGAGAAAGTAATAAGTATTTACAATGACTTTACATACAATTTATATAATAATTATATATATATATTGTTTTCTAGGTGGGCTGTTATTGAATTTAATTAATAAAAAATACAATTAGTATCATTTAGGCATTAAAATACTGCCTCAATATCTACTGAAATGAATAAAATCTTTAACCCTTTAAATTTAAATAATATAATTCCGAAATGGAAAGTCACAACACAACAAGGAAATTATACTCTACCCCAATTACAAACACAAAACAATAAATCAATTTAATATGTGCCCTTATTGCATGCTTCTTATTAACATTTTTTTATTTATTTATTATCATCATGATGTGAGGCTTGGATTACTGTATGCCTTTATTATTTATAAAAACTGTCCGCAAACAGAATCTGTCTTAGACACAAAAAGCATTCTGCGTCTGAGTTGCCATATTTTGTTTTTCTTACCATGTGTACAAAACAAAATTTGCACATGTAGATTTCAGACTTCCACACTTACTCCCCAATTTAACTTATGATTCAAAATTATATTGTATGCCATAGAGAAAAGATATGAATTTAAAATCGCTATATCATTTGTGTATGACCTGTACAGGATAAGGAAACACTGACAATTACGAGGGTGGTTCAGAAAGTTCTTAACCTGACGCAGAGATGGTGCTGCAACAGGGTGTCTACTGATACTGGATATTCTGGAAATATACTGGTATTATACTGCACAACATACTGCACAAGTTGGATGAAATATCCATATAACATTGATTCATTTCAGATTAACTTTTCAGATTCTTGGAAGATCTCGTTAATCAAATAAGAATTTTTTGAGTAAGTTATTGTTTTGTATATATCTGCTTTTCCGTAATTGTTTATCTTATATAATAATGACTCAAACATTTGGATAATCTGTTAACCCTAAACATTTTTATAAGCTATATGGCATTTTCAGAATGATGAAGATTGTTGCAGGGAAGTGGATAGGGGGAGGCTAATACAAAATCTGTTGATATTTCATTTCCATTTCTGTAAATATCAGTGAATTTTTTGTCTATTATTATGAATAGCACAGGAACTTCATGAAATTACAATTCAAGAGGTAAAGGGGAGAATTTGACATAAAAAATCTTCTACATCATTGTACAATAATTTCATTAATAGTACAGAGAGTAAATTTAATTAACCCTCTATGCCAGAATTATTTTGCTACATATGCCGTTCTTCCTTTAATTCCCAAACTGGCTTTTATATCCCTTTCACTGGCACCACAACCAAAATGATTCAATGCAAAATGGACTGGCCATCTATTCAAAGCAAACATTGTGAGTTTGAGTCCCAGTGACTGCAGTTAAATGTTCCTGTGGTAAAGAATGGGGAGGGCCCATGTAAAATAACTGGTGTGATGGCACGCTTGGATGCTGATTGCATTTGCATGGACTTTGCTCTTTATTATTAACAGAAAACACATCACAGCTTTATTGCAAAAATATTAATGGTTTTGCAACATAAAACAGGCCATAAATAGCCTAATTTTATTGTTGAAAGTTGGTAATAATATGAAATTTTAAAAAAAAAAAAGGTCCATTAAAAATCCTAAAACGTAATAAAACATCTTTGTAACGTATATGTTACTCAGGTTATATCATCATTCGAGATTGAAAAGTCACCTGCTCAATATCAGGTATGGCAGATCTACAACCATTTGCATGTGTGTTTATTGGTAACCCTGTATTTGCTATGCTTTATGCTGCAAGAGACAGCCTTTCAATAAAGGAAGCTTTAAAATAATAAACACAGTTTCATATCATGGCTGTGGAAACAAATAAAGCCACAACGCACATTTGAATACTGCAATATGAGTCGATGCAGTACTAGAATTTTAAACCTTCACCGCAGTAGACACCCAGTGCAGGTATCAAATAGCAGTATCAAATGATGCTCAAGTAAGATCCTTTAGATGGTGCACCTTCATACATATGCTTTCATTTGTTTGGTTGTTACAGTGCTGCAAAATAAACAAGTTGAGGTTTCTCCCAAAAATATATAGTAAAAAAAAAGGTATCATGCAATGATTAAATACTTGGTACTAAAAGGTTTAATGCCAACTGAAATAAAAAAGAATTGGTATTCCACTTTGGAAGATTCTTTGCAATCATTTTATACAGTAAGGAAATGGGTTGCAGAGTTTAAATGAAGCTGTTCCACTATTTTTGATGACAAACCTGCAGTTACCACAACAATTGAAGAAAATATCACAAAAATCCACAATGCTATGTTAAATGATAGATTTGGCTCCCAGTGACGTTTCCCTCTTCTCAAATCTGAAGAAGTGGTTCATGTCAGATGAGGACATATCTTTCATATTTTGGGACAGATCATGTTATACTGAAGCTACAAACAAGTTAGAGTATTTTGTACATACTTAAAGCATGACAAAATGTTGAAAAATAAAACAATAATTGTGTTAAAAGTTATGTTTTGTTTCTCAGGCCGAGAACCTTTTAAACAACCCTCGTACATGTGTGAAGTAAAATGCTATTTCCACTAAGGCTAAGTTCTTTATGTTCACAGGGTGCCCTTATACCTGAGGCAGCTAGTATATGCAAGAAGTGTATAGCTCCTAAGCCACCGAGAACACATCACTGCTCTGTTTGTAACAAGTGTATACTTAAAATGGATCATCATTGTCGTATCCTTTCTTCTACAAGAGTCTGTTATTGCTTCAGAATCACAAGTTAGTCATGTGTAGCCTAGGGTTAAGTTAAGAGAGGGATGGGCATGTACATCAGAAACGCTCATATCTACCACGTTTTATCAAACTCTGTACAACTTGTAATGATATTGTAGTGGTTCAGAATTTTTAAAGAGTTTTTTATGTGTTAGTATCCATTCTGTTGCTTTTACTTTCTCTGCTGCTTATCTTGTAGGCAGAAGAAGTATTCCATTCCATCCAAAACTTCAATATAGAGATTTCACTAGAAATACTGTTTAAAGGTCCACGTGTGAGAGAGAGAGAGTGACTCATACGTACAGTTTGTGTAAAATGTCATGACAGTCCCCCACTCCTGAAGCATAGATGTGCAATAGCACTGACCAGCCCACTTGCATAATAAGAGAGGTGGGGGTCAGTGTTCCACCTGCTGTGAGTGTGATAATTACTCCCAGAGCAATTCCGATCGCTGTTTGTTATTGCGTAAGACATGTTGCCCATTCAGAGTAAACTTAATAGCAAAGTGCTACATTCCCAAAGCAGGGAAATCGTAAGTAATGTGTACACATATTTTAAAAATATATGCCAAAGTAATGCCAATGCCCTACCAATGTGCAGCTGGTAGTAGAAGCTACAGGTGTTTCAGAAAGTAGTGTATGGCAAATTGTTAGGGAAAATAAAACAATTGATTCCGGCGTGTCCACCCCTCATAAAGAAAGGCCAAGAAAATCAACGATATCAGCTTTGGACACTTTAATGAGGTGGTAGTCCGCAGAACCGTAAACAACTTTTATGTAACAGAAAAGGAGAGGCCTTCTTTAAAAAAAGTGCATGCAAAGTTGAAAAATTCAATCAATTTTAAAGGATCCATGTCAACATTGCACAAAATCCTCCTAAAACTAGGAGTTCGGTGGTGTAAAACAAAAAACAAGCGCAAAATCTTGATCGAGCGTCATGACATACGAGACATGTGTATAAATTATCTAAGGCAGATCACTAAATTTTGCAGTGAGGGCTGACCCATTGTATACATGGATGAAACCTAGTCATTCCTCACATACCACCCCACATTCCTGGAGCGATGATTCCTTAAGAAGGTTTATTTTGCCCAGTCTCAAGAAGTCAAAGGCTAATAATAATCCATGCTGGTGGAGCGCAGGGTTTTATCTCTAATGCTTATGTCCATTTTAAGTCCCACCAAAGAACAGGAGACTACCACAGTGAAATGAACTTCATTAACTATAGAAATGGCTAAAAGAGAGATTAATCTACCTCTAAATTCAGTTCTGGTAATCGATAGTGCTCCCTACCAATTAAATAAGGCTCCTTCATCTAATTCAAAAAGAGACACTACAGGCTCACCTTCCAGAAGAAGAATTCCTTAACACAGATTTCCCTTCCCTCCTCAAACCTGAAATACACAATCTTATAAAACCTAAGCATCGTAGATATAAGATAGATAGTCTGTTGGAAGAGTGCAACCACAGTGTATTAAGACTTCCCCCATACCATCCAGAGCTCAATCCAATTGAGCTTATCTGGGCTACCGTAAAGAATTGGGTTGCGGACAAAAACATAACATTCAAAATGGATGATGTTGTGGGACTGACCGATGAAAAATTCACATCCATCACTGTAGAAGAATGGCAAGACCGTTGCAGGCATGTAAGAGATATTGAACAGAAATATATGGAAAATGAGGGACTCTTGGATGAAGGACAAGAAATAATTATTCATTTGGGTAACAATAGTGATAGTGAGGAAAGTGAAAGTGAAAAATCCAGTGACGAGTCTGATTACGAAGATGAAGCTGTGCAACACACACAAATCATTCTCGGATATTTTTGTAATGTCCCCATTGCCCTTGGATGAGGGTGATTAATGCAGAGTTTGATTGCAGGTAAACTTACACAGTTGTTTACAATGTGACTGCCTACCAGTTCTGATATCACTTGTAGTCTCTTGCTCCCCACCACCCTCACCGCTTCTCCTCTTTTGTTCATATGGAGTGTCACGACCTATTACACGAGCTGTACTCAAAAGCAAAAACTCAAATTTCAGTATCTTCTCAGGATGTGAATATGAAGATTTTCAAGAAAATTCTGAACTCCAAACTAATCTTCTTCTTCTTCTTCTTCTTCTTCTTCTTCTTCTTCTTCTTCTTCTTCTTCTTCTTCTTCTTCTTCTTCTTCTTCTTCTTCTTCTTATTCTTCTTCTACATTCCAGGGGTCAGCCTATTCCATCCCCACTCCATCTCTTCTATCTAGAGGTGTATAAATATGTACAATCCTGGGTATTCTATCTTCGTTCATTCTCTTCATGTGTTCCCTCCAGCTATTCTTATTTTCTTCAGTCTTCTCATATATCTTTAATTCTTCATGTAGATCTACATTTCTTATTAGGTCCATTCTTGTACAACTTTGTGCACCCCACAGAAATCTCATTTCAGCACTGTGTATTCCTCTCTTTTGACATCCACAATTCGCTTCCATATAATAAAACTGGTATTGCTGTTGTCTTATAAAAAATCAGCTTTGTTTCCATTCACATCTTATCTTTCAAAGATTTATGGTTCCACAAATTTGTTGGAAGTTACTAATTTTATATTCTACATCATTATCTCTGTCTACACTTATGTCACATCCTAGGTACTTAAAATGGGATAACTATTCCAGAGTTTGCTTATCTTTGAGTGGACAGAGTATTTCCTGTAGTGTGCATTATTTTAGCCTTCTCTCGTGATATTCTTAAATTATATTTTTTACGTATTGTATGCAATTTAAACACTGCTCTATATGTATTTTCTTCACTATTCTGTATAACCATGACATCATCTGCATAGAATAAGATATATATTAATGTGTTTTTCTGTACTTTTATTCCTGAGTTCATTTCTTGTTTCCATTTCTTAATCAAATCATTAGAAATATATATTGAAAAGCATTGGAGACAGGCTAACCTTGTCTAACCCCTTGATGCATCGTAATTTCTTCTGTTTTTATTGTATTAAATAGAATAAAAACATAAAGTTTATGTTCATCACTATTGTTGTATCTTTATATAAACATTTTACAATTTTAATTATGTCCCTTTTTAACGGAGTTGTAAAGTTCCTAATTCATGAACAGCAGCAGAAGTAGTATCTATTTTTAAGAAAGGACAAAGAAATATATGTAAAATTACAGGGGAATCAGCATTCTAAACACTACTTATAAGATATATGCAAACTAATCTGTATAAGAAACAATCTGATGTGTTACACTCACATAACTTTCTCTACTCTTGAACAAACTATTTTTACAAACGCTTATTCTCCATATGCTTCATGTTAATTGAGATAAGTATTTACAGAAACTGTCTTATTGCTAATTTTCTTGTAGTTGCAAGGGGAATATGGTAGGCTTTAAGCGACAGTCAAATGTTTTAAGAGCTGGTTTCTGTGTGGAGCATTTCATTCTCTTTGTATGTCCAGGACATAAAAAAAACAAAAAAAACCAATAACGAATTCCCATTTGAGAAAAAGTATAAGTATTGGAAAATTCAAACAAATAACAAGGAATATCTCGGAAATGGTTCACTCGACAAAAAAAAATGTATAAGACATGAATTGTGTGTTTTAACAAGATCTACATTTTTTGTGTAGAAAAATGTTGTCTATCTCTTACAGTTTACCAGTTATACGAAAGTCATTCAGAATGAAGCAGACTTTTGGGAACATTCCCACAAAATTCAAGATATACATTTTATTTGTCATGAAAATATCTTTAATATATGATATTGTAATTAAAATCGTTAGAGCCATTTTTGAGAAAATAAAAATTTTCGAAAAATGTTCCATGTAAAAGGTAGTCTGAGGGGGGGGGATTTTCTCGAAAATCTTCGTGTCACATCTTTGAGAGATATTAAACCTAAATACCAAGCTTGGTATTTATCCAACTTTTCGTTTTTGAGTTATGCTGTTCACAGACACACACAGATCTTTTTCTAAAAATGCCTTATTTTTTGGATTCAGGAGGCCTCAAAACATGTATTTCCAGTGAAATCTTGATATCAAATTTTTGGGTGGAATGCAATACTTCTACTTACTATATGTAATAGAGAAAGTAACAATTTGTAATGTTTTAGTTTCTCAAAAATGGCATATAATGATTTATGATTAAAATACCATGTATTTAAGTATTTACATGACAAACAAAGTGCACAACTTGAGTTTTTTGGGAATAGCTTCTGAAGTTTTCTTCATTCTGAACAACTTTTGTATAACTGGTAAGCTTTAAAAGATGGGCAAAAACGTAGTACACAAAAAATGTAGAACTCTTAAACATAGTTTATACCAAACAACTTTTTTTGTGGCATCAGCCATTTCTGAGATACTCGTTATTATTTGGTTTGTATCTTTCAATACTTTGACATTTTTTTTTAAAGTATTGCCACTATCCAGTTGTTTCTTGCAATGTCATGGAAAAAGCATAGAATTTCAAGGCCAGAATGTAGCAGCCTGCTTTTAAACATGTGACTATTCATTTGGTTTCCTGTATCCCTCTTGTACCTATAATGAAACTATTTCTGCAAAGGTTTATCTCAACTTGAACCTTACAAGAACCTTGTTTATTTGGCCCTTATTAATCCAGATTTAGTTTTGTTTACTTTTTCACCACAAAAATATGTGTATCCTTTGATAAAACATGAATGTACATAGTTGTAATGTTGGCACTGCAGGTAGCGTAGAGTTGCTACAAGGTGTGTTTTTAAAGTAAGTAGTGATAATTTTTTAAAAAGTAACACAACGTTATTTTATCATTCATTACCTTCTCCACATAGTCACCACCTTTATTCAGACACTTGTTGTGACGAGAAACCAGTTTGTGTGCGCCTCCATCAAAGAATGATGCCACCTGTGATGAAAGCCAAGTCTGCACTTCTTGTTTCACAACATCATCATCATTGTTGAAATGTTTTCCACAAAGAATTTGTTCAGATGGTACAAAATCCAGTCTGTAGGTGTTGCCAACCAAATGATGCAATCAGATCTTGAGTTTGTTCTGTATTGCATGACAGAGCGTCTCACAATAGACATCTTTGTTGATTGTCACATTCCTGGGCAAGAATTTAACCAGCAAAGCATCTTGTCTGTCCCAGTGCACACGATCTTGCAAGTGATATCGTCTGTTTGAATTTCTTCTTCACAGAGGGTATTGTTGCTTGACTCAGGAATGAGGTGAGAGATCCATCACCTGAAACGATGTGCAGTAGCAGATCATTAATTTCCTCAGCATATTGCGAGCAAAAAGCCATTGCAGCAGCAGAACGTGTGTTCTTGCGCTCATGAATAAGGTATTTGGGCACCCATCTAGAGCACAATTGCCGAAATCCTAAGTGTTCTCCCACAATGTTGAAGAAGACTGACTGATCTTGAAATTTGTGGAAAATGTGAACACAACACCAATATGGTGAAACTTCTGTCCTCAAGAATGCTTTCTTCCATGGCTTGCACCAAATCATCCGTGATCACAGACAGTCAACCGCTTCGTGGCTCATCTTGCACATTTTCATGACCTTCATTAAACTGTTTAACCCACTTCCTCACCATTCCATCTCCCATTATTATTGTAATTTACTATCTGATAAGATGACTTATCTTTTGTTTTATGTGTGGTCTATATAAAATGTGCTGTAATGCTGTTTTTATAGCTGTTAATTCTCCATCATAGTGGTTTGACGTTTCATCTAATGTTAGATACTGTGCAAAATGTTTACAGTATACTCCTGCACTGGCATTTTTTTTTTTTTATTGTTGATGTAGGATCTATCTGTATATATGATATTCAGAGACATTCTTTTTCTAGGTATCTTTGATTTTCCGTAGCTATTTCTATGGCTCTCATTTCATCTGCTATATTGTTTTGTTTGTGTATTCTATATATCAGGTCATTCTGATATTGTATATCAATATATTCTATTGGACTCGTTACCTCTGTTGCAATTATATTCTTGTATTTTAAGTTATTAATATATGTTCTGAAGCTTATTTGAGTTTGTAAAGTACTTATAGTATCTGCTGTGTGGTACCACTTGTATCTGTTTCTATTGACTTGTAGTTTTTGTGCTAGAGTAATTGCTTTCAAATCATGTTCCAATTCTATAGACATGTTTTTTGTGAAGCTTTGTAGTACTGTAATTGGTGTTGATTTTACAGCTCCTGTTATTATTCTTAGTGAGTCATTTTATGAAATTTCTAGTTTATTTTTAAGTCTCTTGTTTACAGTTGCTAGTAGCTCTCCTCCATACAATAGGTTAGGTTTTATGTATGTTTTATATGTATTATTAAGGAGGTCCATGTTTCCACCCCATTTTATTCCTGCTAAACGTTTTAAAATGTTGTTCTTTTTGTTGATTTTATTTGTTAAATTGTTTACATGTTCTTTCATTGATAGTTTTTGATCTAATTCTATCCCTAGATACGTTGTAGTTGCTTCTTGCAGTTTTTTGTTGTTGATTTGCAGGCATTTATTTTCTGTTTTATGCTGCATTGTGAATAGTTGATATTGAGTTTTCCTGTATTTATTTCCATATTGTTATTATTAGTCCACTGTTCTAGGATTGTGATTGTATTCTCCATTGTTGTTTGTAGTTTTTTGTAATGTTTCCCAGATCTTATGTTCTTTTTTGAAGTCCATATTACCACGTCGTCAGCAAACATTCCTACTTGTATGTTACCTAGTTTCTTTAGTGCATCTACTAGGTCATTTTTATATATATATATATATATATATATATATATATATATTGAACAGAATAGCACTTGTAACAGACCCTTGAGGTAGTCCAACTCTTGTTTGTTTCCATTTAGATGTGGCTGTTTTGCGCCATTGGTCAACAACCATCATTCATTATTGTTTCTCCATAAAACTCACACAATTAGCAATGAATGTTTGTTGGCATAACATTTCTCGCATTCAAAAACTGAATCATTGATTTGACTTCACAGTCAGTGGGTCATTCGATTGTTTTGAACATTTCAAAGTGCTGTAACAATGGAAAACACAAAGTGACGATTGCTCACAGCTGCATCTGGCTTCCTGATGAGTGGAGGGAGTGATCATGTATGCTCAAAATCATGACTGCAGTGGCAAAATATTAAAATAGCACTTACTTTGAAAACATGCCTCGTACGCAGAGCAGTAAAACTAAAATTTGTGAGATTATGTTTCATTAGTTTTTGTGACAGTCCTGGGGCCTGTTTCATAAAACATATTATTAGTAAGTGAGTAATAATATTAGTTAGCAGTGCATTACCTAATAATATTAGTACATTTTACTCATAATATCAGTAAACCTTTTCATAAAACAACAAGGGTAATAAAATCCACAAATTTTATTAGGCTCAATTTCATGAGCAAGTCCGCTCTTATAATAATGTTATTTCTGGAAGCCCTTTGAATTGTTGCTGTGTGTTTGCATGTAGTACTCACAAAATCAGTATAATGTATAGTTCTGACTCAAATAGTAATAAAGACACTGTAAATGTTCGTCATCCAAGAAATTTTAGATGAAAAATAAGCTATACTTGAATGGAAGAAGCATACGAGTACAATGAGAGGTTTTGATTAATGCTGAAACATTTGATTACGTTTTTATGGGCAATCAATCCTAAGTCAGTTAAATAAATGCACACACAGTTTGACCATATCACATTGTGCACATAAGCAAAATCTTTATTGCTTGAAATGAAGCCAATCAATGTTGCAAAATCTCTTGCTTCCATCCAAGCTGTACTTGTTTGCTTCTTTGGTTACTGTAGGAGAAAAGCCTCCAAACAGTTAAGTTTTTAATTTGAGCACCTTCCTTAGAAGATATTGCTTTTTCAAACTACTTTCACTCCATTTTACCATTTTTATTGAAAAACATAAAAGTTTGTGAGCAAAAACCATAACCAAGATGTGCAGTATGTGATGAAAAGAGAAACAAAGGGAAAGCTAAAAACAAAACACAGTCACATGACAACTAATAGTATTACTGAGGTTCTTTTATTAGTTGCCAAGCATATACGTGAAACACAATTTCATTTGCTGGTCTAATAATATAATAAAGTTTTATGAAACAGTCCTGATAGCAGTCATAGGTGTCCCATCAGGACGGCTTTCAACTCTTTTCTATCCTACTTCTGTAGGGGCAGTTCCAGAAGTACCTGACCTGATGTATACATAGTGGTTGTTGTTTCAAACAAATGACTATGGTAGAAAGTACCAACCTTATAAATCTTAAGTCTGAAGTTTGATGATGCTACGTTGTTTAGTAATTGTTTGGCAGCCATCAATAGTGAACTCTCTCAGTGAATTTGTAAACATGGATAAAACTGATCATTGTTATGTGATACAATGCTTTCATTTCAAAGGTCTTAGTCCAACTAATATTAAAGCTGAACTAGATTCTACTCTGGGGGAGTCTGCTCCTCCATTTACAACAGTAAAATATTGGGTGGCAGAGTTTAAGAGCTGCCAAGACGAACATCACAGTGGTCGACCAAATGAGGTGACCACGCCAGAAATTGTGAGGAAAATCCACAAAATGGTATTGGATGACCAACTGAGTGCTCGAGCTAGCAGACATCTAGGTATTTCAAAAAGTGGTGTACATCACATGCTAACTGAAACCAAGTTTTTGTGTCGATTCATAACCATGAATGAAACATGGGTCCATCACTTCACACTTGAGACAAAGGAACAGTCAAAACAGTAGATTGAGAGGAGGGAATCGGCTCCAAAGAAAGTGAGACAGTTCCATTTGCAGGCAAGGTCACGGCGTCAGTTTTTTGGAATGTGTGTGGAATACTTTTCATTGATTATCTTCAGAAAGCAAAAGCAATGAATGGCGAGTATTATGCAAACTTATTGCAGCATTTTAATAATGAAATCAAGCAAAAACGGCCACATTTAGTGGAAAAGAAATTTTTGTTTCATCAAGACAATGCACCAGTTCACACATCCATTATTGCCAGGGCCAAAATCAATGAGTTAAAAGTTTGAATTGCTTCCTCATGCACCCTATTTGCCACAGTTAGCCCCCTTTGAATATTTTTTATTTCCAAAGTTGAAGAAATGGTGGTAAAAGATTTGCCAACAGTGAAGAGCTGGAGTTTGCAGTTGATGGCTATTTTGCATAACTTGATGGTTCTCGTATAAACAGGGTATCGAAGCTATTGAACATTGCTGGGAAAAGTGTATCGAGCTGAAAGGAGACTATGTAGAGAAATAAAGAGGTTTTTTCCCAAAATTTTTTTTTTTTTTTTTGTTAGATCAGATACTTCTGGAACAGCCCTCATACATCTGAAATGGTTTTATTAAATAGAGTGTGTTGCTCTGGGTTCATTGATTGCTGGATTTTTATTTTTCTTTGCTTAGCAGCTGTTTCTGGCTGTATATTTTAAATCTAAGGTACTCACCAGAGTTGTTGATCTTGATGCATCGACTTATCTCTGTGATGTATCTCTCTCTCTCTGTGTTCCTGTTGTTTTCCCATCAATTCTCATGCTGCAATGTTTAATTTATAATGCCTAAGCTATGAGAACATATTTACTAATATCTTGGCTCGTGATACGGGAAGGTATTCCTCAGAATTTCTTAATTTATTCTGAAAAACTCTATAACTCACTAAAATAACAACTGAATCACAATTGAAATAGTTTTCTCACTGTTTTACACAATTTCTGAAGTACCATCACTACCGATGCATGTCCGGAATATTGATAACAATACTTCCTAGCTATGATCCCATTCACATAATGACGTGAGGTGATACTATGAATGAATTCCATCTTCTCTGAATTAACCTTATATAGATTTTGATGTGCCATAGTAACCAAATCAATAAGTATTGTTAACCAACCCCTCTAGATAGCAATTGAACTAATACAAAAGTTTTCACAATGATAAGTTTCATTATGGTTGGCTATGAGATCTACTAAAGCACCTAATGTTCTTTTCTGTTTCCTTAATATTCCAGACGTTTTTAACTATCCCTATAATACACCAATATTTCTTTAAATGAACAAAGAAATCTTACAATTTTTACTTTCTCTACTACTTATAGTAAGTAGGGGAAGTATTGTATTCCACCCAAAAATTCGATACCAAGATTTCACCGGAAATATATGTTTTGAGACCCCCTAAATCCAAAAAAAGCAGTTTTGGAAACATGCCCGTGTGTGTCTCTGAAATTACTCTGTGCGTGTGCGCGTGCATGTGCGTGCGCGCGTGCGCGCACGCATTCTTCATTGTGAACGACTTTTGCATAACTGGTAAACCATAAGAGAAGACAAAATTTTACTACATAAAAGATGTAGATCGTGTTAAAATACACAATTTATGTCATACCTTTTTTTTGTTGAGTGAACCATTTTCGAGATATTGCTTGTTATTCCCTTAAACTTTTCAACACTTATTTTCTCAAATGGGAATTCGTTATTCAGTTTTTTTGTCTTGGATATGCAAAAAGTATTAATCTGTGGTAAAGGGAATGGTGCTGCACCTAGCAACCAGCTATTAAGAGATATGTATGTGCTTAAAAGCTACTGTATTTCTATATTGCCCTTGCAAATACAAAACAAGGGGAACATAGTACACCTTAAGCGATAGTAAAATATTTTTAGAACTGGTCGCTATGTGTAAAATGTAATTCTCTTTGCATGTCAAAAGATCATTTCTGCAAATGTTTATTTCGATTAATATGAAATAGGTGCAGAATAAGAGTTTGTAAAAATAGTTTGTACAAGAGTAGAGAAAGTCATGCGAGTGTAACACATCAGATTTTTTTTTATGAGTTATTAATAGGGCCCGGAATTTTATGTTTTAACCTATATTTTTCCTCGCTGTTTAATTAACACATTTCAAGATATATATTCGTTTCACACTTCCTGGAGCAGAATATCCAAATTTTATTACACCTAAAAAAACCTAAATGAGGGGTGGACACCTAAAATAACCTAAATAGCTGTTTTTCCTTTTTCGAAATGAAGAATTTTATTATTGGATTGAAACTCATTGTAAAATTATTTCAACCACTTATACCCAGGAGATAGTTCAAGTTACTACTTTTATGCAGCACATGTGACCTGGTGCAACTGATAGAAGGTCAAGAGGAGCATAACCTGCTAACGGGATCGCCTCCAGTCCTTCACCGAGAGTACTTTTCTAATGTAATTGTTGTATAGTGAAACAATGCTGCAGATCCACACGTCACGTTTGTTAGTGATAGACAGTGTTGCCTACATGTTGAAGGTTGGAGGGGCGTTCTACAGTCCTTCCACCTGACCATGTTACATGCTTGGCCCACGGCCTGTACCACCTAGCGGAGGAGATTAGAAGTCACTTTGATGATGTGAACAGCCTGATATCTTTGGTCAAGAAGGTTTTCTTAAAAGCCCCAACACATATACAATTGCTCAAAGAGAAAGTACCAGCAACCCCTCTTCAACCTGAGCCGATACTTACCCACTGGGGAACTTGGCTGTCTGCTGCCATTTAAAAGACGTTAAAAATGTTGTCAATGAATTAGACGAATCAGAAGCTTCCTGCATTGCCAAGGCTAAGAAATCACCCGAGTGTCTCACTCTTTCCGCTTCCCTTGTGTATATTAAGACACAATTTTGTTTTCTACCAGAAGCTACTCTCTGGTCGGAAAGTACAACTTTGCCACTGAAAGATGCTCTACATATCATTGGCAATGTTTCCAATAAAGAAATACCTAAACCAGTTGCATGTTCTTCGAAGTTGCAGAAGATTCCTCAACGAAATCCTGGTTTTGAGGATATGAAAATAATCAACTCAGTATTGCAGGGAGAAAAGTATACAGGAAGACTACCCCTAGAACCTGCTGTACTGGCATTTATATTCTACGCTCTAATGACGTCATGTTCCATTGAAAGAGCCTTTTCTTCATACAAGAATGTGTTACGTGATAACATTTCATGAGAATGTATGTAACTATCTACTGCAAGCCAAAGTATAAATCTTATAACTAAGGACCAGAAAAGCAAAATTATTGAAGGTTTATTCCACCTAAAAATCCAGGCCCTAGTTGTTAGCTTAACATAAAGTAATAAGCATTGAAAATTCTTTCATTATTTCGCAACAATATCTCCATCTTGAAATCTGCTTCATTTCCTAAGTTTATAAACAATCTATGTTTAAAAATTTTCAACTCCTTAATATCTGTCTTACATCAAAGTGTGTATTCATTTAATAGTTTGTTTCTGGATTGCTCACATTTTCGTTAATCCAGATTACCTCCGACTCCACGTAGTCTGAATAAACAAGGTTCTTGTGTAGATATAAAAAAAGCTTTTGTAAGAATAGTTTATGTAAGTTAAACAATAGGGGTAGAGAAAGTCATGTAAATGTAACCATCAGAAGTGTTCTTTTCCAATATAGAACTTTTTAAAAGGATTTCAATTTATTTGATAGATTTCTGAATTTGTTGAATGTTGTGTATTACACAAGAGCTTAACCAGTTGCTCAGCGTGGCTCAACAACTGCATTGGCCATTATAATCACAGGTACTTCTTCATGTACATGGCTTACATGTGCGTGGGTGTACTCTTCCTTATTGTCTTCGGCTTTGAGCTGGCTTACACAGAAATATGGCTCGGAGATGAAGAAGATGATGACGACATAGTTATCGAGGGACATCCTGTACGCTTCAACAACTCTGTACTTATTCCCGTGGTAAGTGTTTCAACAGTAGCATGTAAAAAATGTTCTAAACCCAGTTTCTTCCAAGCACACTCTGCATGTAAACATAACAAACTGTGTTGCTCCACCTCTGCTTTACCCTGATTGGCTAAAGCTGTTTGCATAAAGTGTGCATTTCCTAACATGTGGAGACTGTGGGATAGGGTTGCTATAATCTGATAATCCAAAACCAGGACATTTTTCACCGTTAGGAACAGGGAGAAATATGCATTTAATTAATAATTCAGAGTTTTGAAAATACTGCTTTATTGTACAGAGAGAGCCAAAAAACTATGAACTAGCTGCACAGTGTTTTTCCTGTATGCATCCTCAATGCTCATTGCCTTCTGCCACTATCATAGAAAAGCACGGATGAAACCATAAAACATTTTTAAAACTACTTTTAAAGGCTTTACTTACCAACTTTACGACAGGAGATGCTGAAATTGGCCACCGTCGTCCATACATTTTTGGCACCTCTTTAGGAAACTCTCCATCACTCGCCGTAATTCACATTGAGAAATTTCCTGACGGATATTTTGTTTTAATTCTTCCAGGGTGTGTGGGTTTTGTCTTGTACACTTTGTTTTAAGTTACTCCAGAGATAGAAATCGTAGGGGGTTAGGTTGGGAGACCAAGGGGGCCACAAATCTCTAATAATAATTCTGTCTTCAAACATACTTTCATAAAGTTGTTAACTAAAGCCTTTAAAAGTAGTTTTAAAAATGTTGTATGGTTTCATTCGCGCCTTTCTACGATAGCGGCAGACGGCAATGAACGCCAGGACGTGGACAGGAAAAATACTGTGCAACTGATTCGTAGTCTTTTGGCTCTTCCTGTACTTTACATTAAGAAAGTACGTATGAAAAATGTGTTCAATGTCAACATTTAAGTTTTTTTTATACCAGTCATATTTCTGGAATAGAAAAAAGAACTTGGTATTGTTCACAATAAGTTTATGAAACTCACCACAATTCATATTTTTCATATTGTATTTACAGCACTGCATTAACTGATTTCACTCGTAGCCTATTCCTTTCTTCTGCCCACTGAGCACTCATGAGGTAAAAACTCTCTATACATTAGTGTTATAACAAGGAATGGGGAAATAATGTCCCACAATTGTTAGCAACTCTGAACACTGCTCACTAGAAATGCAGGTATGAATGAAAGGCAACTCATTTCATATGTGATAACAAATTCTGAAAGCTCTCATCCTTGGCCTCCCCCAAAAAAACATCAAATTTGTTGAAGTTGAGTTCAAATATATTAAAAATCGCAGATTTTTGTATTTTTGGCCTGGACACTTTCATTTACCATAAAATCGCGGACAGTCCGCAAAATCCATGGCATATGGAAAATTTCCATGGGACCAGTGGACCACATAGTTGCAATTGAACTGTAACAACATGCACTCATACAAATGAAGTTTTAGTAGCACGCAATAATCCAGTATTATTAAATAACATTTAACTTACAATTACAGAATGCTTGTTAGTGGCAGAATTTCTTCCCTTTCGGTTTCCGTAATGTCAGGTTCAGTATCAGAAGAACAGCTTTCCAGTTGTTTTAATTTCCTTTTGGGGTATTTCCCTACACTACTAACACTTACACCTGTAAATTTAGATACAAGCATGTGTATTGGTAGAGTTGGATTTCATTCTGAAAAGACATTAATAACATGTAATACAATTTCTTTCTCGTTACTACGAGAAGGCTTCCCCTTATGATATTTGAGCTCAAAGGTACTTACAGATTCTACCATTATGTAACATTTACATATGATTCATCTTTTGTGAACAATATAGATTGTTACTAGACATGTCAAATAAAATATTTACAATATAAGATACAGACTGTCAAGTCAACATCTACATTAAAAACAGACTAGATAAAAAATATTCTTCATATAAAGTGTTTGCAACATCCAGTCATCTGTTGTTGAATTAAAAACCTAAAGCACATAATATTGGAATTAATTTAAAATAAAGAGAGTTTAAGGTTGTTACACTACATCACTAAAATGTTCTTACTTGAACGCGTTTTGGGAGAATGGTTTGCTCCCATCGTCAGCATGTTTTCAACTGATTTTGCCGGTTATTGTCTGGGAAATGTGTGTGGCTAGTGGTGTCCTCTGGTGCTGGGTTGATCAACTTCCAAAGGCTACTGGGTGGCAGAAGTTCGAAGTTCATTAGGTGAATCCTGTGTTTGACGATATGTATTTTTTCCCAGATGTCCAATTCACTGCTGCTTTTGATCGGTTTTAAGAGTTTTATGTTTGGAGTGATTTCATGGTTTGAAGACCAGAAATGATGTGCTACTGCTGATTTATCTGGTTGCTTTTGGTAAATGATTCTCATATGTTCTTTAAGTCTTATTTCAAGATTTCTTTTGGTTCTTCCTATGTATACCAGGTTACAGCCATTACAAACAATTTGATATATACCAGCTGATTTATCGTTGGGGATAGGATCTTTTGTTCTGTTGCATAGTAGTTTCTGTATATTGTGGTTATTCTGTGGAGACAGGGTGATGATGTATTTCTTGAAAATCCTTTGAAATTTATGATGTGTCCAAGGGTGGTAAGTGAACTTTCTCTATGCTTGTGGCTTTTGTTGTCTGAGTAAAGTAGTCATTTGTTGGATGTATTTCTGTCTTTCAAACTTTCTTTATCTTCTTATCTATTGTTATTTTCTGGTATTCATTCATGGTGGCTATGTGGATAATGTGTTGGTATTCTTTCTGGTATTTCTCTTTCTCCAATGGTATATGTACTAACCTGTTTGTAATAATATTTAAAATTACATGTTTGTGGCTTGTAGGATTGTAGCTATTGTTTTTAATATAATTTTCTGTGTGAGTGGTTTTCTGTAAATGCCGAAAGTTAGTTTGTTTGTGCATTATTTCTGATGGTCCTGATGTTTAGGTAAGGTAACTGGCCATTTTCTTCTCTTTCTATTGTGAATTTTATAGATCTTTTTTGTAAATTCAATAGTTTCAAAGCATCTTCTGTAAGCAAAAATATCATCTACGTACCTATACCAGGTTTTGAATAGATGTGGTAAAGATTTAGTAATATGGTATTCAAAATGGCTCATATATAGTTCTGCTAATAATGGTGAAAGAGGGTTTCCCATAGTTAGGCCTGTGGTTTGTTTAAAGATTTTGTTGTGGAATTTCATTCCTGGTCTTCAAACCGTGATAACACTCTAAACATAAAACTCTTAAAACCGATCAACAACAGCAATGAATTGGACATCTGGGAAAAAATACATATCGTTAAACACAGGAATCATCTAATGAATTTCAAACTTCTGCCACCCAGCAGCCTTTGGAAGTTGATCAACCCAGCACCAGAGAACACCACTAACCACACACATTTCCCAGACAATAACCGGCAAAATCAGTTGGAAACATGCTGACGATGGGAGCAAACCGTTCTCCCAAAATGCGTTCAAAGTAAGAACATTTTAGTGATATAGTGTAACAACCTCCAACTCTCTTTATTTTAAATTATGACACATCACTGTTACTAGCTTCTTAATCTTAAAAATTAATTGGAATTAATGTTTACAACATATTGCAGAGTTCCATAAATTCTTACAGTGTATAAAAACAGTGCAGCTTAAAGTGTGCATTCAAGCAGGAATCTTTTCAGTTGAATCTTAAAGCTTTAGACTCCACTGTTTCTGAAGGATAGGGGTAATTTATTGTAAATTATTAATCCAGTGTGTATAAAAGTTTTCTTCAAAAAGTTTGGATCTATCTGTATATGTAAATTATTTTTGTTATGAATGTCATGTGAGTGTACCTGGGATATTGTGTTGAACTGATGCAGATTGCCTTTAACATAATTCAAGAATTCAAAGACATACACAGAAGATAGTGGTAGTATTTTTTATTTCCTGAAAAATTTGCTGCAGTTTGTTCTACAATTTGTATTCATAATTAGACGAATGGCTCTTTTGAATTGTAAATACTACTTTCACTTGACTGGAGTTTCCACAAAACACTACTAGTTTCTGATACACAGAAACGTCATGCACTTTTAAGTCAGTAAAAGACAGTCAGTGTTAATGCACCTCAGCTGAGATGTTAATGTGCAGACAAGCAGTAAACTTCTGCTACATGAGTCAAAAACTAACCTCCCACACAATACTGTGTTGTTAATATACAAATGAGTCAACTTCAACTGAGGTATTAATGTGCTGTCCAACAGTAAACATCTTCTGTTGTATCAGTCAAGTTTAAACACAAAAACTAACCTCCCACACAATACTGTGGTGTTTAATATACAAATGAGTTCATGTCTTCACATAGTAATTTCATGCAATTGCTTGCTTCTTTAAATATATGAAGGCAATCTATTCTTTTAAACACAACTAATTTTTATTGCAATAAGCAGCTATGCGTCCAGCAACCAATAAGGGAACACTAGATGCATGTACTTTTGTTCGCATGTGGAATAAACTAAGGAGAAACTGGGTATAAGTGGCAACATAGAATGTTAAGGGTTTTTCAATCCAGAATTTCCATGCTAGCCTCTAGTTCCTGAGGTTGAGGGTTCAAATACGGCAGAGGGCAATGGATTTTTTTCAGTCGTAAAAATTCTTAGCATGGCTTCCTTTGGAAGGGAAGTAAAGCCAGTGGTCCTATGTCATAGATTTATGGCACATTAAAGAACCTCAAGCCTGGTAAAGAGGCCTCTGAGCAAAATTTCCGGTCTTTCATGCCCAATATAGAATGGGATGTTAAGAACCATACTAGTTAAAGAGCGTCCATAAATAACACCCAGTTTAATTTAATTTTTTTTCAATCCAGAATTCAGCCATTAAGGGTGTACAAACATGAATTTTTAAATCCTACAACTGTGAATTCATTTCTTACGTGCTTTTCCCACTGCAGAGCATCTATTAGCATTGCTTTATCCATCTGCATGCATGAAACAACAACCAATCACTGCAAGGACAGAATTGAGATTTTATAAAGATAGGTATATATGGGGTTTGAAGAACATTTGTTGACACATTTGAGATGTGAATTGAAATTGGCACAAAATTGAGGATAGTTAAAATAAAGAGGGTTTGAATTTAGGTCGCAGCTGATGTAGTTGGGAAAGTTCTTGGCGTGACAGAGATGGTGCTCTAAGTATCAAATAGCAGAACAGTACAATGCTTTAGATGGCACAGCATGCTTGAAAATTACAATAAGTCAGCAGGAGTATTTCTAGACTTGTCTAAGGCATTTGATTGTGTCAATCACAAAATATTACATAGGAAACTTAACCACTATGGTATAAGGGGGCTTGGTAACCAGTTAATTTCATATTATTTAAGCAATCGAGACCAAAGGACTGAAATTCTGTTCTATAATATCAATCAAAAACAAATCCAGTGAGGAAATAGTTCAATGTGGAGTTCCACAGGGCTCTGTACTGGGACCTTTATTATTTATATTATACACTAACGATATTCCTACTATTGCAAATTCTAAGATATTATCATATGCAGATGATACAGCTGTCATATGTTGGGACTCTACACAGGGACATAGAGAGAAAATAACTGCTATTACAACTCACCTACTTAACTATTTTAATGATAATAAATTAGGATGTAATGAAAGTAAAACCAAAATAGTAAATTTTGCAGTATCTCATAGACGAGAAAACTTACATGAAGCCGAAATTTGTAATGAACATATTCATGAAAGTGAATATACATCATTTTTGGGAATACAGTTTCACAAACACTTCACATAGAGCGCACACATTGATCAGGTGTGCAACAAAGTGAGCAAGGGTGTGTTTCTGTTACGTTATTTTGCCAGGTTTAAAAACTTAAATCTATTAAACACCATCTATTATGGGCTAGTATACCCTCATTTTCTCTATGGTATTGAACTCTGAGGGGGGGGAGCAGCTTATTTGTACATTAATAGAGTATTAATCCTGCAAAAGAAATGTTTGAGAATCATGTCAGGTGTAACTTCTGGGCACCCATGCAAGGAGTTGTTTATAAGAAATAAAATCCTTACAGTCATCTCTCTGTGTCATATTACTAATATATAACACCACTGATCTTACTAGAAGTTGCAATGTGCATGACTACAATACCAGAACACAAATTAATGTATACAGACTCAATCGCACAAAAAATTTAGTGACAAAGATCCTAAAAACATAGGAGCAACATTATATAATAAACTACCTAGAGAACTAAAAATGTTAAATCCAGCCTTTTTAAACCCAGATTAAAAGAATACGTTGTAAATAGACCCCTGTACAGATTGGATGAATTCTGACGTAGAAAGAGAGAGAGAGTGTGTGGGTGGGTATGTGGGTGTGAACTTGTTATGTATACATCATCTTTCTTTTACCATGCTTTTAACTTGTATTTCCAATTACATAAGCAATAAACAATTATTATTATTTGTTTGGTTTTTATACTGCTGCAAAATAAGTAAGTTGAGGCTTCTTCCAAAAATTGACAAATTCATATGTTGTGCAATGATTCCATACTTTGTATTAAAATTCTTAGTATTTTCTATGTTGAAATGGAATGTGCAATTTAAATGCAGGAATTGCTCCATTTTTTATGATGAATGTCTAGTTATCAATGTGACTGAAGAAAACAAATAAAAAATTCACAATGCTTTGTTAAATACCATACGAGTCAAGATATGTGAGCTTGTTGACATTACCAAGATCTCATTGGATCGTGTCTGGAACATTTACATTTGAGAAAGCTTACAGTGTGATGAGTGCCTTGTTTGTTAACCTCCGATCAGAAGCACATCGAATGAGCATCTCAAAGGAGTGCTTGAACATGTTCTGACGCAGCTCAACCATGTTTTTATAATGTTACGAGGGCTGTCCCAGAAGTACCCGACCTAACAAAGAAAACACAAAAATTTTGGGAAAAAACATCTTTATTTCTCTACATAGTCTCCTTCCAGCTCCCAGCGATGTTCAATAGCTTCGATACCCTGTTTATAGTGAGAACTGTTGAGTTTTGCAAAATAGCCATCAACTGCAAACTCCACCTCTTCATTGTTGGCAAATCTTTTACCACCAAGCCATTTCTTCAACTTTGGAAACAGAAAATAATTAGAGAGGTCTAAGTCTGTGGAATAGGGTGCATGAGGAAGCAATTTGAGCTTTAACTCATTGATTTTGGCCATGGTGATAATGGATGTGTGAAGTGGTGAATTGTCTTGATGAAACAGAACTTTCTTTTTCGCTAAATGCGGCCATTTTTGCTTGATTTCATCATTGAAATGCTGCAATAAGTTTGCATAATACTCACCATTGATTGCTTTTCCTTTTTGAAGATAATCAATGAAAATTATCCCACGTGCATCCCAAAACACTGACGCCTGCAGCTGGAACTGTCTTCACCTTCTTTGGAGCAAATTCTCCCCTTTCAATCCACTGTTTTGGCTGTTCTTTCATCTCAGGTGCGAAGTGATGGACCCATGTTTCATCCATGGTTATGAATCGACACAAAACCTCAGCTGTATTGCAGCAAAATATTATCAAACAATCAACTGAAACATCTTCACGGTGCTGCTTTTGTTCCATTGTGAGTAAATGCGGCACCTATTTTGCGCTCAGCTTTCTCATGTCTAAGTTTTCAGTTGTTATGCAATGTACAGCACTTTTTGAAATGCCTGTGATATCTGCTAGCTTGCGCTATTTCAGTCGATGGTCATCCAATACCATTTTGTGGATTTTCTTCACAATTTTTGGCGTGGTCACCTCATTTGGTCGACCACTGAGATGTTCGTCTTGGCAACTCTTAAACTCTGCCACCCAATATTTTACTATTGTAAACGAAGGAGCAGACTCCCCAGAGTAGAATCTAGCTCAGCTTTAATATTAGTTGGACTAAGACCTTTCAAATGAAAGTATTGTAATACAGAACGATGACCAGTTTTATTCATGTTTACAAATTCACTGAGAGAGTTAACTATTAATGGCTGCCAAACCATTACTAAATAACGTAGCATCGTCAAACTTCAAACTTAAGCTTTATAAGGGTGGTACTTTCTACCACAGTCATTCTCTGTTGATGAAACACAGATTCACCATCACATGCCAAAAATGTAGTAGCAGTCCATACAATGTTTGCAAGGGGGTATTCCTTCAGCAGGTAGCATGATGGACACTGTTGGCAGACTACCTGGAAAACAACAAAACCATTAACTGAGAGTATGATGCAGCTTATCGGAGCAGTCGAATGAAGGCTGCATTTGTTAAAGAAGAAAGTTCTTTTCCACCAAGACAATGCAGCAGTGCACACTTCTTCAATGTGACCACATGTTCACCCGATTTGGCTATCAGTACTTCTTCCTCTTCCCAAATCTGAAGAAATGGCTCACTTGACAGATGTTTATCTTAAATGTGGAGATCATAACTCTTACTTTGGGATAAATCATGTTATACTGAGCGTTAAGAGTGGTTTTTGGTCCATGTATATAGAATTGAAAGTTGAGTGTGTTGATAAATAAAATAAAGTTGGTTTAAAAATCATATATTTTCTTTCTCAGGCCAAGAAGTTTCCGAACAACCCTTGTATACAAGCACTTCAAGAAAGCTTCCTATATTGATCATGGGAACAGGTGCCTACTCTTAAGAGCGATTTTCTGGCTGACTCATTTTGAGGCACTCACCTTTTTCATATCCTTCCAGAAGTTGTGATTTTTTATTTGTGGAACATGTCCACTGAAAGAAAGTGTGCTTTAGGCCCATTTGCGCACTCTAGAAAAACTTTGTAAACACATTGAAACTGTTCTACAGAGCATATGAGGGGGCAGTGCGATGCCATGGTTTCTAGAATGATAGACTATATTAAATATATTGCACCATAGGTAATCACTGAATAGAAAAGCTTACTAAAGTGATCTGTTGGGCCAATCCCATACTTTGCATTTATCACAATTAAGGCCCCATTCATAATGAAAATTAAGAATAAGAAAAATATAAACTTAAAAGCTAGATGATATGTATCCTAATGGAACCATTCATAATGAATCGCATAAACAATGAATTAAACATAAGCTTAGAAGCTTGTAAGGTGCAGGCAGGACCCTCTGGATACTCTAACAGACATGACTTTGACATCCAAAATGACGGTGTATGTGGTGCAAATTTGGGAAACACTTTCAACAGTTCTTGTCTACAAGCTCATTTCATTTCATTTTATTTCAACTGTGGGAATTACATTAATTCATGGTATCCTTAATACAAATAAGATATAATACAGATAATATATACATAATTGAAAAATAATAAATAGTAGCATATAGGAATACAATACAATACTTTAAGATGGCAAGAATTCTACTATGGAATAAAAGTTATGCTGCAATAAGAAATGCTTTACCTTTCTTTTAAATATATCCTCTGAGGTGACAAGTTTGAGTTTTTCTGGCAATTTATTACGAGGATCGGCTGATAAGTCCCAGGCCTCACACAGAGATGGCGCCACTAGGCCAGTTAGATGGTAGCATCATATAGTTTTACTCTAGACTAGCTTGTATCCATAGTTACAGGTCAATAGCTTTTTAGTTTTTGAATGACAGCATTTTAAACAAGACAACTTTAGAGTTTTCATGAAAATGGAGGATTTGGAAAACGAGCAGTGATTAAATACTTCCATTTGAAAGGCTTAACGCCTAAAGAAATCAAGGAGGAAATGGACAGTACATTGAAAGACTCTGCCCCTTCATATTCAATGATTAAAAGGTGGGTTGCAGACTTTAAAATGGGACGTACGAGCACTAGTGATGAGCCTCGCTCTGGACGCCCTGTGGAAGTCACAACTCCAGAGATGATTGAAAAAATTCATCGTTTAGTACTGGAAGACCACAGATTTGAGATAGCAGAGGCTGTAAACATATCAAAAGAACGTGCAGGTAATATTTTAAGTAATGTTTTGGGCTTTCACAAGGTCTGTGCGAGGTGGGTGCTGCGTTTGTTGACACCTGATCAAAAGTTGCATAGAAAAACTGTTTCTGTTAAGAATGTGGAACTCTACCATAAAAATCCCAATGAATTTTGAGATGGCTTATTACCATGGATACATTACTACACTCCAGAAAGTAAATCACAGTCAAAACAGTGGATTGCGCCAGGTGAACCAACTCCAAAAAAAGGCAAAGTCAATTTTGTCAGCTAACAAGGTTATGGCGAGTGTTTTCTGGGATGCACAGGGAATTATTTTTATTGATTACTTGGAAAAGGGTAAAAGTATCACTGGTGACTACTACGCAAGCTTACTGCAATGTTTGAGTGATGAGGTGAACGTTTGGCAAAAAAAACAAAAAAAATCTTTTTTCATCACAACAATACTCCGGCCCATCGTTCAGTCATTGCAATGGGGAAAATTTGCGAATTAAAGTTTGAATTGCTTGAACATCCACCCTATTCACCAGATCTAGCACCCAGTGACTACCACCTGTTCCCTAATCTCAAAAAATTTCACAGCAACGAGGAGGCCATTGATGTGGTAAACAGCTATTTTGAGGACCTTGATAAATTGCACTACAGAAATGGTTTAATTAAATTAGAACACCGGTATGACAAATCTATTAACCTTTCTGGAGATTATGTTGAGAAATAAAAAAAAAATTGTTTTAAAATGTATTGTTTTCATTGAGAGGCCCAGGACTTATCAGCCGATCCTCATATATAATTTAATACCAGCACACTGGTGCTTTTATTGAACAAGGTTGTGTTATAATTGATGATACTTAGCTGCTGTTTACTCCTGGTGTCGTATTTATGTTTTTCAAAGTTAACTTCAAATTGTTTCAAGTACTTTCTAATGTATATCACTACTTCTAGTATATGTATGTATGTATGTATGTATGTATGTATGTATGTATGTATGTATGTATGTATGTATGTATGTGTGCGTGCATTTTTTTTTTTTTTTTTGTTTTGTTTTGTTTAATCCCATCATTAACCTAATTGCTGATTTTCAAACCTGGTGGAGGGCGATGGATTTTTTCGGGCATAAAAATCCTTAGCATGGCTTCCTTCAGAAGGGAAGTAAAGCTGGTGGTCCCGTGTCATAGATTTACGGCACGTAAAAGAACCTCAAGCCTGATAAAGAGGCCTCTGAGCAAAATTACTGGTCTTTCATTCCCAATATAGAATGGGACGCTAAGAACCATAGTAGTTAAAGATCGTCCATAAATAAAACTCAATTTCATTTTTGTAGTTTAAAGATAACTCCTCTGTCAGAATTTCCCCAAAATATTACCCAAATTTCAATAAACTATTAACATATATACAATGTACAAAGTGCTTAAATTTATTACTTTATTTATAGTCCTAAATCTCTGCAGTAAAATACAATAAATGATGTGGTGCAGTGACATGTGTTTTATGTGGATATATGCTCTTTTGCACATCAAAACACTGTCTTAAAAGTAAACTAAATGCAATTAACATTAAATAGTCACCAATGAAATATGTAACCTTAAACAGTATTCATGCAGTCTAATGTTTGTTTTGTAGGCATAACGCAACAGCATTTCTAAACTATAGCTACTACATATTTAAATTACACAGGACATAGTTTTATAAACTGCAAGCACCATACTATTTGCATGAAACAGAACTGTTTATGTTGCAGTTGACACTGATTGAGCTTACTCAAAAGTATCCGTCACTATTTACACTGGATGGCTGATGCATGAAATGCTGTTGTTTTTAGTAATTAGCTACTGAAGCTTAAGTTGGAATTTTGGTTTTGCTTTTACTGAAAGCTTTTCATTTTTAAGGTGCAATAATTAATCAAAACTGTACCCATTAATTAGCAAGTTATTGCACATCTTTATCAATCAACACAGTAACCATGGCACAATCTATATTCTCAAAGAGATAAATTAATAAATATATATTAAAGACTATAGGGTAGTACGAGATTGTATTTATTTAGGAGTAAAAATAGATAGAGGAGGTAAATGGGAGAAACAAAAGAAGTTTGTACTGGCTAAAGGTAATGGAGCTATGTCAGCAATTAGAAGCTGCACCTGGCATTAATATAAATGGATGGAGAAAATATACAATTTGGTGGTAGAGGCAAAAGTGACGTACGGTATTGAAATATGGGGATTAGATGAAGGATGGGAAAGTATAGATGAGGTGCATAGGGTGTTTTGTAGAGAAATACCAGGGCTACCAAACGCAGTTGCAGGACTGCTCAAATAGAAATGGGCAGGGTGGCAAGCAAGGGAAAGATAATGGAAAGAGCATTGAAATATTGTTTTAGATCTTAAATTTGGATAAAGGAAATGTGTTAAGAAAATGCTTAGAATACCAAGAAAAAAAATTAGGGAACAGTGGATGGATAAATAGTGTGGGGTACAATTTGGAGAGCAAGCGGTTAGGAGAGATATGGAGAAGTAGGGAAAATAATGTGAATAATTTTTGAAAAGTGGTAAGAAAGAGATTAGATAATATTTAGAAATAGAAAACATATTTAGCATATTAGCCGAAAAGAGATTCTTAGTCTTTTACATACTTATAAAAAACACATGGGGAAGAGAAAAATATGTAGATAATGCAAATAAGGACAAGCGATAAACCATTGCATGAGTAAGAACAGGAATATAGAGGCTAAGAGGTTTAAGGAAGGGTATACCTCAAAACCAATGTCCCATATGCAATGGAAATGAAGATGTCGAACATATAAGATTTAAGTGTAAAGGTACAGAAATTTGGAGAAAAGAGTTTATTAAAAAGAAATGGTATAAGGTAGATAGAAATATTGCTATAATTGAAATGATTCAAAAAGATAGTAAGAGTATAGGGCAATACTTGAGTGAGTAAAGTTAAAAATAAATGGATTTGGTCAGTGAGCAGAACAGCAAATATAGTTAAATAGGATTAAGAGAATGTGAAGTAAAGTGAGTTTTGTAATACGAGTATGACTGGTAAAAAGCCAGGGCTGAATGTCAGTCATATTACCTGTACATGGCTTAGTATAATAAAGATTATTATTATATTTACATTTAATATAGCCATAGTCTACATATTAGTAAACATGAGTAACACATGGAAAGTGCATGGCACAAAAAACACTTGATTGGAATTATTCCTGTTTCCTAAATTGCACAAATAGTTTTGAAACACTATTCCTTAGCTAATGTGATTACAAACTTATGGCAGAGTTACTAAAAACAATAAATAACAGGTATTGAAAACACAACATAGCAGCTAGCATTGTAAACACCTCAGGGATCACCACCAACTAACGACACCATTTTTCTCAATCTGGAATCACATTGTCAGCTCCATCGATTCTAGAGGGTCCTGGTGTAAGCTTTCAAGTTTGTATCTATGTCAAACATAAGAAACTAGCCAATCAGAGAGCAATTCTCATTACATGATCATTCTGCCATCTCCATTGCCATGTACTGTCTCACTAACTGCCTTTCTGTGTAAGATAACAAGCCAGGAATCACTGGAATATTGTAACATTGTCCAGTTTTTCCCTGTCATGTCACTTTCGTTTGCGACATAACGAGATACATGTGAAGCATCATCTCACTGTATGTCACAGCTGTTGTCACAACCTCACTCGGAGAATATACTTTAAACTATATCAAGTACAACCCGCTATCTGACTTATTAACTGTCTCACTCGTGAACATGCCTACTTATATAGCTGCTGGAATTTTCCAGACAGATCTAGAATGTTATGGAGACTGGGAGAAAGAAGATTCCAGAACAATCCTGTTATCTCTTTATAGTGCTTCTGGTGTTTACGCTTGATGACAACGCTTAAATTTTCAACCATTTGTTTGTGCAACCTGTTATATGATAACTGGGACCCATAGCTGCATCACAATTACTATAAAAACTACAATGGTTATGCCTTTTTATGAGCTTAATGTCATTTAACCTGTTAGTTAGATCTTGTTCATTTAAATATGCTTGTTGGTGGTCACTCTGCAGGCTGACATATTAGCCCAGCTGTTTCACACCCTCTTGTGACTGGCTCCTGTTTGTCTTTGTGAATGGCGACATATCACATTTAGTTTGTGCTGAAGTTTTATATTGTTATGTTAATGCTTAATTTTCGTTGTGAATGGCCCCTAATGTAACAGTGGAAACAACTATAATCATTGAAAAGTTCCTTCTACTTTTCAGTTTACCAGTAATTTTAGAAGCTGATGGTGGATTAGGCTCCAGATGTTAATACATACAAATTTTCTGTTGCAGACGGAAATGTTTGTCAACCTGTCTCTGACTGAAACGTCACAGTCGGACGATGGACGCACATTGCGACAAAGCTGTATTATTTACATGGCCCTTATTAATACTGGTTAGTAAACATTCTGAGACACAAAAGCTCCTGCTGGCATAAAGATGAATAACTGCTATGACTAAACTATTGTTGTTATTTCAGGCGTGCTGGTGGCTCTCGGCTCTTTAACACTCTGGCATGCACGACTCATCGGCCGAGGAGAGACCAGCATTGAAGCAAATATCAATAAAGCAGAAACCAAGAGATTGGCTGAACAGAATAAGGTTAGAGAACTTCTCTGTTATTGTGTCCTAAGGAACCTCAGACACATTGATTTAATATTTACGGTTATTAGAAGAAACTGGCAGCCAATGGAGTATTTGTTTGGATGCATGGCCATATTATGGAGATCCAATTGCAAGACACAAGTTTGTGTACATAAACCAGTTACCATGAGAAACAGTATAGTTTCTATCACATGACAAACATAAGGAAGAGATACAAGTTTGTGCACATAAACCAGTTACCGTGAGAAACAGTATAGTTTCTATCACATGACAAACATAAGGAAGAGATACAAGTTTGTGTACATAAACCAGTTACCATGAGAAACAGTATTGTTCCTATCACATAACAAACATAAGGAAGAGATACAAGTTTGTGTACATAAACCAGTTACCATGAGAAACAGTATAGTTTCTATCACATGACAAACATAAGGAAGAGATACAAGTTTGTGTACATAAACCAGTTACCATGAGAAACAGTATAGTTTCTATCACATGACAAACATAAGGAAGAGATACAAGTTTGTGCACATAAACCAGTTACCATGAGAAACAGTATTGTTTCTATCACATGACAAACATAAGGAAGAGATACAAGTTTGTGTACATAAACCAGTTACCATGAGAAACAGTATAGTTTCTATCACATGACAAACATAAGGAAGAGATACAAGTTTGTGTACATAAACCAGTTACCATGAGAAACAGTATAGTTTCTATCACATGACAAACATAAGGAAGAGATACAAGTTTGTGCACATAAACCAGTTACCATGAGAAACAGTATTGTTTCTATCACATGACAAACATAAGGAAGAGATACAAGTTTGTGTACATAAACCAGTTACCATGAGAAACAGTATTGTTCCTATCACATAACAAACATAAGGAAGAGATACAAGTTTGTGTACATAAACCAGTTACCATGAGAAACAGTATAGTTTCTATCACATGACAAACATAAGGAAGAGATACAAGTTTGTGTACATAAACCAGTTACCATGAGAAACAGTATAGTTTCTATCACATGACAAACATAAGGAAGAGATACAAGTTTGTGCACATAAACCAGTTACCATGAGAAACAGTATTGTTTCTATCACATGACAAACATAAGGAAGAGATACAAGTTTGTGTACATAAACCAGTTACCATGAGAAACAGTATAGTTTCTATCACATGACAAACATAAGGAAGAGATACAAGTTTGTGTACATAAACCAGTTACCATGAGAAACAGTATAGTTTCTATCACATGACAAACATAAGGAAGAGATACAAGTTTGTGCACATAAACCAGTTACCATGAGAAACAGTATTGTTTCTATCACATGACAAACATAAGGAAGAGATACAAGTTTGTGTACATAAACCAGTTACCATGAGAAACAGTATAGTTCCTATCACATAACAAACATAAGGAAGAGATACAAGTTTGTGTACATAAACCAGTTACCATGAGAAACAGTATAGTTCCTATCACATGGCAAACATAAGTAAGAGACACAAGCTTGTGTACTTTCAAACCTGTAAATTCTATTAATACCACAGAAAAAGCAGGTTTATTATTGGTTATCAAAATGTCACATGGCAAATACATGCATAGAGAAAAAGAGGTATGAAGATAGTGTGTGGAAGAGGAAATGAGAGGCGAAGTGACACCAATTAGAATCTCAGTACTGAATGCAAGTAAAATTGCAAATTGTTCTAATTTATATGACAGAAATATTATTCAAGTTTAAAACTGCTCAGTAAGAGAGTATGGTTATTAGGGGCACATCTAAATCCAGAGGTCCTGGGTTTGATTTTTGTTTTTAGCCAGAATCCTGCCTAGAGTCTGGAAATATGAGTGTATGTGTGAGGGTGTTTTTTTAATAATAATAAAAAAACCTAAAGATTAACACAACAGTAAAGCTGGTGAATACTATTGCTGATGAGCAATGGTGTTTCCGAATGCAAAGCCACTAATATGATCTTTGATGTTAAATGAAACAATGACTAACCTATCCATTACAAAAACAGAGACATTTTAAACGCTTGATTGATTGTTTTCAGGTGTATACAAACCCATATGATTTTGGAAAAAGGAAAAACTGGAAGCTGTTTCTCGGCCTGGTGGGAGGGCGAACTTGGAGACACATACTCTTCCCATCAGCCCACAAGCCTGCAGGGGAGGGTCTGACATGGCCTACAATACATTCCGACAGCGAAGAAGACTGTGCTGATGATGACTCAAGCAAGGGTGAATATTTTAAGGATCCCTGAAGCACATGTGTCACTTAATACGTAACTGTGTAAGTATGTGTGAATTTTGTACATAAACACTTGCTTCAAATAACAATAATATTATAATATTTTCTAAAAGTGATATGCTACTGACGTAAGTTTTTAAAGACTGTACTATTTACGGCTTTATTAGGATTATAAAGTTCATTCATACCTTGCATTTGTGTAGTTTGTCAGTGAATATTGCAGAACAATTAGTCTCGCCCTCTTATACAGTGGAATCTCGTTAGCACGCTCCTCATTAACATGTTTTCCCATATATAACGTTGAATTATAAAAGTCCCAGTACAAAATCACCAAATGTAATAAATAACGTTTGCTTAGTGCGTTTTCCCGGTCCCACTTACCACATTTGAAGTTTGACGTCCTCATTCGCTGTTTTGGCCAATCCTTGGTTGGTCCAGTGGGAGTAGGCCCTTAACACGTTCAAAGTTTGACGTCCTCATTTGCTACTTTGGTCAATCCTCGTTCATGGGGTGGATACCGGCAGCCAACCACATGCATGTATGTAAATATTTGTGTGACACGATTTATGTGGGCGGGATAGAGAATGCTTTACCTTAGCATGGTAAACACCAACGATAGTTTCTACTGTTGAGTGTTGACCAAACATATGTAGATTGTATTTTAACTTTTCATTTGCAATGAAAAAAAAAGAAAGTGTAGTAAATAACCAACAGTGAAAAACTGAAAATCCTTGAAGTAGATCACAATCCAAATATAAAACATGTGGATATAGTGCAGAAGTTAAACATTCCTCCGTCAACCTTAAACACAATTGTTAGCAAACGTAAGTTGATTGAAGCTGCTTTTAAAGAAGGGAAAAATGCTAAAACAAAACTTTCCTCTTGGAAAATATAATCAGAAGAAGATCTTAACGAAATTTGTTGCATGGAAACACCTACCGTATTCAAATCATATTGAATATGCCAAAGATACATTCGTCTATTGTACTCTAACACGATGCATGCTGATAATTTTCTTTTCTTTTTTAGTGGAAATTGTTATCACATGTGTAATAAAACACACAGCAAAGCCACTATTGTCGCTTCCATAATTCACAATTTATTTTCTCAAAAACATTCATAACCTCAAAAATCCAAGTTGACCAACATAACAGCTTGAATTATTTATTCTCAGGCTTTGTGTATCCAAATCCATTTGAACACATATTGAATTTAACATGGAAACACGGATCATAAGCAGTATGAAATTGTGCTCAAAATCAATTTCAATTGCCCATGGGGATGTAGTAATTATAGATTTGTATTACATAATGATGTTCTTAAATTGCAGATTTTGCATTTTCGTTAACACGTTTTCCCGCCTATGACGTCCAAATCCTTAGGTCCTTGCAAAAACGTACTAACAAGATTCTACTGTAATTGTAATGCCAGACCAGAAGCCTTTATCTGCTCCATCACAATGCTTCATATGGATTGTTGACATTAAGTCAGATGACTGGGAAGTAACCGTGGGCAAAAAGGTCCTAGTACAGATATTTGATATCCTTTTTGTAAAACAAGTTTTAATGCATATGTGCCACTTATGAATGTAGGCGATCGTATGAATAAAAGCCAAGTACTTTCTCAAAGTTCATACTATCTGTGATTATATACTCAACTCCGTGAGAACATACTGGGTTTCGTAAGAATAAAAACTACTACCTCAGACGAGTATAGGCTGATTCACAAGAATGTAACCAAAACAGAAATGAGAACGGGAAGCAATACAACATACTACAGTCCAGTAACGACAACGGGAATACATATTGATGATCATATCGATCACAAAGTCAAAAGTCAATTTTGCACCAATGTAATGTGGGTTAGCCAACGTCAAAATTTGAACTAGTAAACATTTTCTAAATTCAGATTCATTACTACTTCCCATCCTCCAGTTGTACCAAGCTTTCATTCCTTTGAATTTATTTAAAGATGAGTCGGAATTATTACACTAGCATCACTTATGTTTACTCACTTAACATGTTTCGGGAAACTGTTGTTCCCATCCTCAGAAGCTATTCAGACTAGCCGGTGTTGTTGGTGTTTTAGCTTTGTTGACTGGATACTGTGGTGGCATCTTGTGGTTGTGAAATGTACTTCCAGAGAAAGACAAAAAGAAACCTGAAATAAGAGTTGAAGCTTTCCTGGCAACGAATATGCTCTAGACGTTCTCGGGCTTCAAGCCAGGTGAAGTGATGTGGAGACATCGACGTTTCGGGAGCGTACATCTCCCTCATCTTCAGGATGCTGAATGATTGGAGCAGTATTTTGGTCCCGTTTATATACTCGTCATGGCGGCGGGCACTGACTGCATAGAAAACGCGAGCCGGCCTTCGCTGTTGTTTAAAGTGGCGGACCTCGAAGAAAACACTTTTTGTTGGAGGGTAGCTAATGTGTGGTGTTTTGTGTTTTCTGTGTCTTTTGAGCCTGTCAATTTCGATATTGGTAGCTGGTTTCCAGGAGGAACTGAGCTGTAGACCAGCATCCCGGTTGAGCGTGCCGTTCTCTGAGGCGATGGCCAGCGCCTCCTTGACCCTGGTAGTTATGGTCCTGCCTGTTTGTCCTATGTACGGGGCACCACATTCCATAACTACCAGGGTCAAGGAGCATGAGAGGTCTATCTGGCTAATGCAGCCAGAAAAATCTGGGCTAACTGAACACTGCTTTGATATAGACCACAGAGCCAACTTCCGCGAGACCACCATCATTGCCCGGTGCAACGGCTACTGGGAGCGCAGGGTCAAGGAGGCGCTGGCCATATTACATTAGTCAAACCAGCCAAATTTGCAGCCGAATTATATGCATGGGAGAAATTACCATTCTAAAACAAAACACACATCTAATGAATTTTGATTTGCCGCCACCAAGTCCCCTCTGGAAGTACATTTCACAAACACAAGATGCCACCACAGTATCCAGGCAACAAAACGGAAACACCAACAACACCGGCCAGTCGGATTAGCTTCTGAGGATGGGAACCACCATTTCCCGAAACATGTTAAGTAGTAAACATAAGTGTAATAATTCTGACTCACCTTTAAATAAATTCAATAACACATCACTGTTTCTAGCTTCTTTTTCAAATATCAATGTTTCATTCCTTTATTTAATGGTGTGCATTAAAGTTGTTTGTTGTTCTTTGTTCATTTCCACCAGTTTTTGCTGTTGTTTTTTACTCAATAGCCAGTTTTGAGTTGCATATAAACAAAGTACAGATGACCCTTTCACTAGAAGAACCAACACTCAATGGATCTGCATGTGTCAGGATCTGAGCCTAGGATGTACATATCCCATAATTTCTTCCAGTTTCATGCTTCCAGCTTGTGACTATAGAGAGGACTAGTGGCTGTTTCAAGTCATGACTGCCTAGAATAATCTCTACAGTGAAGAGTCTAATATACACAACATGGATCTAATGTGACGTGCCCAAAACGAGAAATTTAAAAGTGGGCCAGGTCTTGTTTCCAGTTCCCAGATCTCGCTAAAGCTTCTGTCAATTATGAAACACTCCCATTAAAATAAACACATTTCAACTTTGTCATTGTGGTTACTGTTCTCATTTGTTGTGAACCAGCCTTGCATACTCACCTCCACACCCATCGTGTTCACTTAAATGCAAGTACAGTGCGGTCATTTTATGGTGATGACAAGGATTGCGCATATGCGTGCTGCGCACAGTGTCTATTACTCTGGCAGTTTTTCATTCCATAACTCCCATCTTACAAGTCACACTAACATGTAATATAATGAGTACTGACCTTGTTATAAGTGGTGTCCGTCTGTGTGAAGACATTCCTGGCATCTTCAGATGAAATTTCCATTCCCATGCATAAGTTTTTCTTGCGTAATGTTCATAATTTGTGTTTTTACATTGTCCTTAACTTTATCTGTCTGTGTGTATGTGGATTGTTCCTATAAACTTGTTTTTTAGGTTACTTTTAAATCGGAAGACATAGTGAAAAGATTAAATATAATATATAGAAGTGGTTGCAAATATACAATTTCACTAAAATAGGTTCAATACCTCAGAACTAGTTTCAAGGAATCACTTCCTCATCGTCAGCTGATTGCAACTGGTTGGCTTTCCTCTGATGGTTACAGATGTCTCTTTGTCCCTCTAGTGGAGGTTCTACAAGTTTAGTGATCAAACTTTTGTCCATAGGGATGTTGAAATTCATTAACCTTGGACGAAATTTCCAAAGAAATATTTTCTCCCAAACATTTAATTCCGTAGGTTTTTGTGCCTGCTTGATAAGTGATACTGTGTCCTCAATTTCATGTCCCTGTATCCAAAAATGTGCTGCAACTGCTGATTTTTCTTCTTCCCTGGATTTGATGTTTTGAAAATGTTCCCTAAGCCTCGTTTCTATGTTACGCTTAGTTTGACCAATATAGATTTGTTCACAATCCTTGCAATCTATTCTATAAATCCCAGATTTTTTATGAGCTGGCATTTTTTCTTTTTGGTTTGCATTTATGAGGAATTTTATGCTGAATTTATTTTTGGGGACGAGTGCCACATTGCTATCATTGAAAATTTTCTTGAATTTGTTATGTGCCCATGGGTAAAATGTGACTTTTTTGTATGTCGGATTTTGTTTGTGTGGTTTGAGGGTTGTATTTTCTTTGTTGCTTGTGATTTGCTTAAGAGTGCCAATGTCTTACTAGTCCAATGTCTTCAATAAACTTCCACCTTTGAGAAGCACAGTGCCAACTCTCTTTACAGCACAAACACAAAGCAGCGACTGGAGGACAGCTAATAAAGATAACCTTGAGCATGCTACACATATAGCTGGTCTCTAGCCTCATCTTAAAATAACACTACACTGTTTGACCATGTGGTGTTCTATAGTTCCTTGGGCTAGCAGTCAGATCAAACATAAGTAACTGCCGAAGCTTTCAGTGACTAACTCCGCTGCCATCCTCAGGGGAACTAATGTCGCTGTATTTATACCTAACCAGCGATGGAAATGATCTGCCTACTTTCTTCCTATTGGTTGAGCTCCGGCCAATCAAAAGACTGCTGTAGCTTCCTGTGCTGTAGTGGAGCGGCATGCTGGTGTCCATGCTTAGCTTATTCCCTGTTAAAGTTGTTTGTATTAGCTTTAATGTAACCTGTCATAATACTTGGGGGACTTTTCTAGCATTTTTGTGGAGGCAAAGTTGATCTGTATCAGCTACTGCCTGGGTAACCTAATCTAATACAACGTTGATGTTCTTTGATGCGATCTTCTGTAGCTCTGCCCGTCTGTCCTATATAAACTTTGCCGCTACTGCAAGGGATTTTATAAATGCCTGGTGCACATAAACGCATATAAATCTTTAGCAGAACCTAAAAACTATTTTATTTTTGTAGGTGGCTTCAACATGGTGTTTATTTCATGCTTTGTGAGTAATCTTCCAATTTTCCCTGAGAGGACGCCACAATAAGGAATGTCTGCTAAGCCTGCATGTTCTTTCTTTGTATTAGATTCATGGTTGCATTTAGAATGCAATTTGTTGAATGTTCTATTGATTTCTTGGTTAGTATATTGATTCTTCCTGAAGACTGTGCAAAATAGGAAGAAAGTAGGCGGATCGTTTACGTTGCTGGTTAGATATAAATACAGCGACATCAGTAGTCTAGCTTCAGTTCCACTGAGGATGGCGGCAGAGTTAGTCACTGAAAGCTTGGGCAGTTACCCATTTTTGACCTGGCTGCTAGCCTGAGAAACTATTGTCAATAACGAACGCCAGGAAAGCTTCAAATCTTTAATTGTGCTTCATATTCTGTGTTGTTCTTTTTTTGTTGCATTTGTTTCTGTGTCATAAAACTGTTCAGGAATTATCCTGTGTTGCATAAGAAGTCTTGTAGACAAATATGAAGTCCTTTTAAGAAATGAAAAATTAATTGAAGCAACACATACAAAGCCATAGTTGTAAATTACATTAGCAATGAAGGGGAAAGGTGATAGGCAAATTATAATATCAACAAACCAGGCAAAAAGAAAATATTCATGGGCTGTAAAATCATAAAGACTGGTTCACAACAACTGAGAACAACGAAGTTGAAGTGTATGTAATCTAATGGGGAAGCTTTCCCAGGCCCTGAGAACGGGAAAGAAGACTGGCCAAGTTTTAACTTTCTTGATCTCATTCCTCGGCACAGCATATTAGATCCATACTGTGCGCATTAGACTCTTCACTGTAGAGATTATTGTAGGTGGCTGTGACATGAAACAGCCACTAGTGCTCTCTCTAGTCGCAAGGTGTAAACACGAAACTGGAAGAAATTCTAGTATATGTGCATCCTAACCTCAGATCTTGACACCTGCAGATCCATTGAGGGTTGGTTCTTCTAGTGAAAGGTTCATCTGTAGTTGGTTTAAGCACAACTCAAAACTCCTTATTGCCTCAAAAACAATAGCAAAAACTACAAACAACAGCAGAAACTGGTAGAAACTAACAAAGAACAATAAACAACTTTAATGTGCGCCATTAAGTAAAGGGATGAAAGCTTTGATAGGACTAGAGCAATTGGAAATGTAATGGCTCTGCATTTAGATGATGTGTATTTTAATGTTGGCTTATCCGGTTTATGTTGGCTGAAGTGGAAGCAGGTGAAAAAGTATCATTGATCAGTTAAAAACAAATTAAATCCCAATTTTGCAAAATCAACTATGTAGTTTGTGATTGATATGATCATTGATATGCGTTCTCGTTACCAGGCTGTTGTGAACCAAAATCTGTAAGCTGTATTGCTTCCTGTTCTCGTTTCTTTTTTGGTTACCGTTGTGAAGCAGTCTCAACTCATAAGTTGCTGGCTGCAACTGTTTCTAGAATACTGGGATGTTAAAACTACTTTATCTACAAAACAGTTTTCTTATAAATGAATTCTTAAACAACTGAGGTTAAGATTTTACATAATAAACTTAATTACTAAGTCTGACTTCTTCTAGGTTATGTTTTTGTGACGCATTAGAGAATTTTGAAACTCCTTGAATGTTCATTGCAGTGTTAGGGAACTAATAAATAAAAGATGATAGGCAAAAAATATTATATCAATAAATGAGGCAAAAGGAAAGGAAAAATTGTGGATTGGAAAATCATGAGGTGCTGGATCACGAGCAGGACCAGCTCCAGAAGTTTTGCAGCCCCATGCAGTAATTACAAGTACTGCTCCCCTCACGCTTTCAGACATAACCTAATTTTATTGTGTCAGTCCTTCATAACTACGTATTCTCACATAACATATATATTTGCAGGTTAATCAGTAAATAAAACTCAAGACAAGCTATACTTGGTGAATGAAGAAGATTGTTATGAGCAAAAGAGATAAAAACAAGCAAAGCCATAAATTGAAAATGTTCAGTATTTCGGGTTTACCCCTCCATCAGGAGATTAAAACATTAAAACTGTGCAGAAAATGCAAATACACTTGACAATCGACTACATTATTAATAATGATCTTTATTATAGGGCATAAGGTACACAATGGAGGGGACACCGCACGCACTGGGACCTACGAGATATTTATTGCGGCCACTATCTCCCAGGAGAAGGAGATGAAGCTATAGTGGGTTGAAACACTCCTGTTTATAAATGTGATGCTTGTTGTTGAACACCTGCTGCACGTGAAATGTTTTGGTCGCATCCAGTGTCCAACTCTGGCGCTTCATTTGTCACCAGTTTCATAACAAAAAACTCTCCAGAAAGTTGCTAGAATTTAAGCATGTTTTGTAATTCCGTCCTATTTTCAAATATCTTGTTCATGTTTTAAGAATTGCTTGCCCCTAAAACACACTGCCCTGGGTGGTGGCATGGTTTGACCCCTTCTGCCCTGATGAAGAAGGAAAAATTTGACTGTTTTTATAATCCCAGGATATTTACACTGTTTATGAAACAGTTTTTTATAAAGTATCTGGATTTTGAAGTTAACATTTTGTATAGTAAGAGTAATTAACAAAGCTGACTTTCAGTGTTACGTTTTTGTGAAGCAATAGAGGGTTTTGAAACTTCTTCAACGTCCACGGCTATGTCTTTACAGAGTGCTTCATAAGTCAGTTAATCACTGCACATCGTCGTAGTTGACGGAACCTCTGGTGGTAAAATTGGCGGTGAAGGAAATTTGTTTAGAAGTAGTGGCAGCACTGGCTTACTAGTAACGAGCTGTTTTAATTTGGCCATTGTTAACATGAAAAGCTTAAAATAAAGTATGAACAGAAAATTGTCCACAGAGCAGCATGTGTTTCTTTTACAGAAGTGGTGGCAACTTGATGGAAATTTTGAGGATGTAAGGCAATCTTTCATTGAAAAGTATCCACATTCCTAGCCACCATGCATGAAAACTATCTACAAATTAAATTGAAGATCCGAGATGACAGGTTCCTGCTGACTTATCACGCAGTGGCCATACAAAATTGGCAACTGAAGCAGAAAATCTGCAGGTTATTGCACAGACATTGAGGAAATCAGCAAGAAGAGCTAAGGAACTAAAACTTTCTGACAGAAGTGTAAGGAGAATGTTAAAAATATTACATCCTTACAAGCCAACATTGCTACACCCTTAAACGATGATGATCTTGGTTGAAGACTTGAATGGTATGTGATTCAGAGTGAAAGCAATCCTAACTTTTGCGAAACAATTTTGTGGTTCGATGAAAGATGTTTTAAGTTAACATAATTGCGTGCATTGTGTTTCTGAAAATCCATGAGTTGTAATTGAGCAAGAATTGAATGTACCTGGAGTTATGGTTTGGGAAGGTATATACAGCGGAGTGATGGGTGCTTATTTTTTGAGCGGGACTGTGACTGTGAATAGGTACCTACCTTCGAATGATAAGAAATGAAGTTTTGGTAGAATAAGACAGCCGCTATTTTTGAAGCAGTACAAAACAACCTTATTTGGCAGCAAGATGGTGCCCCGTCACACTATGGATTAAACATCCACATATTTTTAAATGACCACTTTGAAGAGTGGAGAGGAAGGCAAAGTAAAATCAATTGGCCACCAGACCTTACACCATGTGATTTTTCAATGTGGTGAATTTTGAAGGACAAAGTTTTTAATACAAAACCTGCAAACTTACAAATTTTATGACATTTGAGTGAACAGTAATTTCTAAACACTTTTAGTAATAACCAGAAATTGTGTGACAACATCTGTGAGTCAAACGATGTGATAAATGTTGAGACAATAATGTAGGCAACTTTGAACAATTTCTGTGTTCTTTTAAATTGTGTAAGCTACAGAAAACAATAAAATTGCACTGTCGGTTAAGTGACATATGCTGCATCCTGTATTTTCAGGGTGTCTACTGGTATTGGAAATATACATGTGTTAACATATGATGTACTGAAATTATACTGGAATTAGTGATTAGTACTGGAAAAATTGGATGGAATATCTACATAGCATTGATTTATTTCAAATTACATTTTCAGGTGATTAGTTATTAGTTTTATTAGCCAGTAATAAACACAGGCTTCGTATTATTGCTGTAGAAACAAATAAAACAGTAAAGATGTTAAGCTAGCTGCAACCTGCATTTGAATACTGCTGCGGTTTTACTGCAATATCACTCAATGTGCGAGTATAACAAATTGTATGTTGCAAATAAATGTTTGTTTACATAACTTTAACTGCCCCACGTATGGGAGCCAATTTGCAATAGCAATTTTACGTGTTTATAGCACCACGTTGTGGAAGCCAATTTACGAGAGCAAATATGTGTTTACTTCACGCGAAGCCATCTTGTGTGACGTCATTCGTTGGTCTGGTCCATAGTTCCCTCTGGCGTAGCAATTTGTATCAGTTTTTTGAAATAATTTATTTTAAATGTCCGCCGGCTAGCTGTTTGGAATCGAACATGTTTCTCTTGCAGGGTGTGAAGCGGAAAGGAATCTTTTGTCTAGAAATGATATTGACGAAGAAATTGGTTTTATACTCTTTATTGCAGAACACGTTCACGAACACTTTCACATATTTATCTAGATAATCACCATACTGAAACTGTTTGTAATAACTGCTTATCACTTTTAACTCACGTACTTCAACTTTATATATTCAACTGTATAATACTTTATAAAATTTCTCGTACTTCTGCTGCGCGTAACTTTACGAATTGAGAGACCGACATGAGAATCTTGTTGAACTGGGAGCTGACGTGTTATGTGTTGAGAATCTTGTTGAACACTGGGGGACCCGCTACCTCGACCTGGCTTATTTATAGGCTTGCCTTAAGATACGCCTAAAGATTATAAATGAAATGCTATTGGCTAATAAAACGCGCCAACATTAGCGTCTATTTTACTATCCAATGAAAACCACTAATACATATTTCTTTTAGAGAACATTCTGGAAGCTTTTTTTACCGAAAAGGCGCGAAACATTACGTAACTTCCTGGTTCCCGGTACTGATAAACAACTCATCCCCTTGCTGCATTCTTGCGTTATTGTTAACAGTTTCAGTAAAGCCATATATTATTATTTACCAATAATAATTACAATTATTAAACCTCTGAAATCAATGTTACATAAAAATACATATTCATATTAAAATAATTATTTACATTTGAGTAATTTGTGATACAAATTACCGTGTCATATGCCCCACTAGAAACATAATTATAAATATTTATAACCTGTTTGGAATTTTATAATTTGTGTTTTTAGTCTCCTAAATCTTGGAACACACGCTATCACTTTCACTAAACACTTCACACGCATTTAACACACGACATATGTTTTATCTCGCCACTACTTACTGGCTCTGGTTTAATTAATTTAGATATTAATCTGATATCACAAATTTTTTTTTTTTTTTTTTTATAGCAAATACTATACCCTAAACTATTTAATCACTGCTACCAAATTGTTTACTTTGAGTTGTTGACAAAAATTTATACATTTAAGATTTTTTGTAATTATTATACATATGTACCAAAATATTCACCCTCAACACAAATATTTACATCTCTTAAATCTAGGCACTGTTTCACATGTTCTATTTACTACATAAATATTTGTTTTAATTCTGTTTACCATTTTTTTTTTTTTTTTTTTTTTACTTTATCTTAACAATACTCTTGGAATAGTATTTATGTACTTTACTTTAATATAACATCATGCTTTATTTCACATGTTCTGTTACTAGTAAAATGTTATTTTCCTCTCAAACATTTAATCATGTCCAAAATTTATTTCTCCTTTCCTATGACGTACATATTTATTTAACCCTCTTACGTTCCAATACATTGCTCTGCATTTCGTCTTTAACTATTCAGCATTTATTATTTATCATCTTTGTCTTTTGTTTCACCATGATCTTCATGGTTGTATGGTTTCAGCATCTCAATATGGAACTTTCCTATGCTTTTTCGATTTGTTGGATTACATAACTCATATGTATTAGTTCCATATACTTTAACAACTTCATATGGTCCATGGTATTTGAGAAACATTCGCCAATAAAGTTTATTTTCTTTATCCGACAATTTCTTGGTTTTAACCAGAACTAAATCTCCTATTTTGATCCTCCATTCCTTTCTCTTCTTTTCTTCATGTTTAATTTTTCTTTTTATGGCCTTTTTCTTCATCCTCTCAAATGCTTTTCGGAACATCTCTTCTTCTGTTGGTGGTATCGAATGCGCATCTGGAATGGCTCCTGGAATTTTTTTACACATTGTATTGATCTTCTTTCCCAACTTAAGTTCACATGGTTTATATCCTGTCACATTGTTTATGGTTTCATTTAGTAGGTTCTGAACAAAGTTCACGTATCCATACCATTGGGTGTGTTTTCGATGACATAACACCCTTAAATAATTTGAAATTTCCTTAATTTCCCTCTCCACTGGGTTGGAGTTCGGTCTGTATCTTGACGAAAAATATTGTTTAATGCCATTTTCTTTCAGCCCATCCATAAATTTTTTTCCTGTGAAGTACGAAGCATTATCGCTCAATACAGATTGAATAGGTCCTTCTTCTATCACATATGACTTAAGTAATCTATTCAAACATGCTAAACCTGTAGGTTTTCTCAAAGGGTAAATTCTTACATATTTGCTGAATATATCATAACAGACAAATATATATTTATTTCCAAATTGACTTGGAGGCATCGGACCATGAATATCAATACTAATTACACATCTCGGCTTATCCCTTATAACCGAATTAGTTTCAAATGCATATGCTGCATTTATTTGCTTTGCCTTCTGACACAGGTTGCAGCATGATATAAATTTTCGAACTTTCTGACGCAATTTGGATATGTATAAATTCTCTAAAATCATAGAAGTTGTTCGGTCCGTCCCTGAGTGTGCTAACCCTTCATGAAAATTCTTAATTAGTTCCTTTTTCATGCTTTTCGGAACCATTACCTTCCAACTAGGCATTTCTTTTCCATGCTTCTTGTATAATGTCCCATCTCGAATTGCTATAATTTCTTTCTTTGCCTCCTCAATCAATGGTGCATTTTTTTTAAGTTCAAATAATTTTGCATCCTCATTTTGAATTTCCCCCATATTTTTCAATTTTTTAATCATTTCTTTGCTTAAAGGAATTTCAATTGTCAATATTTTGACTTCATTTCTAGGCCTTTCAATATTTTCGGGAATTTGTGGGTTGTAGTTCAATCTTGATAGTAAATCACTGAAGGTATTGTTTTTGCCAGGAATGTGGATAATCTCAATATCGAATGCAGATATTGCATGAATGTATCTAGCAAGTTTTCCACTACATAATCTACACCGTTGTATGAAAGTTAAGCTTATGTGGTCTGAATATACCTTCACCTTTTTCTGATAAATATAGGTTTTAAAACGAATTAATGAGAAATATAGTGCTCCAATTTCTAACTGAGTCACTGAAGAATTCCTCTCAATATTTGTAAGTCCTCTTGAAGCTGTACTAATGACGTGAAAGTCATTGTTGATGTCTCGCTGTCCTAAAATTCCGGCATATCCTTGCATTGATGCGTCGACATAAATCTCATATTCCAAATCTTCTCTGGGCCTCTCAAGTAATATGGACTTAGCAAATAGTTCCTTTACTCTCTCAAAACATTTTTGATGATCCTCTGTCCATCTCCACTTATTGTTCTTTCGGAGTAGCTGCCGCAGTGGTTCTATTTCCGCCGAATATCTTGGTACGAACTTACTCTGAAAGTTCAATACCCCTAAGAGACGTCTAATTTGTTTTACGTTCCTGGGTGGTGGAATTTTCATTATTGCTTCTATTCTTTTCTGATCAGGTCTTATACCTCGTTCATCCACTACATAACCCAGAAAATTTATTTCCTTGACACAAAATTTTGATTTTAGTATGTTCACAGTCATACCATGTTGTTGTAGTTTATTTAACACATAATGGACATTATTCATGTGTTCTTCAAATGTTTGACTAATGATTAAGAAGTCGTCAATATACTTTATTAAAAAGTCATCTGCAGAATTTCCAAAGATACTGTGAATGGCTCTCAAAAATCCACTTCCCGAGTTTTTTTAAACCAAAAGGATTTACACAAAAGCGATACTGAATCCCTGAGTACTGAAATGAAGTGTAATCACGCACTTGCGGATCTAATTCCACTTGCCAATATGATGCAGTGAGGTCAATGGATGTCAAAAATCTTCCTCTTGAAAGTTTTGTAATTAGTTGTTCAATTCCCTCACTTTGAAAATGATCTGGTTTCATATACTTATTGACATATCTACCGTCTAAAGTTAATCTCAAACTACCATCTCGTTTAATACTCCAGCAGATTGAATTTATGTATTGAGAATTACTTTGCTCAATAATCCCATTTTCTAACATGCTATTTATTAATTGTCTAGCTTTGTCTCGAAGACTTATAGGTAAATTGTCATACTTGTGCCTATATGGTGGTACGTCTTCTACTTGAAATGTATGCTGATATACATTACATCTGCCTGGGATATTACTAAATACTGAACTATTGTTCATCAAAACATCATGAAGGATTTGTTTTTGCATTATCGTAAGATTATAAGCTTCTTCACACTTGTGTATTATTTCCTCATTTCTCTTCTCTTTCCTGCTGTTGTTTGTCTCGCTCACATGGTCGTCTTTTGTTTGGATTGTAAATTCCTCTACTTTCTCTGGCATTTCTGCTAGCTGTTGAAAATATGGCGTGGTATTTCCTTCATATTCTGTGACTACCTGCTTTATCTGACTATTTCTATCAGTTTCTGTTATTTGCACAAAAAACTCTTGGTCACAAATATTTTTCTCATCCTTTGTCATATCGATTACAGAAACTTTTTCTTTTATAAATGGTACCCTTATTTCTCTATCTTCTTTTGTTATTTTTAACTCTTCATGTTTAAAATCTATACATGCTTCATATTCATGTAGGAAGTCACATCCTATAATTATGTCACAAATCAGATGGTTTACAATTAGAAACATAACCTCAAAATTCTCTCCGCCAATAAGTATGCTAAGTAGAGCTTGTGTTTTTATGACCTGTGTAGTTCTTCCAATTGCAACACGACAAACTAAATTACTAGTGGGAAGAGCCATAATCTTGTTACCTTCATTAATCAAATTTATGTAAAATTTCTGTGAGCAAATTGAAGCTGATGAACCAGAATCTATAGTTGCAATGATTTCTTTCTTCGCAATTTCCATTCTAACATGAGGTGACTCAAAATTTTCTCCCTTATCTTTTGTTGCTGTAATCTTATTACAGGGTGTATATGTAGGCGTATGATTTGTATTGGTAATGGATACTGAATTATTAAAGACGTCCTGAGAACCTACTGCACAGGAGTCTGTTAACAGTTTTCCTGGTTATTTCCATGTTCACGTACGGGACTGCCATTCCTAACAGGCGCTAAATCTATCTCCGTGTCGCTACCATTGTTTTGAGTTCCCCTTCCTCGAGTTCGAAATCCTCGATTTCTGACACTTTGTCCCCTTGGCACGTAATTTTCTTGCCGTTCCTCAGATCTTTCTCGGTTATTATTTTCCCTCCAGTGAGTGAAATTTCCCCTCTGTCTAGTGTACCTCCTTCCATAATTTTGCCCTCTTTCAGGCAATCTTTCTGTCCTGACATAATTTATTTGTTCCTGCCGGCCTGGTCTCCTATCTATCCTTGATCTTTCAAATTGTGGAACATATGATTGATACCGTTGTCTGGTATTAATTTCATGATGTCTGTCTTGTCCTCTTATTTGTTGATAACCACCTTGGTAATTTCTTCTATCTTGTACATCTAAAAATCTATGTTCCCACTCCCGAGACATATCTTCTTCCTGTTGTTCCAAAGCTGTTATTAATTCTGTCATCTCATAGATGTTCCGTGGTTTTGCAATTAATAAGTAATTTTGTATCCTTATAGGATAATGCCTTGCGAGCAAACTCACAAAATCTTCCTCACTGATTGGAGGTGACAAGTTTCTAACCTGACTTGCATGTTTTAGTAAGTAATCAGTCATCGATATTCCCCCTCGTGGATTAAATTGACCATGACTAAGCATTGCTCGTATTCTTTGCTGTACCGTAACATTCCAAAATCTGTTCATGAATAATCTCTTAAAAGATTCATATGAAATTTCACCCCCTGATACCATTTGTAACCAATCTAAGGTTTTCTGGTCCAAACATCTTTTGACAACTATCATTTTCAATGCTTCAGGTATCTTTTTAATTTGAAAATACTCTGATAATTCTGCAATGAACTGTACTGGACTGGAGTTTTCATTAAATTTTGGAAGTGGAAAATCACTTAAGATATGATTGTAATTTTGCAAATTCCCTATTCCCATATTTAAATTCTCTAGTGTAACTTGTGCACTCTGAGTTTCAGCATTAGCTATGGATGAAGCTGCCGCATCACTCACATTATTTGTCATACCTGAGGAACTACCTCTATCATTATTTTGTACATCTGACACATGCACATCACATATATTTGCCCTTGAATTCAATTCTAATCTATTTACAGTACCCTGCAGATTTTCTATTGTCTGTTCCAATTTTTTATTATTCTCATTTTGAACAGTTTGGTGTTTGTTAATTTCAGAAGTTAGCTTTTGATTCAAATCTTTAACTTCATCAGACAATTTATTTCTCTGTTTTTCTGACTCCTTCTGAACTTCAGATATTTCCCCTCTGAAATTAACTTGCACCTGTACTAAATCTGCATTTGTAGCCTCCATCATCTCTTTTAACTCACTTGAAATGCTACTCATTCGGCTACCTAGCTCTGTACATTTTACATTAACATGCTCTATTTTATTGTTAACCTCACTTTTTTGGTTGGATATTTCCCTGCTCATATCTAACATTTTCTGTGAAACTTCACCTATTTCATTTGCTATCATTTCCTGATTTTCATTTTTCATTTTAATCATACTACTATCTAGCTCCATGAATTTCTTTTCAATCTCTTCCCTGTTTTGTTCTAAGCTTTTACCAATATCTTCCCTCAATTTCTCATTATTCTGAGTTAGTTTTTGTTCTAAACTCCTATCAATATCTTCCCTGTTTTGATCTATTTTCTTTTCTAATTTCTCATTATTCTTACTAATTTCTTCCCTTATACTCTGAGTTAATTTTTGCTCTAATTTCTCACTAGTCTTTTGCATATCTTCCCTGTTTTGATCTAATTTTTCACCAAATTTTCTCAACATTTCCATAATCATACTAACATCAGAATTAACATTTCCTGCTATTCTATTCTCACTTTCTACACTAACATTTTCGTCTTCGAATCCCAAAAAGTCTGGGCTATTTCCTGTACTTTGTATTGGATCACAGCTAACTGTTACACTATCTCCCTCCATAATTATTTCTTCTGTATTGCTAGCAGCCATTGTTTTTATTATCCTACCGCTCCTAAGTATCATTTAATTACCTTTTTGATGCTGTCTGATGCTGTAGCTTTGATGTCCAGCGTTCTGCCCCATTCTCCTAGATTTGATGTCGCTTCTGCGTTGTTTTGTGATGAATCTACGTCGTTTCGATGTTTTTGCGTTGAATTCCCTGTTGCCTCGTAATCTCGGAATTACGATCGAAGTCTGTCGTCCCTGTTGTTTCTTGAATCTGGGTCTTGTAGATGATTTCACCGCTGCATTCCTCCTTTGGTCCTCTCAATTCTTCTTGGTTATTTCTGATCCTTTCCTGGTTACTCGAGTTCCTTTCCTGGTCGCTTCGCCCCACGTTGATGGCGCCAATTTGCGAGTATAACAAATTGTATGTTGCAAATAAATGTTTGTTTACATAACTTTAACTGCCCCACGTATGGGAGCCAATTTGCAATAGCAATTTTACGTGTTTATAGCACCACGTTGTGGAAGCCAATTTACGAGAGCAAATATGTGTTTACTTCACGCGAAGCCATCTTGTGTGACGTCATTCGTTGGTCTGGTCCATAGTTCCCTCTGGCGTAGCAATTTGTATCAGTTTTTTGAAATAATTTATTTTAAATGTCCGCCGGCTAGCTGTTTGGAATCGAACATGTTTCTCTTGCAGGGTGTGAAGCGGAAAGGAATCTTTTGTCTAGAAATGATATTGACGAAGAAATTGGTTTTATACTCTTTATTGCAGAACACGTTCACGAACACTTTCACATATTTATCTAGATAATCGCCATACTGAAACTGTTTGTAATAACTGCTTATCACTTTTAACTCACGTACTTCAACTTTATATATTCAACTGTATAATACTTTATAAAATTTCTCGTACTTCTGCTGCGCGTAACTTTACGAATTGAGAGACCGACATGAGAATCTTGTTGAACTGGGAGCTGACGTGTTATGTGTTGAGAATCTTGTTGAACACTGGGGGACCCGCTACCTCGACCTGGCTTATTTATAGGCTTGCCTTAAGATACGCCTAAAGATTATAAATGAAATGCTATTGGCTAATAAAACGCGCCAACATTAGCGTCTATTTTACTATCCAATGAAAACCACTAATACATATTTCTTTTAGAGAACATTCTGGAAGCTTTTTTTACCGAAAAGGCGCGAAACATTACGTAACTTCCTGGTTCCCGGTACTGATAAACAACTCATCCCCTTGCTGCATTCTTGCGTTATTGTTAACAGTTTCAGTAAAGCCATATATTATTATTTACCAATAATAATTACAATTATTAAACCTCTGAAATCAATGTTACATAAAAATACATATTCATATTAAAATAATTATTTACATTTGAGTAATTTGTGATACAAATTACCGTATCAAATGCAGTTCTGGAATTTTAAACCTTCAAAGCAGTAGACACCCTGATATTCTTCCATAAGTAAAGGGCGTCCCATAAAGAACACAATTTTTAAATTGCGCACCTCTTTCAGTTTGCCAGACCTGAAATTTAAGCTATTGTCATCTGTTTATATTGCGATTAACGATTGTCATTTGTGTGTATGGTTATCAGCTAAAATGGAGCGATACACGAATGATCAAAGCATCCAGATTTTGAAAGTGCATTACAAGTATGGTGAATGCTATGCAGAGACTGTTCGAAGACTCCGTATAATTTTTGGTGGGCGAAATGCACCTAATGTGGCAACAGTGCATAGACTGGTACAGAAATTTGAAGATACAGGAACGACAGTGAACTTAAAGTTACCTGGACATCCTCGTTCTCGTCGATCGGCAGAGAATGCCGCCCCAGTCAGACAGAGCATTGTTACGAGCCCAATGAAGTCCATTTGCTGTCGTTCCCAACAATTTGGCATTTCGAAAAGCAGTTTGCAGCGAATTTTAAGAAAAGATTGCATTTGCATCCTGTTAAGATCTGACTAACACAAGAGTTGAAGGCAATGGACCATTTGAAGCACCGATTGGTTATTCACCAAACAAGAATTCCATAGCGATTTTCATAAGAAAATAATGTTTAGTGACGAGGCACACTTCTAATAAACAAAACTGCTGGATTTGGGGCACAGAGAATCCTCGCATGGTCTGTGAGAAGTGTCTGTATCCAGAACGAGTCCCTGTTTGGTGCAGATTATGGGCTGGCAGACTAATTTGGCCATATTTTTTTGAAGACAAGACTGGAAAAGCAGTGACAGTAAATGGTGATCATTATCACCACGTGATAACAGAGTTTTTATGGCAGCAATTGCAAGAATTGAATGTGGAATACTTGTGGTTGCAACAGGATGAGGCAATCTGCCACACTGCCGTTGAAACAACAAGGTTGCTGAGAGAAAGATTCCCTGCTCGAGTCATCTCTCGAAATGGTCATCAGAACTGGCCACCGAGATTGTGTGATCTGACACCATGTGATTAGTTTTTGTGGGTGTATGTCAAATCTTGTGTTTATATGAACAATCCGCGAACCATCCCCCAACTCAAGGCAGAAATTAGACATATCATGGGTGATATTCAAGCGGAACTTTACTCTACAGTCATTGAAAATGTTGTCCACAGCATGGGTGTGTGCAGACGAAGCCGTGGAGGACATTTGCCCAATATTTTGTTTCATGTTTAATCTTAGTCTTTGTGCTTCATATTGACATAATAACATTAACAATTTTCAAATAAATTATGTGTTTTATTATTAAATTAAAAATTTTATTCTTTATGGAACACCCTATACTATAATAATAATAGCTTTATCATCACATATGAGGGCAATCTCAAAAGTAAGGTCTCTATTTTTTAAAACAATATAGAGAAACATTTATTTTCAATACATGGTACATAGTTCTGAAGCTTGCACATTCTTCTACTTTTCTGCATAATCACCATTTCAGTTAGTGCATTTTTATAAGTGCTATGGCAGTTTTTGTATGCCCATGCCATGCTATTCAGGAAGCGTGGGACCTCATCTTTCACCTTGTCATTGTTGCTGAAGCGCCTTCCAGCCAAACGTTCTTCCAACTTGGGAAATAAGTGGTAGTTGCTGGGTGCAAAGTCCGGACTATAGGGTGGATGGGCGATCATGTTCCATCCAAACTGTTGCAGAAGATCCACGGTCTGACAGTGGTGTGGGGGCGAGAATTGTCGTGGAGAAGGTTTATATCCTTGCCCAACATTCCTCTTCTCCAGTTCTGAATCGCCCGTCTGAGTTTTCCGAGATGCCGGGCAGACCTTCCCTATTCTATTCTTGTCTCACAACACCTGTCAGTATGTTGTTGATCTAATGTGCAGGATTTTGATCCATCAATTTTTCCCTTGCTAACCAATATAAATTGTGTATCTTCCCATCTGGTACAGCTTTCCTCAATTCTGGACATTCTAGTAGGTGTTCTCCATTTAAAATTTTGTCAGCATTGTAAATCTTGCATGCTTTGTCATTCATAAAACCAAATCTATGTAGATGTTCCGCCAAACAGTCACGTCTAGTTGCTAATCTGAAGTGAGCAACGGCTTCTTTCCTTGGGACAATTTTTATTTGTTGTTCTATTTCTTTTATGTGGGAGTAATTTTTGTTAGTAATTTCCTTTTGAATATTATGTTCGTATTTTTGTTCTATATTAATTTCGACTTTTTTAGTTTCATATCTAGTCCACAAGACTTTTTAGGTTTTGAGTATAACATGCACCCTTTTTGGCCAGAAAGTCTGCAGTCTCGTTATCATTCACTCCAACATGTGCTGGTATCCACAGTAATATTATCTGTTGAAATTTTGTTTGTAGTACTTTATAATAATCTCCTTAATATTATAAGATTCATCTGGACTATCATATCATTCTATTGCTTGAATGGCAGAAACTGAGTCTATGAGAACAACTACTTTATTTTCTTTTATATCGATCCTGTAGTATATCTATTGTATTAAAACAACTTCACCATCAAAATTTGTGGATTGTGTAGGCAAAGTGAAAAGTATTTACAGTATATACCACCTCCCATATTATTTCTCAATTTATCTGCAGAACATCTGTATAAATTCTAAGCCACTCTTGTTTCTGGGAATTGATTATGCAGATGTTCAATATACTTCTGGTGAGTCTTCTTGTTTATTTAGTTGTTCTGTCAGCTCTTTATTTGTTACTATCTTGATAAAATCCATTGGATTAGCTCTAGGAGGATGAGGAGTGCATTTTTCTGATAAATTTAAGTAATTATAATGTTTCTCTAAAAAGGATTTGTTTGTAATCTGTGTTTTTAGCTTGTTTTCTCTAGGTAGTCGTTTGAACACTTGATGTTTGCTTGGGGTTGTTTTCAATTTTACATATAATTGTGCAGCTTGTATTTCAATATTGGCTTTCATTGGGTTATTATTTGTTCCAGCAAGAAGTGCACTAACTGGCATTAATCCCTTTCGATCACAAAACACAGTTACCTTGACTTTACCAGCACACTCTGTTCTTTTGAATTTTCACGGCTTGGGTGAAGAGGAATGACGTCATTGTTGTTTAATCTCAGGTGTGAAGTGGAAAGCCCAGGTTTCATCACCTGTGACAGTTGAATCGAAAAGACTGTCCTTTCATCTGCATAGCACTGGAGAAATTGACGGGAAGTTTCAACGTGTTGCCATTTGTGGTCTTCTGTCAGCATTTTTGGGACCCATCTTATGAACACCTTCCAAAATTTCAACACATCAACCAAAGTCGCTTGAATAGTGCCTCAAGAAACCTCAGGAATAACAATGCAGAGCTCATTGAGAGTAAGCCTCCGATCTTGGACCATGGTTTGTTCAACCTTTGCGATCTCCCGCTTCTTTCTTCATTGCGAATTTCAGTATGACACCACTTGCGGATGTTTTTGACATCCATACACGACTCTCCATACTCTTCCATCAACTGTCAATAAATTTCAATTGGTTTAATGCCTTTTGCATTCAAAAACCGAACTTCATACCTGGCGATAGCGGTAAATGGGAGCTTCATTACAACTGGTTGCCAAGCCAAGACTGAGCGCCGCAGCAGCTGTGTGATGCATTCTGTAGCAAGTGGTGGGGGAAGCAACAGACACAACAATGTGGCCAACAGCAGCGCAAAAAGCTTCCCTGCAGCGCCAGCACTTTGGAGACCTTACTTTTGTATTACCCTCGTATATTTGCAGAATTGAGCGATGCTTGTAAACCAGTGATTCATCAAAAATCTTAAAACTAAAATACAAACTAAAATTATTATAAGGATACAACAGGATCGACCTTTGACACTTAAATTAATCCAATTGCATCATATTTAAATGTCTACTCAACTAACCAAGAAATCAGATTTAGATCCCCTAGTACTGAGGGTGGTAACACTTAATGCTTAAAAAACCATTTAAAACCAACCAATAAGAGTTTTTTGCTGAAAATTTGTGTGCACAATATTAAAAGCATAAACTTACCAGTACTGTTGTTGTGTGTGGTGGACCTCAAAACAATCCTCTAAATAAAGAGCAACATCATCTTTTTAACTTACAATTGGGGTTTTGCTCCAGTACAATTGAATACTCTTATTTTCACACTTGAACACCAAAGTAACAAAATAGGTGCTTCTGCCATAGTGTTAGACCATTTTTCTGTCGGATTGTTCAACTGCCTTTTTGCATAAGCATTAGTTTTGTCACACAATGGTTTCATGTATTCTGAAACAATTGAAAGCACAGATGGCATCTATGACGCATGCTTGTTCAGTAAGTCTTTACAAACAGCACTATTTACAGTAGAGAACAAGGTTATTGTCGGTTTTAGTCCAATTCCAGTCATACTGTTTTTTCTGCGTCATAATACAAACGTGTTTCAAAGAGCCTGGCGTGTCATCATTGGTTTCACAATTATATTTTCTCACACTAGATTCATTATCATTGTCACTAGAACGTTCTTCAGTCTCTGTTTCATATTCAGAAAAATCACCACTTTCACTGCCACTCTGTATCAGTTTTCTTAAACCCTCCTTGTCATCTGCTCAGATTCTTTCTGTGGCCATGATGGCTTCTGACATGAGTGCAGGAAGAATAAAATTATTTTTCCTTGGTTGAAACACAGTTGGTGAGGTCATACTGTGCATACAAACATCTCATGTTAGCACTTCATTCGAAACGTATACAAATGATATCTGTGAGAAGGAACCTAAACTACATGTAGTTATGTAGAGCCATGCAGTATTGCGAGTTGAACTCATACGATTCAAATGCCAAAAAAGTGGGTGCAAGCCCTGGTCGTCAAATGATGCAAATGGGTTAAGTGAACATAAATTCATCTATTCTGTAGAATTGGTGTTCCAACAGGTATGCCATTACTGCTGATATAAACGTTGTCAGTTTTGTTTGGGTTTTAATATTTTCTGGTAATTTATTGAAGAATTTGACTGCATGTAGTTAAAACTGTGCTGATATGTTTGTTCTTTGTCTTGTTTTGTAATTATTGTTGCTAATGAAGCATTCACTTCTGGTGCTACAGCTATTTTTGAGATGCATCATGTGTTTATAAATGCACATACATGGTAATGTCAGGATTTGCAATTCTTTTGAAATATGGCTTGTAGGAGGCTCTGTGATTTGCTCCAACCTTTACTTGTATTACTTTCTTTTGAAGTAAAAACAGTTTTTTACAATTGAGAGAGTTTTCCCATAAGAGAATGCCATAATTTAAAGATGCATTTTTAAGTGTGCTTATATAGTGCCTTTGTTTTATGCCAAGGCCACAACTGCGTTATATGCGCATCAGCCGAGATGGCAGTGACCTCAGTATTATGCCACTGCGCAGAATCAGCACAGGGCATGTGAAGGGTACATTTATCAGCTGCGAGCTATTTCAGTCGTTGCTTTGTCTTCGTGTTGTGAAGTGTTTTGTGTGATTTCCTTATTAGTCCACACAAATGCCTGCCAACAAATTCATACTTGAACGGCGTAACGGGATCATTAAACACTAAAAAATAAAGTTTATAGGAACAATCCCCACGCCATATATGAACTTAAGGACAATATAAAAGCAGAAATTATGAACATTACTCAAGAAGAACTTGTGCATGTGAATGGTAATTTCATCTGACAATGTCAAGAATATCTTGGCACAGATCGGCACCACGTATAACAAGGTTAGTACTCATTACATGTATGTTATTAACACTCGTGAGTAACGTGGGAGTTACGGAACAGAAAACTCCACAGTGCAGTAGACTATTCGTACGATCTGCGGCCTTGGCATAAAACTAAGGCACTGTGTTTACAGTGGTACGTAATAATCTAAAAGTGTGGCAGATACTACTAACTTTATTTGTTAGGTGCTCAATACGTTTGTCCCATTTTAAGGTTTGACTGATCCAAGCACCAAGAAACTGTATTTGTTTTGTTTTGTCATTCAAAATAGGTTCCTCCATATTACTTTGTTGTGTGAGATGAAAATGCATTGTGACTGTCTTTTTTTGTGATTTTAGTTGAACCAATCGAGGGTTTCAGTTATAGTTTTATTCATTAATTTTTTTTAAGAAATATATATGAAATAAAAAGAACTGAATGTATAGTACACTTAGTTTGAGCTTTGGGTACATTCATAAAATGTGCATCTTTTCTAGATGGACACTCCCAGATTTCACTGATTTAGCCATTGCAGTTTCAGATGCAACAATATTTATTTCATCCAGTCTATCAATACATTGATTTTGGACATATCTATTTCAGAGGTTATGTTACAGTATGTATACGCATAGAATTACAATTATTTACAGCTCATCCAAATCTAATCTACTGAACTGTAAACAGTGTCTAAAAATTAAATATACCCCTCTCAATTAATTTACCTTGTATGAATCCGTTTTGTGCTGCAGATAAATATTATGTTTGTGAATGAATTTTTGACATCTATTCAACGTAGCGTTTTCTAGTAGTTTTAAAATGCAAGATTGACCTATAGTTTTCAGCTTTATTCTTGTCATTATTTAAATACAGGCATTATTTTTGCAGTTTTTACACACTCAGGAAACACGCCTGTTGAAAAAGAAGCATTGATGAAATAGCAGAGAGGTGAAACAAAATACTGACAACAGGTTTTAAGAATACAATCAGGAATTTTATCTACTCCATTGGAGGTTTTATTTTTCATGCTCTTTAATATTTTACTTACTTCCCTAGTTGTAACCAGATAAAGGTATATTGTATTTATATTCTTAGGAATTTGTTTACTTATCCAGGCGTTTTATGTTTATTTGAAAGATCATTGATTATTAGACTTCAGATCTGTAGGTCCTAAAAAATGTGATTTTAGGCGCCTAAAAAGGTCCTAAAAAGTAGGGAAATAGGTCTTTAATAGGCACAATAAATAAACAAATTTTATGCATCATGCCATGCAAAACACACTTAAATACACTTCCTTTGAAAGCTGCAATTCTAGAATTTGACTTTAAAAATACTTTCTTAATGGAGGATATTAAATAATTGATTTTGGGGAACTGGTTTCAAACCTCCTCTGTTACTCGATGAAGTGCATGAGCCAGACAAATAACGTTTGTTAAATGCTGAAAAAATACCTTCAAAAGTTTCCCAGCTGCTATCATATATGGTGCTGCATCAGTGTATGGTAACAACACCCTTTCATCTTTTACACCATTTGGATACAGTACTTTTAGTCCGGAGTTTACGAAGTAGGCAACTGATTGAGCATTAGTTTTCTCCAACACCTTCGAACAAATCAAATGCAAATTTCCATAATTTTCTACAATTAAATTTGATATACTTCGCCCCAGGGCGTCTGTGGTTTCATCTATGAAAATCTAGGTGTAGGAATCTCCTATTTCTGACCTTATTTCATTCAGCTGTGATTCATACACCGACTCAAGATAATTCTTTCTAAGTGTCGATTCGGAGGGTATTCTTTCTCTGCTATAGTTTTCTAAAAATGATTTCATTGTTGTATTTTCAACTACATTCCAGCGAATGCTTTACACATATCAAAAATAGAACTGTGATTTTATTTTTGAGGGCATGGGCTGTGTAAGTAAAGCTTGCTTCTGAGAATCTTTCTTTTTAGAATTTGCTTGATAAATTGAAGTTTTCTCGTGTTGTACCAAGTGACTCCTTTTTTCGGCAGAAACCTTAAGTAGAAGAATATATTTATAAATATATTTTAATGTCGGTAAATCATATTTTGTCAAAATAATTAAAATTGTAAATGAATAACCAATATAATTTACATAAAAATTAGTATAACTTAAAAAAATTGTCTTTTACAAAATTAGTATTGTCTTGATCTGTTGTACTGTTGTATTGGACTTAATAAAATGCATCAAACAAATTTGAGATTACTTTAGATAGAAGAAAAAGCCATACGGTACAATGAATCGCAATAGTTACATACATGGTGTCATGTGAACAATAAAAATGACAGAAAATACAGTAAAAAGCTTACCTCTTTATTGCAGACCTGACAGAAGATTATTTTCCTACCTGTTGTATAAGACTGGAAATCCACGTTCTTATTAATGCACTTTTGGTAGATTTGTTCTTAGGCATTTTGCAGCACTAGCAGAAAAAGTATCACAGCAAACAAAGACTTTAATATAGTTATATTATGAACACGAACCGACACTTTGCCTTATTTTCAAATAACTGTTTCTGAGAACCAGACGTGGGCCATTTGTTGTTATTGTATTCCATTGCCGAAGTTCCGATTTTGCATGTGGCACCTTAAGATTTCACTAATTGTTGCTTTATTTATTGTTGCGCTAAGCCTTTTAAAAATGACACCATGCTGCATTGATTATCTATGTTCGATTATCTAACATTATCTATGTTAGGCTCAATAGGTTGTAAAGGAAAACAATAGGAAAAAACCTAAATATCCGAAGTCTATTGATTATTCATTTAAAGGTGAGTCGAAATTGTTACACTAACATCACTTAAGTTTACTCACTTAACATGTTTCGGGAAACCGTTGTTCCCATCCTCAGAAGGTTAACTCGACTGGCCCGTGTTGTTGGTGTTTCCGTTTTTTGGACTGGATCCTGTGGTGGCATCTTGTGGTGGAGAAATGTACTTCCAGAGAGGATTTGGTGGCGGCAAATCAAAATTCATTAGATGTGTGTTGTGTTTTGGTGATCTTCTCCCATGCATCTAATTCGGCTGCAAATTTGGCTGGTTTGACTAATGTAATATTGGGTTTGATGTTGTGATTAGTGATCCAAAAATGGTGTGAAACTGCAGATTTGTCCATTTGTTTGTATTTAATACATCTCATGTGCTCCTTTAGCCTAGTTTCTAAGTTTCTTTTTGTCTTACCAATGTATACTTTATTGCAATCTGAACAATTGATTTTATAGATTCCAGCTTTTTTGTCTTGTGGAATGGGGTCTTTTAACTTGTTACAAAGTAATTTCTCTATGTTAAATTTGTTCTGTGGAGCTAGGCTGATGTTATGTTTCATGAAAATCTTCTTAAATTTGTGAAATGTTCCTGGGTGGTATGTGAATTTCTTGAACTTTAGTTCTTTATCTTGCTGGCTGAGATTAGTTGTGTTTCTGATGTGCATCTGTCGTTTGAATTTTGCAATTTTTTTGTCAATAGTTGCTTTGTTGTACCCATTATGTATTGCTGTGTCTACTATATGCTGGTATTCTAACTGGTATTCTTTTTTATTTAAGGGGGTATATACCAGTCTATGTGTTAGGCTGTTTAGTACTGCATGTTTGTGTGTGGTTGGATTGAAACTCTTATTTTTTATGTAATTAGTAGAGTGTGTTGGCTTCCTGTATATGCCAAAGGTTAGGTTCTTTTGTTCTCTGATGATTTTTAGGTCTAAAAATGGTAGCATGCCTTCTTTTTCTATTTCTATGGTGAATTTTATTGATTGGTTCTGTAGGTTTAGTCTATTGATTATGTTTACAAAGTAATCATTAAATGTCCTTGCCACTTTTGGGTCCGAGATAAGCTCACCTTCCTTGTTTCTAAGGTGGGTTTCTGTTTTCTTGAGCTAATTCATAACTCTTCATTCACTATCTGCCACATAGTTTTTATTTATTGTTTTGTAGCTGTCAGAACGTGTTTGTATACCTTTGTATATAGGTTGAAACTCTCTGAATTTGTAATTTTGTTAAGTTCACTAAGAAACCTTAGCCTTCTAGATGGTTTTATGATTCCTTTCATTAGCCATGGCCTTGACTTTCGCCCTATTTTTATTCGCTGTTTTGGTATTGCAATGTTCAGATAATATTTTATTATATTAGCAAATGTTTTGAAACCATCATGTGTGTGTACTTCCGCATATACTTTTTCTTATATTTCATTTTTTAACAGATCTCTGAATACATTTATATTGTTACTGTAAATACGCCCTATTCTATACTCATTTCTCATATCAATTTCTCCATTTACAAGTAGTCAGAACAATTTCAAACATCTGCGCTTTGCGATCAGAAAAACCTGTTTCTACTATAATGTTTTCTAGCTTAAGGTGATCTTGCTTTAACAACACTTGGTCAATGATAGTTGCTGGGGGGATGTCACCCTAGTGGGTATATTTATGATGCGCATGAGGTTATAGAGTAACAAATTCTTGCATTGTTTTACCTAATTTCCTGAGGGAGAAACCAATGTTCCAGTCTCCTATTATCACAATATCTTTAGCCGGTTGCAGGTTATCTAGAATGGCACTTAGACACGCTGTTAATTTGTTGATATTGCTATCATAATGATAAATAATAGTGGTGTTGTATTTGGTTACTTCTATTACACTGGTCACAAAGTGTGATTCAATGCTTTCAGCTCTTACCTTTGTATCTTCCTAATTTTTAAATTTGCTTTCGTTAATGAACATAAGCCACCATGTTTTTTGCTAGATCTACAATACAGGGTTATTCAAAAAGAAGGAACAGACTTTAAATATTTATTTCTGATAAACGACAATAAATGGTGACACGTGCGATACATCACTGAATAGAGAAAAGTTCAAAATTGTATTTTATGTGTTCAAAACAACAACAATAATAATAATAATAATAGCTTTATTGCCTGTAGACTTTGGGATACAAAGGTTTTAGGCATGGTCAAGATCTATACGATAGAATACAATTTATACGCATATTCAGATTACAAGAGAATCACTTAAAATGATATTTACACTTCACTTAATACTAATTGTACTTATTTACAATTCACTTAGTATAACTATAATATATTTACAAATCAGTTAAGTTGTACAGACATTTATCAGTTAGGTATTTTTTTAAGAGTTGTTTAAAAGTATTTCCTTGTGCTAATTTGATATAACTGGGAAGTTTATTATACATAATAATACCTGCATGATATGGGTCTTTCTTGCTTGACGTTTTAGCCTTATAATCTCTATGATAATTATTTGAACCTCTAGTGATATACGAGTAATGTTCTTTATTTAGTAGAGAAAACTCTCCTTTTGTTTTTATTAATAGAATTAACTTATATACATACAACGATATCACGGTTAGTATCTTCTGCTGTTTGAAAACTTCTTTGACAGATTGTCGATTAGTTAGATTAAAAATACATCTCAAGCTTTTTTTCTGTAATATAAGAATTCTATTTAATTTTAAGTTACTAGTAGCTCCCCATATTTCAATACCATATTCAATATGACAGTGGATTAACCCATAGTATGCCATTTTGAGTACTTCACTTTCTAATTTGTAAGACAAGATTCTTAGCAAATATATATTAGCACATAACTTTTTACTGAGTATGTCTACATGGTTATCATAAGTTAGATTTTTGTCAATATAAATACCAAGAAATTTTATGCAGTTTATTTGGTCAATTTTTGTGCTGCCGGTATAAATTTCTATCTCATTCTCAATGCTGTCACGAAGCTCAAATAGCATAATTTTTGTTTTATTAAGATTTATCTGTAATTGTGCATTTTTTAGGTAATTTGTTATGTGAGTTACAGATTTTGAGGCCTTTGTTTCCAGCTGATTAATAGTTTTGTCAGCACAAATTAAGGTAGTGTCATCAGCATATGATATTATATTATAATCGTCTGTACACTGCAAATTATTTACATAAAGCAAAAATAATAGCGGACCTAATACAGAGCCTTGAGGAACACCTGTTTTCACCACATCATATTTAGACTTAATATTTCGAATAGTATTACCTTGTTTAGACTGTATTTCTGTGCACTGAGGTCTATGTTTTAAGTAGGATGATAAAAGCTCATGTACTTTGCCTCTTACTCCATAGTTCTGTATCTTATATAGTAGTAAGTCATGACATACTGAATCAAAGGCTTTGGACAAGTCTAAAAATATTCCTACAGTTTTGTTATTTTCTTCTAAGTTTAGCATTATTTTGTGTAGGAATTCTGACACAGCAGTAATAGCTGAATATCCTTTTCGAAAGCCATGTTGGGACCGAAACAGAACTTTATTAGATTCCAAAAAGCCTACCAGTCTTCTGTTAATTACCTTTTCGTATATTTTTGCAAATAGAGATGTTAGGGTTATTGGCCTGTAGTTGCTGGCTATTTTTTCATCTCCCTTTTTTAGTACAGGTCTTACAATGCTAATTTTTAACAGTTCAGGGAATGCTGCTTTTTCCATGGAGTGGTTGATCAGATGAACCAATATATTTACTAATGAATATTTACAGAGTTTTAGAATTTTCGGCGTTATACCATCCCAGCCTGGGGCACTGTCATTTTTTAAGTTACAAATAATTGAGTTAATTTCATCTTTACTTGTCTCATATAAATATACACTGGAAGCTATAGTTAATTTGCTTGCAATAGGACATGCATCAACACCACTTTCATTTTTACCCATGTTTAAGAAGTAATTATTTAATAAGTTACTGACTTCATCTGGATCTACTACGTATCTGCCGCTGTCATTTAGTTGAATATCCTTTTTTACAGCTTTATCAGCTTTTGCACATTTGTTTACCATTTTCCATGCTGTTTTGGTTACATTATTTGACATGATAAGTTTTTGGCTGTTGCTTAGTTTTTTAAATTTTATCAGGGATTGACTAAATAGTTTTTTGTACTTGTTTTGTAAGTCTTTATACACATTTAATCTAGTCACTCTGTAGAATTCATAATTGTCTTTAATTTTTTTTTGAAGGGCTATTATATGTGGAGGTAAATTGGTTTCTTTGGGAGTATTATGCTTAATTGGTTTTTTCTTTACTGGACAGGTCATGTCATAATGATGTATAAGAATATTAAAGAAGAGGCACCATTTTTCATTTGGGGTGTTTGAAGCGTACACATCTGTCCAGGTTTCTTGTACTAGTCTATCGCTTAAAGTTTGTACATTAATTTCTCTGAGGTCTCTACTATACTTGTAATTTATTTCTTCCTTTTCAATGAAGAGGCTGTGCATATCAGCAATTTGGGCTGTATGGTCAGAGATATAAAAATCATTATTTATGAATGTTAATTTATTTTTATCAATATTTGTTATTATATGATCTATAGCTTTACTAGAACTATCTGTTACTCTAGTGGGCCCTATGTCTAATACATTTAAATTATGACTGTGTAAGACGTCATTAAAATCAGTGTTGCTAGACTCCACATTAAAATCACCTAATAGCATGAATTCTTTGTTCCTTTTTTGCACTTCTTTTAGGATGTCGTCTAGGCAAGTTAAAAATTCTGACAATATTGAGTTAGGTGATCTATAAATACCAAATATAGATATATTCCCTATAGATGTTTGTACAGATATACCCGCAATTTCAAAGGTCATTTCTTTACAATATTTATTTAACCATTTTACCTTAATGCATTTGACTTCTGTCTTAACAAAAATTACCACTCCTCCACTTCTGTGATTACTTCGACAGAAATTATCCATTTGCTTATAATTATTAAATTTTAACATTTTTAGCTGATTAACATTGAGACCATGTTCTGTAAAAATAATTACATTTGGATTTATTTCAGACATTATTACTTCTAGTATTTCTTGTTTGTTAGATATATATTGAGTATTTTGGTGCATTACCCTAATTACCCTACCATTACTTGGTTTTGCACTCATGCTTGGGTTACTGCATAGACCTTCCATTAGTCAGTCTGAATTAATTATGGCACCATCTATTTCAGACATGGGAATATAGTTGCAAGACTTTTTTAACACATTTTGTATCTCATGCAATATTTGTGATACTAGATAGTTTTTACCTCTATGATTTAAGTGCAGGCCATGCCTTGTATGCTGTTCCCTTTGTAGTTCACCAATGTTTATTAAGGATACACTGGCATGACTCGCACACAGAAGCTTCATTTTTTTGTTTGTCTTTCTTATTTCTTTGTTTACACATGAGTCATAATGTAGATCAAACCTGTGTGGGATATTTACTACAATTGTGTGACCACCATTAGCACTTTGCAATATATTATCTAAGTGTTTTAGAGCATTATCAGCTTCATTGTGATAAACATCATTTGAACCAGCCACAATTACTCTAACCTCACTTTGATCACCTACAACATTTGGAAATATTGCTCTGAATTTTGCACTTGGCTTCACATAACCTATAATTTCAAATTTACACATATCTTTGCTGTCACTTAATTTCACTGCCAGATTTCTTGCATGACTATCGCCGTATACTGATATCGTCGGTCTTTGCCCATCTGATGTCTGCTTCTTCCAGGGGATACTTTTTTTCCAGTTTGATTTGGAGACCGTATGTGCAGTTCCAGGTTTAGGCCATTCCTTTGAGTTTACAATTCCATCTTCTTCATCAGCCTTCAGAGGAGAGAATGAGTTTCTGGTTTCCAAGTCCTTGTATGTTTTACTAAAACATGTTTTTATTGTAGCTCCTTTCTTGGGACGTTGCCAAGGGTTTTCAGTTTGATTTTCTAGAAGTTGAGTTAGATTTAGGTTCTCCTCACTTAATAATTTATTCTTCAGTTTGATTTCATTCAATTCTTTGTCTAGTATTTGGATTATTTTCTGAAGAGAAGCCACGCTTTCACATTCACTAGATTTACTGACGCCATAGTATTGGCTTGCCATGTGTTGTTTTGAGTTTATTACATTTACGTCTATTTCGCTGTTTACTTCTTCCTGAGAAACTGTGCGTATATTTTGGATAGCATTATTTACATTTTCATTACTCACTGCTTTGGGTTTAACACTATTTTTGTCACTTTTTACTGTTTTTGTATGCACCACACTTCGTAGCATCATACCACCACCCGCCATCTTATATCATTTGTTACTACCATTTGTTATGCGAGGATGACCAGTGCTTTTTTGTTTGCATACGCAACCATCTCCTACGAATTTATTTTATCAATTGTAAATTTTTTATGATGAGATGGCCCGTTGTTGAACTTACAACGAAATGCATGCTGCAATGAAACAGTGGATTCAGTCTTTGCATAATGCAGCACACAAAATGACTTTTACTGTGGCGTTGCCATTTTCTCATAAACAAACACAGTGCTACTGTAGGCACTGAATGGAACTAATAGGTGGGGCCTCAAACTTTGAACTTTCCTCTATTCAATGATGTGTTGTATGTGTTGCTATCTATTGTCGTTCATTAAAACTGAATACTTAAAATCTGTTCCTTCTTTTTGAATAACCCTGTATTGCGATGCAAGATTATAATTATCAAGACTTAGGAGATGGATTTCATACTACCCAGTCAGTGTTCAGAAAGGCATTATATCGGGTTTGATTTCTCGAGTCAAGCAAAACTCCAAACGATAATTTCTTACTTTTAAAACTGTGTGCATTTTGGTGAAAAATCCTGATTGTATGTTCTACTGCCTTAGACTTTACTTTTTTACCTTTTACAGTTTGAGGAATCTGTCTGCTGCTTACCACCTGACTGTATCCCCTCTAAACTACCAGTTAGTTTCCCTGCTGAAGTTTATAAATTTCAACTAATGGCTTGGCTAAGCAAAAGTGAACCCTTAAAATTCAGATGTAACCCATCTCTTCCTAGGCACCTGTAATCTATAAACCTACTTACGTCACAGTAAATTGCATTCAAACTCTGGCAAGCCCAGTGCAAGTTGCTGTTTATGTACTTGTCATGAACATCTACCGTCTTATCATTGAGTTCACCATAACACACGCTTTGGGAAACTCCTTTTTTGCCTCTCTGAGCTGCGGATATTATTGGTGCCAACATGCAACATAACTGTTGTTGTTATTCACCACTGGCACTGGGAATTAATTGATCCTCATCATTTTCCCTCTGGCTTCCCAATATAAAGTAGGTAAGTTATTACTTTTAAGGCCTTTGCATTTGGTGAGATGTTGTTTGTTCAGGATGACATCTTCACAGAGAGTGCACTTGGGTGTAGGTAGGCATCGTATCTTGTAGGGGTGTTCTGCTAGGCAATCGTGGCCAGTTGCCATCCTAAATAAGACCACTGCAGTCTTCCTTGGCATTTTTTGTATATCAACTCTATCTTTAATATTCTAATAATCTTTATCCTTTAATTTATCTTCTTCATCAAGTCTCTGCTGTCTTTTGAAATGTTGTTTAATATTATTTAACTGTTTATTTATTTCTATTTGTCCTACAGGTTTTATTTGTTGTATTGCACCTTTCTTTGCTAACTGATCCGCATGTTCATTGCCCAAAAGTCCGACATGAGCTGGGATTCATTGTAGAGTGACATGATTTCTAGTTTCAACTGCTTTAATTAGGCTTCTTATTTCTTTAATATTTCTTGTTGTTTTATTATTGTAATTTACTATTCCATCTATGGCTGATTTTGAGTCAGCTCTTCGTTTAACTTTTTTGGTTTGGGAAGCATGCCTGTGTTGTAGTCCATTTAGCATTACCCAAGGAACACGCGTGGAGGCAGACTACATTGTTCCCCAACATGCAACATAACTACTTTCAGTTGTTTCACTGCACTGCTTATACTTTCAATCTTCTTTTGTAGCTATCCAACGTTCATGCCAGGAACACTTGGATATCCACATCCTCTCCTTTACGTGTTTTATCACCCATTAACAGCACTTCACTTTGCACAGCTTTGTCTTTGTTTTGTTCCCCTATCATTTTGGATTTTGTGTTGGGATTTATCCACATGTATTTGTTTTTTACAACTTTGTGCTTTTCAGAGCTATTATTGGCCTATTCCATAATCTTGACCGATTCTTGTAACACTCCATATTTGTTTGATATCTCAATGTCGTAAGGAAGATTCTTTTCACTGTTGGCACTCTTGCTGTGCTTTTTTGTAATTGTAGAGTGCAGGGTATTTTCCCTTGCTTCTGCCTTTAGCCTGTTGTTGTTTTTTGTTTTTCTTAAGCTATTTAGTTTATTTGTGTTCTCTTCATGTCTTTATTTAAGATATTTATCACTAGTTGCAGAGAGGCTATAACTTCAGCAACATGTGCTTCTTGCTGCTCCCATTCTTCACCCTATTAACTGCTGTTTCCCGTTCTTTTACAGCTCGTGTTATTGTACCTACATGGCTCTAAAGTTATCACTGATACCTTTTTTAATATTTCACTATTTTTGCTATTTCTTTCACATAATTTGTTCACTTTACTCCAGGTCTTCACTCCACACGTCGCCACTTTAAATAAAATCCATATATTGTCTATACTGCAGAAAAATTTAGATTTTAGTTTATAAATAATATTTTGGATTTCCATGGCACCAGTGCGTTTAAGAAACATAGTTTTGTGCAATTCTGTTGATTTATCATTGAGCTTTCTGCTGTTGATTTCGTTAAAATGTATGTCACCTACAAAAGTATTAAAAAGTTATTAAATGCATGCGGGTTCTGGTGTGATTCATGAATGAAAACTCTGTTCTCACAAAAATTATTTATTCCGACATCAACAAATTACAATGCAAAATTTGCAAGAAGAAAAGACAAACAGTTATAACGGGTTTGCCACTTAGTTCAGGTTAACCCACCTAAGGACAGTTGTCACTCCTAGTGGATGGTTAAGAACCTTGGAGGCAGTTGTACAGTCCTCCCATTGCAAGTTATTTGGGTAACACTACTTGAAAGTACTGGTGTTGAAGTAGCTGACAGCAATTTCACTTGTGGACCTTCAACCAAACCATGTGATTGGCTCATCAGATAGGCTGGTTTCATGCTTATTGCTGTGATCAATTATGAAGAATTTACTGTCTTGCCGAATACCTAGAATGGGCCTTCATAAGTTTGTTGTAGAGGTTTTCTCACTGCATTTATTTGCACGAACACATGACTCGCTGAAGATAATGCATGATTTTACATCTGCCTTTTTTTATATATGCTGGTAAGTTTGTGTCACCCAGCTGAGTAGGAACAAAGAATTCTCGTGGTAGACAAAATGGTTGAGCAAAAAGTGGTTCTGAGGCTGCATATCCATTTTTGGCAATTACATTACTTAGTCCAAAAGTGCAATTGGAAGCATATTCATCCAGTCATCTCTGAGATGGCACTTTTGCTGCTGTCAGTGATCGATGCATCTTTCCACTTTATCATTTGAGTGGATGGTAAGTGGTAGTGCATACTCCTAGTATAATATTCAGGCTTTTCTATAGTGTTGACTCAAATTGTCGTCCTCTATCTGTTGTGAGGTTGAAAGGAGTCCTATACCATGAAATCCATTCAGAGGTGTAAACTTGGGCTACAGATTCTGCTGTGATATCCTTTATGGGAATTGGTTCTGACCAAGAAGAGAATCGATCAGTGATTGTGAGGATGTATCTAAAACCTTGGGATACTGGGAGTGGCCCCATAACGTCCAAGTATACATGTTCAAATTTCTGTTGGACATGCAGAAATGTTCGCTTGTATGTTTGCTAATTTTGGCATGCTGGCAGTTGATGCACGCTCTTGTCCATTGCTTCATTTGCTTGTCAATCGAGGGCCATATGAATCTGTCTCGTACAAGCCGTGATGTCCACTTACGAGATGGATGTGAATTAAGTCAAATGCTTGTTTACACATTGTTTCAGGTAGAAATGGACGGCTTTGTTCACAATAAATTGAAGTACTTAGTCCAGGAACAGGTTTAAGTGAAAGTTTGAGAGAACTGTTGTTGTTTTCCTGAAGAAAGTTTTGAAGATCAGGATCATCCTTTTGCAGTCTTACCATATTGGCATAGTCAAGAGAACTCATCATCTCTAATTAGGAAAGATAGTCTGCAGCCATGTTATCTTTTACTGATACATGCCTTACATGTATTGTGAATTGTGACACACAGTCCAGGTGGCTCAGTTGTCTTGGTGAAGCTTTCTCCAAATTCTGGAAGAATGCAAAAGTCAAGGCTTGTGGTCTGTAAACACAGTAGTGTGCAACCTTTAACGAAGTATCAGAAATGCTTGATAGATGCATAAATCGCAACAGTTCACTGTCATGCTGTATCCCTTCTCAGTTTCTGTGAGTTTTCTAGAGAAGAAGGCAAGTGTTTTGCTTCCTTCATTAGATGGTTGCTCCAGAGATGCTCCTATGTCTGCTGCAGATGCGTCCACATGCAAAAGTAGTTGACAATTTGGTTCCGGATGAGAAAGGAGCGTTGTATTTATAAGCCGTGCTTTGCAAGCTTCATATGCTTCGGTCAGTTCTGGTGTCCACACAGTGTGGAGAGCTTCTTGTAATGTCACCTGAGGCCAAGCAGCTTTATGGATGAACCAACAGTAGTAGTTGATTGCTCCTATGAACCGGCGCAACATTCAATATATCCTGGGTGGCTCAACGGTTTTCACATGCCCTGGAAATGGAACTGTTCCTTAATTAGAAATTCGGAATCCTAAAAACATCCATGGTGGATTCACTGAGTACACATTTTGCCAGGTTGATCAAGATACCATAGTGTCAAATTCTGGAAAAATGTTTTCTTAAGTGTTGTTTATGTTCTTCAGTTGATGATGAGGCAACAAGGTCATCATCAAAATAGCTGACTGCAAATTATAGGCCTCCTAAAACTTCACCCATGAACCGCTGAAACATTTGTGCTGTGTTTCTTAATCCGAAGATGATTATTGGGAATTCGAATAATCCAAAGGGAGTGATTATAGCAGTCTTTTATATACCTTGTGGTGCCACTGGTATTTGGTTGCATACACATACTAAATCAAGCTTGGAAAAAATATTTTTTTAGCTAGTGAGTGAGTGAAATCATGCATATGTGGCACTGGATACATGTCTGGTTTAGTAGCTGCATTTAAATTTGAATAATCTCTGCATGGCCTCCAACTGCCATCCTTTCTTTTAGTGAGGTGAAGAGGACTTGACTAATTAGATTTCGATGGTCTGTAAATTCCTAGGTTCATCACCACTTGGAATTTTTTAGGATTGCTGGTGCATAGCTGTACAGTGGTATGTGAATTTAATGTATGACATGGTAGGTTTCTCTTTCTGTATGGTCAGATCACTCAACTGCCATCGTCCTCCATGGTCTAGAGGTACCAGCTAACCTCCAGTTCCTGAGGTTGCAGGTTCAAACCCGGCAGAGGGCAATGGATGATTTTTCGGGCATAAAAATCCTTAACATGGCTTCCTTCGGAAGGGAAGTAAAGCTGGTGGTCCTGTGTCATAGATTTATGGCACGTAACAGAACCTCAAGCCTGATAAAGCGGTCTCTGAGTAAAATTTCTGGACTTTCATGCCCAATATCGAATGGGACACTAAGAACCATAATAGTTAGTGTGTCCATAAATAAAAACTCAATTCAACGTTTTCTCTGAGTAGACCATTCCAAGCAACAAACAACATTGAAGGAAAACCACACATTTGCAACTGTAACTCCTTTCTTTCGTCCTTGCTGCAGACTCCACTCAGGTGTGTATGTTCACAAAGAAATCTCATTTACCTTAATGACCTACATTTGCAGTTTCCTTGGAAGTACAATATATCCCAAAATAAAGTACATAAAACATTTGTAGTTTCCTTGGAAGCACAGCATATCCAAAAACAAACACATAATATTGCGTATTTCTATTTAATCAGTTGCAGATGGTTTCTGTTTCTACATTGACCAGTTTTGGTATTATTCAGGAAAAATTATACATTGAAGTAGAATATTCGTTGGTAGTTGGAAGATGCTTCATGTTTATCTGCCCCACGTATGGGAGCCAATTTGTCGCGGTCACGTCGTGTTATCTTATTGCTGAGCGCCTGTTATTGTATTACTATTTTGCATTTTGAGTTCTTTGTGCTCCGGCTAGCTATTTTATTACTCAGTCGAGCATATCTCTTAAACAGGGTGTGTAAATGGAAAGGATTTATTACTGAAAGATAACACTTATAAAAGAATTTGTTTTTACACTTTATTACCATCACAATTAATTAATTTCACATATTGACTCTTGATGCACGCCCGACTGAAACTGTTATATTTTCTAATGTTACTATAATCACTTATTTGCTGCACATTATTAATTCGCGTATTTCACATTTATAACTAACTTTACAACGCGAGAGATTTTGTAGAATTGCGCGACGTATAACGCGTGAACGATTCTCTTAAACTGTGTGACGTATAGCCTTTGTATGATTCTGTTGGACTGAACGACGTATTACCCATGAATCCTTCTGTTGGACTGAACAACGTTTGCCTTGTGAATTATTCTGTCAAACTGCGCGTTACCCGTCTCTGGCACGGAATTTATACTCCCTCACCCCAATATGCCTAAACATTATAACAGAGCTGCTATTGGTTAATAAAACGCGCCAACATTAGCGTCTATTTTTATATCCAATCAAAATTATGAACACATATGCTCTAGGGAAGAAATTCCCTCCATTTCTAAGAAAAGCGCGCTAATCTGACATCATTTGTTTGTCTCTTCTAATTGATAAACAACTCACCCCCTTGTTTCTTTGTTACCCGCTCTTATTCTCAGTTTCAGTGAGGCTGTATAAACTTATTTCCTAACAATGCTTATAATTAACAAACATCTCAAATCATTATCATACAATAATGCTTATTTACACTACAATCACTCTGGCATTTACATTGTTGTGATATAAAATACTGCCACAACATGAAGTATATGATTTGCAATAAAGAAGACTCATATGAAAATGAATGTAAAGATAACTAAAGAAATGAGAATAAATAGTAAGAAAACAAACAAAGTTATAGTAGATAATAAAAATATTGATACTGTTCAGGAATTCAGATATCTAGGTAGTATAATTGATAAGAATTGTGGAACCCTTGAAGAGGTTAAGAATAAAATAAAGAAAGCAGATGGTGGTTTTGTCCTATTATATCCATATCTATTATATTTAATGTTATATCAAGACATAGTAAAATTAAAATTTTCAATAATAATGTGGTTTCATTATATGACTGTGAAATGTGGAAAACAAGTAAAATTATTCAAAGCAAATTACAAACATTTGTCAATAGATATTTAAAAAGAATTATAAGAATAAGATGGCCAGGTATAGTTTCAAATTTAGAATTGTGGAAAATAATAAATCAAAAAGAAATTACAATACAAATAAAAAAAAGGAAAGTGGAAATGGATAGGAGACACACTAAGAAAAGAAGATAAATCAGCAGAAACAATGGTTTTTGATGGGAATCCCCAAGGTAGTGGAGGAAGACCAAGAAACACATGGAAGAGAACAGTTATCAAAGAAATTGCTAAAGAAGGGAAAGGAATGAAGTAGAGAAGTTGGCAAGAAATGGGGTCTAATGGAAATACTTTGTGAATGCCCTATCCTGCTCATAAGGAGATACGAGATTGATATAATTTCCACTGAGACCAAACTTTTTTTCTGAAATTGATAGGATTCGAGCTTATTGAGGTTCTGATTTGTACCGGCTTCTAATAGTAGAACTCTCAGCAACTGGCTCCTTGCCCCCTTTATATAGATTACCAGTTATGATATAAAACATTGTTGTTCTAGAAGCTCCTAATGGCAAGCTGGCTGGCTGGCGGGTGTCATATTCCCCTCAAAGACTCAGCTGTCAATAAACATATCACTTTCTTTCTGGGATTACTATATAAGTTTAATGCAATATTCATTGACAAGGACGTGATACTCTTAGAGTAAGGAGTATATTAAATATTCCATTAGCTCCACATGTTGCTATTTTACTACATGCCATATTGGCCCAAAAATAAGCTGCACGTTTGGTCCAAGTGGCTTTTTACATATCTATGCTCATTTGCAACAATACAGCTAGCGTCTGGAACTGGTGGCATTTTAGTGTTAACGTATTGTTTCGTTAGGTTCAGTTTTAGAGAGAAGCTTATGAATGATCATTTAGAGTGAAAAGCATCTCATGCCTAGGTATTGGGTGTAGTTATGATGCCGAAACCACAACCAACAAAGAGGCTGGAACAAGGTATATGTAGCATTTGCTAAGAAAAATAGTTATGTACATGTAAGTACAAGAAAGTAAACGTTTATATTCATTTTTGTTGCCCCAATCAGATGCAGCTTATTTTCGGGCCATTGCGGTGCAACAAATTTAACTGCAACGAAGGTGGTTTATATTAAACTGCTTATTTTCTTGATCAGCAATCAGTTAACGTTATTTGCACCTTGAGATATCTACTTTTGTCCAAGTGATGTATTCACAATTGGTTCTCATGATACATACAGAGTTGTCTTTGTAGAGCAAACTTTTATATTTTATATATTTTCTGTAAATAACGTGAATTTATACCAATTGTATGTACATATGCATTGTAAAAATGACAGAATTACAAACAAAATTCAGTTTCATTTATTACTCACTTTGAATATCTTCTCCTCCCTAGCCGTTCCATTAATACTTCCAGTGCTCTTACATAATCCTGTCACAGTTCCAAAGGGCATGATTTTCCATCCCATAACATCCTTTAGGGGTCAATTATTCTGTTTATTTATAGAATGGATTTTGCTTATTATATCTAATGAAAGAAATACTTATTTTTTCTAAACTTGCAAGGCACATCACTAGCTTCATCCCTTTAAATTCAACATGTAAATCCAACATATTTTTTACTTTCTCTACTACGTATAGTAAGTAGGGGAAGTATTGTATTCCACCCAAAAATTCAATACCGGGATTTCACCGGAAATACATGTTTTGAGACCCCCTGAATCCAAAAAAAGCATTTTTGGAAACATGTCCGTGTGTGTGTCTGTCTGTGAACAGCATAACTCAGAAATGAACAGTCGGATAAACACCAAACTTGGTATTTAGGTTCAGTATCTTCCAAGGATGCGACACGAAGGTTTTCAAGAAAATCCCCCCACCCCAGATTACCCTTTACATGGAACATTTTTCGAAAATTTTAATTTTCTCAAAAATGGCTCTAACGATTTTGATTAAAATATCATATGTTTAAGATATTTTCATGACAAATAAAATGTATATCTTGAATTTTCTGGGAATGTCTCCAAAAGTATTCTTCATTGTGAACGACTTTTGCATAACTGGTAAACCATAAGAGATAGACAAAATTTTACTACACAAAAAATGTAGATCGCGTTAAAATACACAATTTATGTCATATACATTTTTTTTTTGTTGAGTGAACCATTTTCGAGATATTGCTTGTTATTCCCTTAAATTTTTCAATACTTATTTTCTTAAATGTGAAATCGTTATTCATTTTTTGTCTTGTATATGCAAAGAGTTATTATCTGTGGCAAAGAGAATGGTGCTGCACCTAGCAACCAGCTATTAAGAGATATGTATGTGCTTAAAGGCTACTGTATTTCTATATTGCCCTTGTAAATATATATTCCCCTTACATCTACAAGAAAATTAGTAATAAGATAGACTCTGCAAATGTTTATCTCGATTAACATGAAGTAGATGGAGAATAAGCGTTTGTACAAGAGTAGAGAAAGTCATGTGAGTGTAACACATCAGCTTTTTTACTTTCCCTACTTGGTAAATAGCGGGTAGAGAACGTATTGCATTCCACCCAAAACTTCATATCAAGATTTCACTGCAAATATATGTTTTGAGGACCCTGAATCCAAAAAAACAGCATTTTTACTTTCTCTACCACATACATAGTAAGTAGAGAAGATATTGCATTCCCATCAAAAATTTGATATCGAGATTTCACCGGAAATACACTGGGATGCACAAATCTATACATCCTCATGAAGGACTGAGGTGTACTTTAGGGTTATTAGCTACTGGAATATCATACAGAGACTTAATATTTTATTTTTCTATCATCTTTTGATAAGACACATTCTCCTTATTCCTATTAGAATATTCCTTAGACTTTATCTTCCAAATGCATGGCAACAATATATATAATTTGATAAACTTGGTAATAAATTGCTTGGAATGTTTGCGCACATCACACAAAACTTCCCTTCTGGCTAAAGGCGCAGCTTGTAGACTTGCACACACTTAAGAGTTTGCAGAAAGCAATCTTCAGGTCGAGCTTATTGGTTTGTACGAGCTACCATCTTGCTGTCCACAAGCACGTTGTTCACGATACAAACTGGTTTGTGTAGGTAAGTGCGCGGTAAAGCCTGCATGTATGGCTGGTGCATTTGGCCGGAATGCAATACCTTCTCTGCCACATACTAGAGAAGGTAAAAATAGTATCAGATTGAAAGAACATTTGAGAAATACAGAAATCTGCTGTGGCATGCTCTTTTTAAAAACATAGCCTTGACATAGAAGAAAAGGTAATTAATTTAATTAAGACTTCACCACCATAGTCAATTATAAACTTGGCAAAAAATGTACATGAGATTTGAGCCTTTTTTAATTAATTTTGAAGTAATGCAGAGAATAACTGTAGCCGTAAATCTGTCAAGTTGGCGTCAGAGAATGACCAGACATCCACTTCCAGCTTCTCACCATTCCCCGACAGCTGAGGATGCAGGAAACATGTTCTAGGTAATAACATATGAGCGCTGTTCCAGAAGTACCTGACCTAACAAAGAAAACACAAAAATTTTGGGAAAAAACATCTTTATTTCTCTACATAGTCCCCTTTCAGCTCGATACACTTTTCACAGCGATGTTCAATAGCTTCTATACCCTGTTTATACTGAGAACCTCGAGTTCTACAAAATGGCCATCAGCTGCAAACTCCACCTCTTCGTTGTTGGCAAATCTTTTACCACCATGCCATTTCCTCAACTTTGGAAACAGAAAATAATCAGAGGTGTCTAAGTCTGGCAAATAGGGTGCATGAGGAAGCAATTTGAACTTTAACTCATTGATTTTGGCCATGGCGATAATGGATATGTGAACTGGTGCATTGTCTTGATGAAGCAGAACTTTCTTTTTTGCTAAATGCGGCCATTTTTGCTTCATCATTCAAATGCTGCAATAAGTTTGCATAATACTCGCCATTGATTGCTTTTCCTTTTTGAAGATAATCAATGAAAATTAAAATGAATGAGTTTTCCTACTCGTTCATTTTCATTTGAAATACTTCACTATCAACCACTTCTACATTATTACTTATAATTACAATGAAAATTATTCCACGCGCATCCCAAAAAACTGACGCTATGACCTTGCCTGCAGATGGAACTCTTCGCCTTCTTTGGAGCCGATTCTCCCCTTTCAATCCACTGTTTTGACTGTTTCTTCATCTCAAGTGTGAAGTGATGGACCCATGTTTCATCCATGGTTATGAATCGACGCAAAAACTCGGCTTTATTGCAGCAAAACATCGCCAAACACTTGACTGAAACATCCTCACGACACTGTTTTTGCTCTATTCTGAGTAAATGCGGCACCCATCTTGCTCACAGCTTTCTCATGTCTAAATTTTCAGTTAGTGTGCGATGTATAGCACTTTTTAAAATGCCTACGATGTCTGCTAACTCGCGCACTTTCAGTTGATGGTTATGCAATACCATTTTGTGGATTTTCTTCACAATTTTCGGCATGGTCAACCATTATGATGTTCATCTTGGCAGCTTGTACGGCCTCGCCTAAACTCTGCCACACAATATTTTACTGTTGTAAACGAAGGAGCAGACTCCCCCAGAGTAGAATCTAGCTCAGCTTTAATATTAGTTGGACTAAAACCTTTCAAATGAAAGTATTGTATCACATAATGATGGCCAGTTTTATCCATGTTTACAAATTCACTGAGAGAGTTCACTATTGATGGCTGCCAAACAATTACTAAACAATGTAGCATCATCAAACTTCAAACTTAAGCATTACAAGGATAGTACTTTCTACCATAGTCATTTGTTTGAAACAACAACTGCTATATATACGTCAGGTAGAGTACTTCTGGGACTACCCTCGTAAGTTAGTAAATCTATAAGAGTTTATTTTCAATCATTTCATCTTCCAATTCTAATAATTTGTTGTGTTTACATGCAGAGGAAGTTTAAAAAAACTTGATGTGTTACATTCACATGACTTTCTCTACCTTCTGTTGTTTATTAGTGGGTACAAAAATTATCCTTATAAAAGTTTATTCCTTTGTTTACTTCGTTTTAATTGAAATAAACCTTTCCAGAAATAGCTACATTACACATTTCATTATAGATACAAAGGGAACAGCGGTAGTCAAATGTTTATGAACTGGACGCTATATGCTGGCCTTAAAATTCCATACTGTTTCCATGATATCGTGAGAAACAACTGAAAATTGACACAAGTTAAAAAGAATGACAAAAGTATGATCAAATCAAAGCATTAATAACTAATATCTCAAAATGGCTTATGCCACAAAAAGGTTATTTGGAATAAATTGTGTTTTTTAAAGAGATCTACATTTTGTGTGTAGTACGTTTTCGGCTATGGCTTAACGTTTAACAGTTGTACAAGGTTATATAAAATTCCTTCTGAATGAAGAGGACTTCATAGGTTATTGCAAAAAAATTCAAGATATACATTTTGTCATGTAAATATTTTAATATATAGTATTTTAATCAAAATCGTTAGGGCTATTTTTGCAAAAATCAAAATTTTGAAAAATACTTCATGTAAAGGGTAGTTGGGGATGGGAGGATTTTCTTGAAAATCTTTGTGTCACATCTTTGGAAGATACTGAGTTTAAATACAAAGTTTAGTATATATTCAACTTTTCGGTTTTGACATGTTGTTCATACACAAAGACCTTTTTCTAAAAATTCTTTTTTTGGATTCAAGGTGTCTCAAAGCATGTATTTCTGGTGAAATCTCAGTACCAAATTTTTGGGTGGAGTGCAATACCTTCTCTGCCTACTATGTATATGGTAGAGAAAGTAAAAATCTGATGTGTTGCACTCACATGACTTTCTCTAGTCTTTTACAAATGCTTATTCTCCATCTACTTCATGTTAATTGATATAACAATTTGCAGAAACTATCGTATTGCTAATTTTTGTATAGTTACAAGGGAAATATGGTAGGCTTTAAGCGAGTCAAATCTTTTAAGAGCTGGCTGCTATGTGGAGCATTCCATTCTCTTTGCATGTCCAGTACATAAAAAAACGAATAATGAATTCCCATTTGAGAAAAAGTGTAAGTATTGGAAAATTTAAGGGAATAACAAGCAATATCTTGAAAATGGTTCACTCAACAAAAAAATGTATTAACATAAATTGTGTGTTTTAACGAGATCTACATTTTTTGTGCAGTAAAACTTTGTCTATCTCTTACGGTTTACCAGATATGCAGAATGAAGAGAACTTCTGGGGACAGTTCCAGAAAATTCAAGATATACATTTTGTTTGCCATTAAAATATCTTAAACATATGATATTTTAATCAAATCATTAGAGCCATTTTTGAGAAAATCAAAATTTTCGAAAAATGTTCCATGTAAAGGGTAGTCTGGAGTGGGGGGAGTTTCTTGAAAATCTTTATGTCACATCTTTGGAAGATACTAAACTCAAATACCAAGTTTGGTATTTATTCAACTTTTCATTTTTGAGTTATGCTGTTCACACACACACACACATGGAAATGTTTCCAAAAATGCTTTATTTGGATTCAGGACACCTCAAAACATGTATTCCCAGCGAAATCTTGGTATCAAATTTTTGGGTGGACTACAATACTTCACCTACTTACTATACATAGTAGGGAAAGTAAAAATGGGTATAATCCTGAAGAGAAATTTTGCTAACAGTTTTTCTATACAATTTAATGTTTTCTTACAAGTTACAAATTACTAATGCTAATTACAAAGACACAATCACATTTATCTTCATTGTTATTTTTTCTGCACTTCATTACAAACAGAACACAAATTTCTCTTCCTTGCTTTACTTTCAACATACTCAGCCCTCAAGGGAAGCAGATGCTCTTATCATGCTGAAACGTTGCTACAGATAACATCCAACTACAAATACGAGGATCGGCTGATAAGTCCCGGGCCTCACACAGAGATGGCACCACTAGGCCAGTCAGATGGTAGCATCATATAGTTTTACTCTATATTAGCTTGTATCCATAGTTACAGGTCAATAGTTTGTTTAGTTTTTGAATGACAGCATTTTAAACAAGACAACTTTAGAGTTTTTACGGAAATGGAGGATTTGGAAAAACGAGCAGTGATTAAATACTTCTATTTGAAAGGCTTAACGCCTAAAGAAATCAAGGAGGAAATGGACAGTACATTGAAAGACTCTGCCCCTTCATATTCAATCATTAAAACGTGGGTTGCAGAGTTTAAAATGGGACGTACGAGCACTAGTGATGAGCCTCGCTCTGGACGCCCTGTGCAAGTCACAACTCCAGAGATGATTGAAAAAATTCATCGTTTAGTACTGGAAGACCACAGATTAAAGTTGTTTGAGATAGCAGAGGCTGTAAACATATCAAAAGAATGTCCAGGTAATATTTTGGGCTTTCACAAGGTCTGTGCGAGGTGGGTGCTGCGTTTGTTGACATCTGATGAAAAGTTGCATAGAAAAACTGTTTCTGTTAAAAATGTGGAGCTCTACTGTAAAAATCTCAATGAATTTTTGAGACGGCTTATTACCATGGATACATCACTACACTCCAGAAAGTAAATCACAGTCATAACAGTGGATTGCGCCAGGTGAACCAACTCCAAAAAAGGCAAAGTCAATTTTGTCGGCTACCAAGGTTATGGCGAGTGTTTTCTGGGATGCACAGAGAATTATTTTTATTGATTACTTGGAAAAGGGTAAAAGTATCACTGGTGACTACTACACAAGCTTACTACAACGTTCGAGTGATGAGGTGAAAAGACAATGACCTCATTTGGCAAAAGAAAATCTTGTTTCATGACGACAATGCTCCGACCCATCGTTCAGTCATTGCAATGGGGAAAATTTGCGAATTAAAGTTTGAATTGCTTGAACATCCACCCTATTCGCCAGATCTAGCACCCAGTGACTACCACCTGTTCCCTAATCTCAAAAACTTTCTTGGAGGACGAAGATTTCACAGCAACGAGGAGGCCATTGATGCAGTAAACAGCTATTTTGAGGACGTTGATAAATCGCACTACAGAGATGGTTTAATTAAATTACAACACCAGTATGACAAATGTATTAACCTTTCTGGAGATTATGTTGAGAAATAAAAGAAAAGAAACATATTTTTAAATGATTTCATTGAGAGGCCCGGGACTTATCAGCCAATCCTCGTACTTAAGTTGCATGTTATCAGAGCTACTGACTGTTAACAGTAGTGTCATTTAGTGTGCTGGGTACTGAACTGTCGTCTGAATGAGCTATACATGCTCAGCATTTCTGGACAATGTTCATTTATACACAGGCGGTTGAAAATGAGGGAGTATTTGAAAGCTTTTATCATCACCTATAATTCTTGCCATGTCCTAAAGTACAGAACCTTCATTTGGACATGTGATCATATTACAGGGAACTTCTTGCCCTGCGCTGCACTGCACTGTTCCCTTTCCATGTGCCGGCAATTAAAGTCTGTGCTGTACAGAGGTTGATATATTGTGAAACGACATGTCTCAGTGTTAATGCTGTTATAATGTCCATGTACTTTAATCTTCGTGTGTGTTCCGTATGTGACAACTCTTTTTTTGGGGTATGTTCCATTTATATGCTGCCTTTAACATCTAAGGTCATATCAGTGGGTTTGCCTTTGGGATAATTGCTCATTGGCAATGTTGTTCACTTGTTTACTATTCTTTTAATCTTTGGGTTTGTTTACACTTGCATTTCTTTATAAACAAACGTGGGATCTCTGGATTTGGAAGCTAGCATATTAAACCCTAGATCAACTTTGACATTGATTTATAGACAAACTCCCTGCTGTTCATGTGCCTCACGGAGAAGTGGTTCGTAATCTTGAATAGATTTGGGGAAACAGGATCTATTCTTGATAAGCAATAGTGTTCTTAACAGAGGAGAAACTCTTATGACATCAGGAAAAGTTAGAACAAAGTCCAAAGAAATCTGTGAGAAAGCTCTCAAAGGTATCAGGAATTTTGCACATCTCGGCTTGGAATGCAACTAAACTTTTAAAATTAAAACCCTGTAAGATAACTGTAGCTCAGGAATTGCAAGAACCACGCGATAAGGTGAGTAGAGTTAATTTCTGCAATTGGGTGTGTTAATGATAGCTCTATTGACCTGCATGGTTTTATTTACATGGCCATGAAGAATTAATGAGCATTAACACACATTTTGTTAAAAGGCATGAGAGATGTGTGGACATCTTCTATGTGGTTATTGTGGTTATAATTTGCATGCGTTTGAATTTAAGAGACTATGAATATCTAACTCAAAACAGCGAGCTTCCTGTTGGCTTGGCCATGTGTCTACACAAGTCTCTGCCTTAATGACCTGCTATAAACCTAGTTATGGCTTCACGGGTAATCAGCTATGTCAAATGAATAAAATCACTAAAATAATTATTATTATTATCAAAAGTCAAGCTCTCTGTCATTGTGAGCTCCATGGTCTTCTTCACAAACAGATGAGACAACTGTTTGGGAAACTCAGGGGCAGAGATTCAGTTATGCCACCAATAAGCATAGAGTGGGCAACATTGAACTGCATGATTTAGCTGATTGATAAACTGTTTAGCAGGACTGGAATTTTCTACACGGTCTGTGATCGTGCAGTACTGAAGTTATTCAGCTATGGTTCACCACTCTCACCTGCCATTACTAATTTTTTCATGGAGAATCTTGGGCACATTAGCATTAGATACTGCAACATACAAACCCAGTCTTTTATAGGTACATTGATGACACCTTTATCATTTGGCCTCACAGAAAGAAAAAGTTGTTGCCTTCTTTAACCACCTTAATAGTTATGTCAAAATAGAGTTCATCTAGGAGGTTGAGAACAATGGGTCTCTTCCTTTCCTGGATTTCTTGTGTACAAAAAACCAGACGGAAGCTTGGGCCACAAGGTGTATAGGAAACCTACGCGTATGTATTGTTATCTTGATAAATTACAGGCTTTCAGCATGATAGGCATATGTGCTTCCATTGTTAGGTTTCCGCTCCAGGCAGCTCTGAGATCAGTTCAACAGCACAATAATTGTCTATGACCACACAACACTCTCGATCCAAGGAACAAAGTGTGACACCCTCGTGTAGACACCAGGAGCATTCTTAGCGGCGCAGTATTTTCCAAACGATGTCACACCAATGATGTAATACACACACTGGTTGTTCCGCTGTGTCACCTGCAGTGGGCCTCCAGAATCACCCTAAAGAAAACCATCAGGAAATTAGTCTTTATATACAAAGAATAACTGAACCAGCTCAGGCATTGCCACTTATATTTGGGAGGCCTAGGCTCAAAACCCATAAGCTGGTTTGCATTGCTAAGTACATAATTGTCAACTACAAAATGCATCACATCACTAGTGACCTCCAGTAAATGGTATACAGTGCTATGATAGACCAGAGCTTATCTGTGTGTCTATCCTTCATCATGATCATGGTCCCCCTTCACTGGGCTGCAACAAAATGTTTAGTACTACTAGTGACCTCTAGTAAATGGTATACAGTGCTATGATAGACCAGAGCTTATCTGTGTGTCTATCCTTCATCATGATCATGGTCCCCCTTCACTGGGCTGCAACAAAATGTATAGCACCACTAGTGACCTCTAGTAAATGGTATACAGTGCTATGATAGAACAGAGCTTATCTGTGTGTCTATCCTTCATCATGATCATGGTCCCCCTTCACTGGGCTGCAACAAAATGTATAGCACCACTAGTGACCTCTAGTAAATGGTATACAGTGCTATGATAGACCAGAGCTTATCTGTGTGTCTATCCTTCATCATGATCATGGTCCCCCTTCACTGGGCTGTAACAAAATGTATAGCACCACTAGTGACCTCTAGTAAATGGTATACAGTGCTATGATAGACCAGAGCTTATCTGTGTGTCTATTCTTCATCATGATCATGGTCCCTCTTCACTGGGCTGTAACAAAATGTGTAGCACTACTAGTGACCTCTAGTAAATGGTATACAGTACTATGATAGACCAGAGCTTATCTGTGTGTCTATTCTTCATCATGATCATGGTCCCTCTTCACTGGGCTGCAACAAAATGTATAGCACCACTAGTGACCTCTAGTAAATGGTATACAGTGCTATGATAGACCAGAGCTTATCTGTGTGTCTATTCTTCATCATGATCATGGTCCCCCTTCACTGGGCTGTAACAAAATGTATAGCACTACTAGTGACCTCTAGTAAATGGTATACAGTGCTATGATAGACCAGAGCTTATCTGTGTGTCTATTCTTCATCATGATCATGGTCCCCCTTCACTGGGCTGTAACAAAATGTATAGCACCACTAGTGACCTCTAGTAAATGGTATACAGTGCTATGATAGACCAGAGCTTATCTGTGTGTCTATTCTTCATCATGATCATGGTCCCTCTTCACTGGGCTGCAACAAAATGTATAGCACCACTAGTGACCTCTAGTAAATGGTATACAGTGCTATGATAGACCAGAGCTTATCTGTGTGTCTATTCTTCATCATGATCATGGTCCCCCTTCACTGGGCTGTAACAAAATGTATAGCACCACTAGTGACCTCTAGTAAATGGTATACAGTGCTATGATAGACCAGAGCTTATCTGTGTGTCTATTCTTCATCATGATCATGGTCCCCCTTCACTGGGCTGTAACAAAATGTATAGCACTACTAGTGACCTCTAGTAAATGGTATACAGTGCTATGATAGACCAGAGCTTATCTGTGTGTCTATTCTTCATCATGATCATGGTCCCCCTTCACTGGGCTGTAACAAAATGTATAGCACTACTAGTGACCTCTAGTAAATGGTATACAGTGCTATGATAGACCAGAGCTTATCTGTGTGTCTATTCTTCATCATGATCATGGTCCTCCTTCACTGGGCTGTAACAAAATGTATAGCACTACTAGTGACCTCTAGTAAATGGTATACAGTACTATGATAGACCAGAGCTTATCTGTGTGTCTATTCTTCATCATGATCATGGTCCCTCTTCACTGGGCTGTAACAAAATGTGTAGCACCACTAGTGACCTCTAGTAAATGGTATACAGTACTATGATAGACCAGAGCTTATCTGTGTGTCTATCCTTCATCATGATCATGGTCCCCCTTCACTGGGCTGCAACAAAATGTATAGCACCACTAGTGACCTCTAGTAAATGGTATACAGTGCTATGATAGACCAGAGCTTATCTGTGTGTCTATCCTTCATCATGATCATGGTCCCCCTTCACTGGGCTGCAACAAAATGTATAGCACCACTAGTGACCTCTAGTAAATGGTATACAGTGCTATGATAGACCAGAGCTTATCTGTGTGTCTATCCTCCATCATGATCATTGTCCCCCTTCACTGGGCTGCAACAAAATGTATAGCACCACTAGTGACCTCTAGTAAATGGTATACAGTGCTATGATAGATCAGAGCTTATCTGTGTGTCTATCCTTCATCATGATCATGGTCCCCCTTCACTGGGCTGCAACAAAATGTATAGCACCACTAGTGACCTCTAGTAAATGGTATACAGTACTATGATAGACCAGAGCTTATCTGTGTGTCTATCCTTCATCATGATCATGGTCCCCCTTCACTGGGCTGCAACAAAATGTATCACACCACTAGTGACCTCTAGTAAATGGTATACAGTGCTATGATAGACCAGAGCTTATCTGTGTGTCTATCCTTCATCATGATCATGGTCCCCCTTCACTGGGCTGCAACAAAATGTATAGCACCACTAGTGACCTCTAGTAAATGGTATACAGTGCTATGATAGACCAGAGCTTATCTGTGTGTCTATCCTTCATCATGATCATGGTCCCCCTTCACTGGGCTGCAACAAAATGTATAGCACCACTAGTGACCTCTAGTAAATGGTATACAGTACTATGATAGACCAGAGCTTATCTGTGTGTCTATCCTTCATCATGATCATGGTCCCCCTTCACTGGGCTGCAACAAAATGTATCACACCACTAGTAACCTCTAGTAAATGGTATACAGTGCTATGATAGACCAGAGCTTATCTGTGTGTCTATCCTTCATCATGATCATGGTCCCCCTTCACTGGGCTGCAACAAAATGTATCACACCACTAGTAACCTCTAGTAAATGGTATACAGTGCTATGATAGACCAGAGCTTATCTGTGTGTCTATCCTTCATCATGATCATGGTCCCTTTCCCTGGGCTACAACAAAATGTGTAGCACCATTAGTGACCTCTAGTAACCAGGACGTGAATATTCAGTAATGCACAACGTAAATTGTAAAGTCAATTCCCTTCACATAAATTGTTTATCTTACTCATGTTTTATGGCTACAGGATATGTTTACCATTTTAGATGACAGTTTTTGTTTATAGTTGATGCTATGGAGCATGAAAAATGAACTAGAAATGTGTGTATAGCCTAGGAAGTGGTGTTCATTGCTTTAGTACGTGCTAATTGTGGTACCAGGAAGAATCTAAACATGTGTGATAGAAAGAAGCAGTACTACCTTGTCTTCAAGCGTTCTGAGAAACAGAATTTCTACTTATTTTATATGTAATTTTTGTACTTTTACTCTACTGTACATTTTATACACCCTAAATATACATAATTGCAAACTTATTACGTTTTACTGGATAAGGGAAATGGGATTCATTTTCAGGAAGTTGCTATCAATACAGTTATTTTGTACTACACGACCTGCAGTATTCATGTTTTTGTAGCACTGCAGGCTTTGGACTAAATTATGCTGCTGCGCCTTTATGTTTCTCTGTGTAAGTTTTAGGAATTCTCTACATTCGTGAAAGGTAATTACTAAAAGAATATAATAGAAGAAAATTATAAGCCTCATTTATCTATTTACTTCATGTTGATCAAGATAAACATTTACAGAAATAGTATGATTTCAATTTCATTGTAGGTACAGAGTAGTCAAATCTTTAAAAAAATAGGTTCCTATATTGTGCCATTGAAATTCCTTACTGTGCACGACATCACAAGAAACAGTTGAATGGTAACTTAGCCTTCAAAAAGTATTTTAAAAGCCAAAATGATAACAATAAATAACTAAAAATTGGTTAATGCTACAAAGATGTATTTTACATAAAGTGTGTAAATTAACAAGATGTGCATCCTGTTACAGTTTACCAGTTATATAAAGTTAAGAATGAAGAGAACTTCACAGAAATTTGAAGACGTTCACTTTAATTATGGTATTGCAACATGTTATAAATTGGTATTTTAATAAAAACTATTGAAGCTATTTTTGAGAAAATAAAAAGTAGTGAAAATGTTTCCATGTTAAGGGTAGTTATGTGTGGGTGGATTTTCTTGAAAATCTTTATGTCACAACCTTGGAAGATGCTGAACTTAACCAAGTTTGGTTTGTCTAAATTTCATTCTTAAGTTATGCTGTTGATGGTCATGGACATCAAAACAAGTTTTTCCAGTGAAATCTCTGTATCAAATTTTTCGGTGCAATAATACTTGCTTTAACTATACTGTTTTGTTTTTTTTAATGTTTTACTTCATGGATCAATACAGGTATAAATAATTTTGCTTTTCTGGTACTTAGTTGTAAATTTGTTTTTTGGCATTGGAGTAGATACATACACTCTAAAATTTTCTGCCGTAAACGATTTCCTGTTATCAGTAACACGTTCCTGTATGAAGAAAAGCTTCTTTCAATGCAACATGACGTCATTTGAGTATAGAACATATATGACAGGGCAGCAAGTTTAGGGGTAATTTTCCTGTATACTTTTCTCCCTGCAATACTAAATTTATGATTTTCATATCTTCAAAAGCAGGATTTCATTGAAGAATCTTCTACAACTTCGAAGAACATGCAACTCCCACTGGTCCAGGTATTTAATTTATTGGAAACATTGCCAATGATATTTAGAGCATCTTTCAGTGTCAAAGTTGTAGCTTCTGGTATAAAACAAAAATGTGTCTTAATGTATGTAAGGGAAGCGGCAAGAGTGAGGCACTCGAGTGGTTTCTTAGCCTTGGCAATGCAGGAAGCTTCTGTTTCATTCAATTTATGCTGGCCCTTGTAGCCGTGGTCGCTAGAGCGTGTAGCTTTGGCGTTCTGCCAAACTGAGGGTTGCGGGTTTGAGTACTGCCATGGGTATGGGTGTTTGTATGTGTGTGTTGTATGTGTAATTGCAGTAATAAGCAGTAAAGTAAACAGTAAAACAAGTAATCATAAACTGTGTAAACAAGGGAGCTTAAGAAGAAAGAAAAAAAAAAGACACTCAATAGTCTGCTGATATTGCAGGCTCTGGTAGCCTCGGTCACTGGAGTGTGTAGCTTCGGCATTCCGCCAAGCTGAGGGTTGCGGGTTCCCGCCATGGGCATGGGTGTTTGTCTGTGTGTAATTGCGGTAATAAGCAGTAGTGAAAAACAGTAAAAACACAGTTCAAAAGAAAGAAAAAAAAATTCATTGACGGCAGTTTTAATGTCTCTTAAGTGCTCGGCATAGTAAATGGCAGCAGACAGCCAAGTACGCTCCTCCTGACCTTCTATCAGCTGCATCCAGGTGTCACCACGTCACATGTGTTGTGTTTTAACTGTAGTAACTTGAATTATCTACTGGCTATAAGTGGTGGAAATAATTTTACAAGTTTCAATCTGAAAATAACATTCTTCATTTCGAAAAAGGAAAACAGGTATTTAGGTGTAATGAAATTCACATATTCTGCTCCAGGAAGTGTGAAATGAGTATATATCTTGAAATGTGTTAGTTAAATAGCAAGGAAAATTATAGGTCAAAACCTAAAAATCCGGGCCCTACTGATAAGCAACAGACCTACTGTTATCATTCAAACAAAATGTGGTTTATTAATCAGATTCTGTTGAAGTATTTAAAGATTTGACTGTTTATTTACTTGTTTTGCTATTGCAGAAGATTCACCCTGCTCGTCACACTCACAAGCAATGGATAGATTTGAGTGTAATGTTGGTCATATTGCAGCAAAACATTGGGAAGTGCTTAACCGTAATTCTTTTCTGATGTTATTGTTTATTCTTCAGTATACAGTTAACATTCTGCTCATACTTAGGGTCACTCGAAAATGTGCAACAATGAGTTATAGTAAGCCAAAGCAGGCCTTCCTAGTTTTAGATTGTAGTTCTGAAGTTGTTTTTTTAACCCCACTGTTGGAGAGCCAAACTTGAAGTTGTTTAGACCACACACGTACAATACAAACTTTCCAGTGGCCTTCACCCCGACATTTAAAAATCAACTTTGTATTTTAATGTTTATATATGTATGCCTCGGCTGTGTCAGTAGTAATTTGTAAAGCACGTATCTCTTAGCAGGGGTGGTGTGGCTAAAGAACAAGACTTACACAAATTATAATTGTATTGTATTTTGTTTAGTAATCCTTCACACGAATAAATAACACTTCACTATCTACTGTAGAGCTGTGAGATTATTGTTAATTGTACTTTTTAACACGTAAACTTTATATTATTCTCACCGCAATAAATTTTGATGTCTCACATTGAACACGTACCGTACCAATTGGGTACGCAATCTAAACTGGACTGGTTGGGAACACTGTCTTGTAGCGTCTCCCACCTGAATTTGTACTTTTTCTCTATTTCAAGTCTCTGATTGGCTAAGCCTACTCCAATAGAATACTTTTATTTAACTTAAGCTTTTTTCTAGTTTTTTGATTGGCTATTTTTAAACTGTTTTAAATATTACATTAATGTTGTTCCAAGAATTATTAGTAGCATTATTAAACTTTATAATTTATTGTTGTCTCAAGGTTACCTCATTGTTAGCAACTTTCGGCTTCTACTTTATAATTCTGTTTGCTACGGAAAGCAGCTTGCTTTTATTCTCAGAGCTCCTACATTGTTAAATTACAAAATACATTCACATAACATTTTTATACATGTACATAATACAATGACTGTTAATGCATTTTATATATTATTACATACACATATTGCTTTAAGGTGGGCTGTAGTTATATTTTATACTATATAATTAGACTTATATCATTTAAGTGTTAAAAATACTGCCTCAACATGTGCTCCAACAGTATGCAACATCAGCACCTCTGTGTATGTGCATACAGGTGTTGCTACACTATACACTAGGACAAGTCTCAAGCGAAAGCATTTGCTTGCTATGGTTTTCTTTGACTTTAAAGTCAGTTAGATGCATTTGGGGATCTTTGCCCTTCACAATCCATAATTTATCAATGGTTTTCAGAGTTTAGAAGCGGAAGGGATTTCCTGAAAGATCAAGACCGCACAGGACAGCATCAACAGATGAAAGCAGAGCACATTTTGTGGGAAGATCATCATTACACATATTATAAAATTCAAGAAGTCCTAAATATTGAATCGGCAGCAGTGAACACTGTCTTTAAAGAAATACCTCATGTCAGGAAGCTCTGCAGTCGTTGGATCCCCTATAAATAAGCAGAAACAGGCATTTGTGCAATGGTGCCAGGAAATGATGGGGGAAGATCCAAAAACATATTTAACAATGTAGCAGATGACGAAAGCTGGATATAATAGTATGTTCCAGGAACTCGGGAGAGGATCCCCCAACAAAAGTGAGGCAACCAAGAAATGTTGGCAAGAAGATGATCTGTTCTTTCTTCTCAGCTAATGGCGATGTTGTGACAATTCTGCTTGAAAGACAAAAGACTGTCACTGCCAGATGGTACACCACAAAGCAAAGCATCCTAAGACTGGTTGTGTGGAATTTTGTTACGCCACAATAACGGCTCTGCCCATACTACACTAGAAACAAGCAAGTTTCTGCAGGAGTCATATATTTGTCCCACCCTCCCTACAGTCCACATCTGGTCCCATGTAACTTCCTTCTATTTGCCAAAATAAAAGAAAAACATTTGAAGTCAAGGATTTGAATCGCCTGAAGCTGCTTATGAAGAATGTACGTATTTGCACTCTATACAAACAAGAATGGCATTTGGGTTTTGAAAGGATGAGACGTTGCACAGAATACAATGATCAGAATTAAGTTTATAAAATTTTATTGCATTCATTCTCAAAACATGATTATTAGGGAGGGGATTTCTTCTCTGCTGTCAGAAAGTATGCTCACTTCGTATACGTGAATTAATTATTACATTTCCATCAATTTAAACAATATTTTATGGCCCACCTGTGTGGTTGGGAATAGCATGTCTGCCTCAATTCAAGAGGTTCCAAGTTCAATTCTCCATTAGAGTGAGTTAACCGGATAAGGTTTTTTCCAGGGTTTTCCCTTATCCTGAACAATCAATGTTGAGTAAGTCTAAGCTCTATGGACTCCAGCTTCATTTGAGTGTAATTTCTACCATTTCATTCATTGACTGATATGACCTAACTGGTTAAATGATGTTTTAAAAAAAGGTTATGTTGCATATAACGCATATTTTGCCTATTTTGTTAATAAGCGTAATATTTCAGTAATTTTCAAATTATGCTGCATGTTTACCTGGTTTACATGCATATTTTATAAATAAGTTTTTATTTTGTTAATTTTATCTTCATATTTGATTTATAAATATGTATTTGTGAATATCTAAGTGGCATTGAGTCAGTCTTGAAACTTGGCAACACTGGTGGTAGCTCTCACGCAGCACAATTCATGGGTCTTGTCACATTCACCAACTTTGTAGTCATACCGTTCTTTCATGGTATGAAGCTGGCTGTTAAGGGGTTCTCAGAATTGAGTTCAAATATCATGGTTATTCTTATATGTAATATTAAATTTTATTTCTTAGTTATGTTAAGGTTTATAAAAATTGTAACCCACTAATTTATAGAAATGAAAACTTTTGAAATATTCAACTGTTAATAGTTTTATAAATACATTGCTGCAGGTTTGCAATCATTCTCCAGTTGAAATATCAGGTCTTCAATTTAGTGTATGATGGCTGTATATACCGAGCAGAGTGGTTCAGGTGGTAACATGCGTGTCTCACAGTCATAAGGTTCTGGGTTCAAACCCCCAAGGCCGACCAGTCTGACCGAGGGTTTTATCGTGGTTTTCCTCAGTCGCTAGGTGAATGCTGGGTGGGCTAATTAGATTAGATTAGATTGAATTGCATTCTGTGAGTTCACTAGCAGCCATAAAGGCTTGTGAACATAGAACATGTCAAGGAAATGTACAAAAATTACATATAAACATAAATATTACACACAATATAGAACATTTAAAATAAAAATAAAGACATATCATATACAAAATGAAACAAATAGGTGTAATTTTGTACAAAATTGAATACCTCCCTACCGTTATAAAGTTAACATTATATTTATAGACAAGAACAGTATTTTAACTTTCACTAGGCTTGTACCTTTTGTTCATTTTGTTTTATTTGATTTGTAATGCATAGCATTTACTGCCAGTTCTTAATACACACACATTTAAACAGCTTCATTAATTCTAGAGCAGGCATCAAATGTAACTGACAAATGTCGTTAATATTTATCAATACTACTTAGAGAGCTAAATATGTATTATCATCAGGATAATTTGTCATTCAGATAATCTTGTACAGAATAATATGCTTTTGAACATAGGTGCTCTTTAATAGCAGTTTTAAAGATATGGAAATTGTCAACTTTTCCCTTAAGATCATTAGGGAGAGTATTAAATATTTTTGTGGTCTCATAATATATACCTTTCTGGAAGCAAGAAAGCTTTGCACTTGGATGATGGATGTTACCCTTTTGTCTAGTGTTTATCTCATGAATTTCCATGTTTGTAATAAATGTGGTTCGATTGCATACATAGAATTTTAAGATTGAAAATATGTACATGCAAGGTAGGGTTAATATCTTCAATCTTCTAAAAAGATGTTTGCAAGAGTGTCTGCTATGGGTGCTGGAAATGATTCTTATAGCCTTCTTTTGCATGAGGAATATTCGTTTACTTTCTACCGAGTTTCCCCAAAATAATATTCCATATTCAGTGATAGAGTTGAACTATGCAAAGTATACTAATTTAAGTGTATCTATAGAACTGACATTTACCAGTGCTCGGATAGCATAACAGGCAGTACTGATTCACTAATTTTCTTATCATCTCTTTTATCAGTACATTTCACTGCCATACCAGACATTGCACTATCACCCACCCTGGATACTATGATCCTTCACAGGCTGCTGACCCAAGGCATTGGCTTGTAAGTCCTACAGCGAGGAGAGTAATCCGTTAAAGAAGAAGAAGGTGTTTGTATATCCTAGCTCCTAGCTCTTCAATATTAAAGATAGAGTTTGATAAGCTAAATAATTCAAATGGTTTCCGCAGAAGCTTTATTCACGGAGAGCTTACATAAAATTGCCTTTAATTTTTATTTTATGTCAATATGATGTCTTAATACTTTTTATTTACGGAAGCTTTCAGTGCATAAATGCATACATACATTAGAGCACAAAATTCCTGTCCATAGTGATGGGTTCCTTTTGGTTCATTTGAGCCTAAGGTAAGGTAAAGTTGAATTGTAATACAACCTGACAAGTATCCCTCCCTCCAGCCAGCTCTCCAGCACATAACATGGAGGAAACAATTCCTCTGGACAGATGATTGGATTTGCTGTCCGACTGGTACAGGTTGTTGCATACGTTGTTGTCCACGATGCTCAGAGGAACCTTCAGTAAGATGTCGCTGGGACTTTCAGCTGAAACTCAACACAGACATGTTCAGGTCGCTGAGTCAGGTTGGTTGGTTCAGAAAGTTCTTGGCCAGACACAGATTTCAAACAGCAGGGATAATTTTCAAGCTCAATCCTTTACAGCTAGAGGAATATTAAAGAGGGGGGGGGGGTTATATATAGGGAACCATTTTTAAAATATGAACTAATCCTGAGTGCAATATTTAAATAAATATACTTTATATTCACAGATTAAGGTGCAGCAATTGGAACTAAAATTAGGATAGGATGTTTTGCATATGCTAAGTGGCAAATATGTTGTGACATTAATTAATGACCACTGCAGGCCATTTTATTTCACTACAAAATAGGGTTTTTATGATGTTCTAAACTGGGAAATATTGCACTCATTTAGAAACCACTTAAATTTATAACAGAATAAAAACTTGTCCCTGATATGTTAACATGCATGTACCAGCGCTATCTAAAGTACAGTTTCTGTTGCTGTCACCTTTGGTGATATTGTCCGAGACAAGCAACATAAATATAGCACTACCAGTGTTACAATTAGAAAGTTTCCCATCCCACTAATATAGAAACATGCTATTATTTTAACAAAGGTATTAATTTTTACATTTATTTTAGCAAGGGATTCCACCCCCCAAAACCCCTACTTATGTATGCCTATGTTTCATTTATTCGGTTGTTATTGTGGTGCAAAATAAACAAGTTGAGGTTTCTTCCGTAAATCAATAAAATCAAATTATGTGCAGTGATTAAACACTATGTATCAAAAGATTTAACACAACTGAAATAAAAAAGCAATTGGAGCCCATTTTAGAAGATTCTTCCCCTTTACTTACCACTAAGTCTGAAGAAAACATTGCAAAAATCTACCATTCTGTGTTAAATGACAGATGAGCTTGCTGACATTCCAAGATCTCACTAGATAGTGTCCAGAACATTTATACATGAGAAAACTCACAGTGTGATGAGTGCAGTATTAAATAACAGACGAGCTTGCATGAAATAACATCTGCTGCTTAGTAGTTATGATTATTTATTTAAAGGTGAGTCGGAATTGTTACACTACATCACTTAAGTTTACTCACTTAACATGTTTCGGGAAACGGTTGTTCCCATCCTCAGAAGCTAATCCGACTGGCCCGTGTTGTTGGTGTTTCCGTTTTGTGGACTGGATACTGTGGTGGCATCTTGTGGTGGTGAAATGTACTTCCATAGAGGATTTGGTATCCACAGTATCCAATCCACAAAACGGAAACACCAACAACACGGGCCAGTCGGATTAGCTTCTGAGGATGGGAACAACCGTTTCCCGAAACATGTTAAGTGTGATGTAGTGTAACAATTCCGACTCACCTTTAAATAAATTCTATACACATCACTGTTTCTAGCTTCTTTTCATTACAATATCAACGTAGTTATGATTATATTTATTAGTGTGTTTTACTTTTAAGAGCTCACTGAGATTATATAGAGAAATGAAAGTAGTATGGAGCAGCGAACAGTGTGTGATAAAACAGCAAGAGCAGGATTTGCATGGGCTAGGACAGGGTGGTGAATTTGAAAGGTTTGAGAAAAGAGATTGATTTGGAGAAATGCCCACTATGCCACTGGAAAGTTAAAGAGTGTCATATAGTTTTAGAGAGTGAAGAAACGAAGTTGCTTAGAAAGAGGATAGAGAAGAGAGAAGAGAGAATGGTTAAATTTACCAATAGAAATTCAAGCTAAAAAGTTAGTAAATGTAAAATCTAGGAAAAATATAATAGAAGTAGGAAACTTTTTGGACAGAGTAAGAGCAAAATGGATGAGGAAAATTAGCAAGGAAGAGGTAAATGAGTATTAAATTAAGTAGTTTTTATTTGATATGTTGCAAGTAGGACCCAACAACTCGACAACCTCAAGGTTTGAGTTTGTTGGGTCCCAAGGTAGAGTTAGAGTATTGGAGATTAAATAAATTTATAATTGTACTTTTAGATTAGGAGGAATGCTGGATACCAGTAGTTAAGAGGTTAGTTTTCTTTATACTTTATTTTATTGTTATTTTCAGTAATTGGGTTAAAAACAAAGTTGTAAATTTGTACAATTAACTGGGTTAATAATAAACTACTATTAGTTATGATTATGAACAAATTAATACAACTCTAACAACAATAATAATGCATAATGTCTGACAAAAGAAAGGGATGGTTGTTGTGTACATAATTAAGTACACCGTGTTAAGGCAAGAGCGAAGCAATGTGTAAATTAAGTTTTAGTTAGTGGTATGGAGAAACTGAAGAAGTTTCTGCACTCGTGCACATTACCTAGTTCTGCCTTAGTGAGCTACCACCTAGTGGCATTGACATAAACTTTTAGTGAGCATTGAAACAAAGGGCAGAAAAAGGTTCGCGTGCTAGCGCATGTCTTCAAGTGTGCAAGACCTGTATACATTTGACTTATAAGGTAATTACGTCATACTAGGTTCCTTAAAACATACACAAGTTAAGATGTGCTAGCCACTCTGTAGCTATGTAAGAGGAGTAGCGTGGTAGATTTATACACTATAGGTTTTAAATTACTATATGTATGTTATGTTTAATAGCATTCAAAATAAGCAAGGAGTCAAAAGTTAGGATGCCTACGTACTCTTATATAAGAGCCAGCACTGAATACAAGACTCCCTCAAGCTACTACACGTAGATCTGAGAGAAAGTATAAGGAATAAACTTATTTCTCTATTTAGGGAAGGTATTTTGGTGCCATTTTCAAGAGTTAAGAATAGGATGCAAGTATGAACTCACCATAATCAATGTTCCCCCAGCCAGTTGCGACGGCCTTCTTTCTATTAATCCTGGGCTGTGTGTAAAGACACGCTGGCCTTATATACTTGCTGAACCGCACTGGCTTGTGTAACACCAGAAGAGCAATATCGTTGTACCGTGCTGGCGGTTTATAATCAGGATGTCTAATTATGTTAGACACCCTGAAGTCAACTGGATGTGCCCCGTCGTAGTTTGACTTCAGGTTATACTCTCCAAGGCGTACCATTACAGGTGGCCCTCTGTAAAACAAAAATCTGATGAATTCACATGACTTTCCCTACTCTTCTAGAAACTAATCCTGCAAAAACTTATTCTTTTATCTACTACTTGTCAATCGAGATAAACTTTCATTACATACTTTGTTGTGGGTATAAGAAGAATACAGTAGGTAAAGCAATAGTCAAATTTTTAAAGTGCTTCTGATGGCTTTAAAATTCTCTGCTCTTTGCATGACCACAAGAAAAAACAAATAGCAACCTACCACTTAAAACAAAAAGGATAAGTATTTGAAAATTCAAGCCAGTAACCAAGAATATCTTGGCATTGGTTAGTGTCGTAAAAGCTTACAGAAATTGTGTGAATTAAAAACATCTACTTTTTTTTAAAGTAAGTTTTTGTCTATGTCTTACAGTTAATATGTTATACAAAAGTTGTTCCGAATGAAGAGGATTTCACAAGCTATTTCCAGAAAATTCAAGATATACCTTTTATTTGTCATGTAAATATCTTAAATACATGGTATTTAAATAAAAATCATTAAAGCCATTTTTGAAAAAATAAAAAGCAAAAATTTTGCTATGTAGGGTATTTTGGGATGTAGGATTTTCTTGAAAATATTCGTGCCACATCCTTGGAAGATGCTTTTTGCTTTTGAGTTATGCTGTTTGTGCGCGTGCACACCACACATGGGCCTTTTTCTATTTTTATTGAAGGGACACTCGAAATGTATATTCAGTAAAATCGTAATATCAAAATTTTGGGTGGAATACAATACTTTCTCTACTTACTATAAGTAAGTAGTAGATAAAGTAAAAGTGAGCTCATTAGTTTATTATAGGCCAATGAAAAATACATGGGGTAGGGAAAAATATATAGACATAGTAAATAAAGAAGAGAGAGAATCTATTGCATGGTTAAGAACCGGAGCATGGAGGCTAAAAGGGCTAAGACAGGGTATTCCTCAGAACCAATGTCCGATATGTGGTGGTAATGAAGACATTGAACACATAGTATTTAAGTGCCAAGGAACAGAAAATTGGAGAAAAGAATTTTTTTAATAAGAAGTGGTTGAAGGGGGATAGAAATACACTTATGATTGAAATGATATGTAAGGACAGTAGAAGCATTGGACAGTTTTTGTGTAAAGTAAAAAATAAATGACTTTGGACAGTGGAAAGAGAAAAGTAAGAGGTAGTGCATCTTACTTTGAATGGAAAACTATAGTGAATGTGTGTTGGTTAAGTAATCAATAAATGAAAACTGAAAAACAAGTGGAAATGGGACATGAAAAAAACTGAAAAAAAAGAGCAAGATAATTTATTGACAAGAAATTGTAAAATGTAAATAAACTGTAGTGATTGTCTACTGAATGAGTGACCAGGGTCAAAGTGCAGTAGACAATCAAATTTGTAAAACTCTTAGCACAATAAATACTATACTATACATACTATACAAGACAAAAGTAAATATATGATGGCCATGAAGGGTTATTCCAATAACTATGTTGAAAACCTAATGCTTTTTAAACGTAAAAGCAGTAACACAATAGGAAATTGTTTATTTAACATCTATATTAATAAAATATAAAAAGAAAAAAATTTTGTGTGCATGCGTGTGGCAATCTCAAAAACCTTTTAGCTGATAATTCTTCCACCATTAAAAAGCCCAATTCTCTCTAATGGACATGGTCTATAAAACACCTTCTAATTTCATTTCATAAACTCCTAAAAGCTTAAAAAGAATTTACAAAGCCCTTGTACTTGAATACAAACACATTGGAGTTATAAAAGAGGATGTTTGTGAAGAAGGCTTGAACTTTTAATTCAGGATGCTTTAGAGTAGAAACTAGTTGTAACTCCATAGAATATCCATGTAAAATAAGACAAATGCTGCAGATATTTAATATACATGTAGATGGTCACAATTTAACCGCTAAGGCACAGCAAAACAAAAGAGAAGTGAATAGGGTTTTGCTCTATTTTCTCTGTATGTTATAGTCAAGATTGTTAATAGGGCGTGTAAAATGTTTGCATAAAGAAAATAAATTGAGTCAACCAATATTTTGTAATTATCTGAGAAGTTTATTTTTCTCAGTGGTCACAGACTATGCATCTTTTCCAAAGATGTCTTGGAAGTGTGGAATCTAGACATTCACCAGCTTCACCTCTGTTTCTTGTTATGTTAAGGATTTATGTATTATTTAGTAATTACTGAGTCAATTGTAACACTACATCACTTACTTGTAAAAAAACAATTCAGGAGCTAATTGCTCCCATTCTCAGTTTCTTGTCGACTGTTGCATCATTCGTCCTAGCTGTTAGCTTGATCTCTGCTGGTGGTTGGAAGAACTTCTTCAAAAGTAAGTCCCCTGGTGGGATTCCAAAATTGCAAATGCGGTTTTTGTTTTTCCAAGTATTGTTTTCCCAAATTTTAAGTTCTGTTTTCCCTGAGATGATTTTTAGTATATTTGGGTTTCTGCCAAGCTACTGCTGATTTTTCTTCCTGTTTTTGCTTTATGTAACTGAAGTGTTCTTTTGCTCTTGGTTTTATGTTTCTTTTGGTTTTCCTAATGTATATTTTTTCGCAGTGATTGCAGCTGATCTGGTTTGTTCTCATGTGAGATGTCATCATTTAATATGGAGTTTAATAAGTTCTTAATGGTGTGATTTATTTATTATTTGAAAACTAGGTAGCTTATATGTTATTAAATAACTACAAGACCAAAGAGAAGGTACCAGGGTTTAAAATGCCACCTACAATAATTATCTTAAAAATTACTAGACCATTCCAACCAATGATTGTTCCATTGCCAAAGGGTACTTATAGGCTATGCAGCATTTCCAGAACTTGGAAGTCTGTAGCTTAACAATGTCAGATGTTTCACATCCTTTTACAGGAATAGCAGGGAATTTTTCTTGTGTTATTAACAATAGCCATATGTGTATGAAATTACATTATAAGGGGTAAAGGGAAGGCAAAAAAATCCTCCAGATCATTGCATAAAAATGGAGGAGGTGAATAAAATTCATTAAAACGCATTGGAGTGTTAAAGGCTAACTGTGCAATGTCAGGCATTCAGCTAGTATGCAATAATGTTTTACCAAAGCTGTATACTCTTATATAATATACATAACACTCGGTGGTGGAGAGTGCGGAGGGTTGCCCCACGATTTTGTTTATTTTTTCATGGCGAGATTCCCTTTAGCCATCACCTGTTGTGTTCAATGTGATTTCCACGTGGTTTAACTAGGCTCTGCAGCGCAATTTCCATTGAAGAGGGCTGCGTCTAAGAACAGGAAGGGGGATGTTAGCCCACTGCTCCTGGCAGACTTTCCAGAATCCTTCAATTGTGGTGGGATGCCGAGAAGCAAGGCGCTGTTTCAGCAGACCAAATCCGCAAAAATCCATTGGCAAGGCATCTGCTGACTTCACAGGGATCCTTTTAAATGGTATCACATTGACACCCGTTTCCATAGCTTTCCAGTGGTAGTAATGCTGGGAAGACCGAGAGGTGTGACTGGATGCTTTATCCATGTGCATACAAACATTGGGGCATCCTCACCATACAACCGACAAATCTCTTCATCAAAAATTGGGTCCATAACATTCCTTTGATAGTAGGCTGCATTAATTTTTACATTGTTGGTAACTGTGAATGCGAGTTTCTCCCGAGAGCAATAACCTGCAACCACCACGAATCCCTTGGAAAACTTTTCCTTGTTCTCCCGAATAAAGCTGGAGCCCCCTTTTGGCCCACTTGATGGTAATAAATGACTCGGGGTTGTTTTGTGACACCTAGATAAACCCATACTTCATCTAAAGAAACCACCCATTGCCACTTTTCACCTGCCAGGTGGTGTTCATAGAGTTTTCTTGCATTGGGAAGCGTTCTCTGATGTGCTGCTCTTTCAAGGCGTGTCCATGTGCTTTATGGCGCTGTTCTAGACCCAAATTGTTGTGTATTATCCGATAGATGGTCCCTTTGGATACTCCAATGTGGCTGGAAATGCTTCTTTGGGTTGGTGGGTTTTCTTGACTCACTGTTGCACTCACCTTGGCTACTACTGCTTCAGGTCGTGTTAGTTGTGACCTTTTTCTTGCACACTGAGCCTCAGGTGGTAATCCATTTTTATGCAGTTGTGTTATACACCCTATCATTGAAAGGCATAACCAGCATCGGAAAGCCCAACAATGTACCCCTGCCACAAGTCAGCGATTGTTGAAGGCATTACGAGTAAACTTTGCCTCAGACTGGCCCAGCAGACAGCTGGCACTCGCAGTGAACTGATGCAATAATAAACACAAGCAGTTTGACCAATAACAGAGTGGGAGGGTTAATTTAAGTGGGGCAACCCTCCGTAGTTAACACTTTGAAAATTAATAAAACAACTTCCTGGATATTCTTGTCAGAAAAATACTTCAAAAACCTTCTAGCTGCTTTCTGGTAGCCAATATGACTTTAAATGCAGCACCTCCTCAGCGTTACCAGAAGTGACTTAACTCTTTGCTTTAGTCCTGGCAATACCTGCATCTAATGCTTTGGTTGAAAGAAACTTTTCGGCAATGAAAAGAATCGAGACCTGTCTACGAATTACAGATTTAACATTGCAGTGAAAAGAAGCTGTTGAAAAGCATGAAGAAAATTCTAGATTTTACGATACAGTAATGCACATCTTTGCAGGTAAAACCCAGCACACATACAAGACGTAGGAATGAGGACCATGATGTAAGTTAAACTTTAATTTATAAACCATAGTTATTAAAAGTAATTACAGTGAGGAGCTAGTTAACTTACACTGACAAATTGGCTTTTTGATAAAAAGTGTTAAAATTACTTTTAATACTTAAGCATTAGGAGTCGAATTTGGGAAACGTTTGCTTCATTTCCTCTGTAATTTGTACAGCACATGTTTCAGAAGCTTTCGCTTCCATCGCCAGCTGTAGGTCAACTGGTGTCATCTTCTCTCTGGTAGATGCCAGAGGCAGGATTTCAAAGTTCATAACTCTGTGTTTGTGTTTTTGGATGAAAATCTTTTCCCATACAGCGAATTCTAGAGAATGGTTTACTTCTTTTAGTAGTCCAGAGTTTGTTTCCCAAAAGTATACTGCAACGGCTGGTTTGTCTGTCTGTTTATATTTTATGTTCCAGTATGTTCTTTGGTGCTGATGTTTATGTTTTTCCAATGTATATTTCATTGCATTCTCGGCTGTTAATCTTGTAAATCCCAGGTTTAGAAGTTTTTGGTACCTGGTCTTTGGGAGGTGTTCTCAGCAGGTTTCGCAAGTTAAATTTATTTTCAGGGGCTAGTGACTTTTTCTTATACAGGGTGAATCACCTAAAACTTGCACCGCAAATATTTCGGAAATGCAAAGTGCTATTGATATGCAGTTTTCACAGCATTGATTGGTAGTCAGGGGCTCTATATTTAGCCTATAAACACATTTTAATAATTCTGAGAAAGTGTATTTTTTGAACAAACATACAATTTTTTAAATGGAACAATGCCTAGTTACATCAACAGAATAAAGGTAGGGTAAATTAGAATGTCAGTGGCATTTGTTGCAAGATTCTAGTGCAAGTGGTTTACGAGAAATCTTATTTTGAAGCTTTTACACACCAACACTTGTACAACCTGTGGTAGCATAAACTAAAGAAAAACAAAAGGGAATTACAATACTTCTGTGGATTCTTACAAGTAAAGAGAACATAGCCCTTCAAAGTTTGTGTTCCAAATGACCACCGGCAGCTTCAATACACGCTTCCAGTCTGCTATGAAAACACCCTAGTCTGCAAAGGAATGTCTTCTAGCATCTATGGCAGATGGTCTGTCAGAAGACTGCAATACTTGTGCAAATTCATTGTTCCTTCTATGAACAAAGGGCCTATGTGCTGATGGTTCATTATCCCACACCACATGTTTAAACTCCATGGACACTGGCGTTCCAACTGACGAAGCCAACGGGGATTGTCAACAGACCAATAGTGCATGTTTCTGCGGTTTACCTGGCCATGATTAGTAAATGTTGCCTCATCACTAAACAAGATACATGATGAATCTGGAGTATCATGTCTTAATGCCCATGTACAAAAGTTAACACGATTCTCCATCAGCTCTTGATGGAGAGAGATGTGATAGGGATGGAACCTATGTCAATGGAGAATGCGCAGTACACTTGCCTGACTTATGCCACTTCCACGTGCGATTGTGCAGGAACTAATTTGCGGATCTACTGCAATGGCACCCAAAACATTAATTTCTGCCTCTTCTCCAGTCACTTGTTTGTTTCTGTTACGTTTTCTAGGTGTTGCAATACCACTTTTGGTTGAAGAGGTTGATAAATAATTGCCGAGATTGTTGACGTCTATTGGGATACGTTTCTGCATACACCGTACAGGAAGGAACTGCATTCTTCCTACACTCTCCATACGCCATGAGCATGTCGGCTTTTTCTGCATTAGTAAACCCCTCTTCCACTCACGACTTACTGCTTGAACTGTCACAAACTAACTGACCAGAAAGTCGCAATGCAATCAATGAACAGAAAACACAATGCAAACAAACATAACAACATCGTACCTAGCAACTAAGCAGGTTGAATGGGACAAACATTTGTCGGGGTGGAAACTTTTCAAAATATGATTTCCCGTAAACCACTTGCACTAGAATCCTGCAACAAAGACCATTGACATTCTTATTTACCCTACCTTTATTCTGTTGATGTAACTAGGCATTGTTCCATTTAAAAAATTGTATGTTTGCTCAAAAAATACTCTTTCTCAGTATTATTAAGATCTGTTTATAGGCTAAATGTATGAGCCCCTGACTACCAATCAATGCTATGAAAACTGCACATCACTAGCACTTTCCATTTCGAAATATTTGCGGTGCAAGTTTTAGGTGACTTACCCTGTATAAAACTGGGTGGAATGTGAATTTTGTAATTTTCTTCTTGACTTCAAAGGGTATTAGGGTAGTGGTATTGCTGATTTCCTTGTTTCTTCTCAATTTTTGTATCTACCTGTTTATCATTCTGAGTTAAAACAATTGCTATTTTGGTGATTTGCTGGTATTCTTTGTTGTATTCATCTTTACTTAAAGGAGTCAATTAACCTGTGTACTAGACTGTTGAAAACTGCCTGCTGGTGTGATTTTGGTTTATAACTATTGCATTTGATGTTTTCAGTGTGGGTGAGTTTTCTGCATATCCCATGGGCTACAGCTGATGGAAACATGTCCTGTATAAATTAGTGAAGCAAACGTGTGCCAAATCTTGCCTTCACTGTTACAAAGCTTCTAAAAAAATAATTGCTTTTAATGTTGAGGATTAGTTTAACATGGACATTGCTACTTCCATCTTTGAATACTTCAGAAAATGTCATGCTCCACCAAGCTCTTCTCTTAGAATAGGAAGTGACTTCTACACTTGCACACTGACAGCAGAAGTTGTGTAGTGTATTGTATTTATTTCATCCATACAAATGTTATAGGACACGTCAGTTTAAAATACAAAGAAAATATACCACGATACATACAAATGCAGAGATATAAGATTCAACAAAATTTTAAAACACAAAGGAAAAGAATAACAACATACATGAAAGACTATACAGATTTGAGTTATAAAGAATCTTTACAAATTAACATTTTACATTAACTGCTTCATGATGTAGGAATTCATCTACACTATAAAAACTATATTACATAGAAATTAAATAAAGCCTTTTTAAATTTTTATTGGGATTCAATGTCCTTTATACGGGCCTCTCAATGAAAACATTTTAAAACAAACTTTTTTTTTTTATTTCTCAACATAATCTCCAGAGAGGTTAATACATTTGTCATACCGGTGTTCTAATTTCATTAAACCATCTCTGTAGTGCGATTTATCAAGGTCCTCAAACTAGCTGTTTACCGCATTAATGGCCTCCTCGTTGCTGTGAAATCTTCGTTCTGCAAGAAATTTGTTGAGATTAGGGAACAGGTGGTAGTCACTGGGTGCTAGATCTGGCAAATAGGGTGGATGTTCAAGCAATTCAAACTTTAATTCACAAATTTTTCCCATTGCAATGACTGAACGATGGGTCGGAGCATTGTCGTCATGAAACAAGATTTTTTTTTTTTTTTAAAATGAGGTCTTTGTCTTTTCACCTCATCACTCAAACGTTGCACTAAGCTTGCGTAGTAGTCACCAGTGATACTTTTACCCTTTTCCAAGTAATCAATAAAAATAATTCCCTGTGCATCCCAGAAAACACTCGCCATAACCTTGTTAGCTGACAAAATTGACTTTGCCTTTTTTGGAGTTGGTTCACCTGATGCAATCCACTGTTTTGACTGTGATTTACTTTCTGGAGTGTAGTGATGTATCCATGGTAATAAGCCATCTCAAAATTCATTGGGATTTTTACAGTAGAGCTCCACATTCTTAACAGAAACAGTTTTTCTATGCAACTTTTGATCAGGTGTCAACAAATGCAGCATCCATCTTGCACAGACCTTGTGAAAGCCCAAAATATTACTTAAAATATTACCTGCACGTTCTTTTGATAAGTTTACAGCCTCTACTATCTCAAACAACTTTAATCTGCGGTCTTCCAGTACTAAACGATGAATTTTTTCAATCATCTCCGGAGTTGTGACTTCCACAGAGCGTCCAGAGTGAGGCTCATCACTAGTGCTCGTACGTCCCATTTTAAACTCTGTAACCCACATTTTAATCATTGAATATGAAGGGGCAGAGTTTTTCAATGTGATGTCCATTTCCTCCTTGATTTCTTTAGGCGTTAAGCCTTTCAAATGGAAGTATTTAATCACTGCTCATTTTTCCAAATCCTCCATTTTTGTGAAAACTCTAAAGTTGTCTTGTTTAAAATGCTGTCATTCAAAAACTAAACAAGCTATTGACCTGTAACTATGGATACAAGCTAGTCTAGAGTGAAACTATACAACGCTAACATCTAACTGGCCTAGTGGTGCCATCTCTGTGTGAGGCCCAGGACTTATCAGCCAACTCTCGTATATTGAGGTAGTTTGTTATATAAGTGTAGACCAGCATATGTGGAGCTATTTTCATAGAGTTTGGTTCTGTGTGAATTTACAAATAAATTGATTTTTGCTGTAGTGCCATGTGAATGAATTTCAGCATTTGTTTTAAAGGAATTTAAGTTTTGTTTTGTATTGTTTAGTGTTTCATATATAAATATGCATGGTAATGGCAAAGTTTTATATTTTTTTAAAATATGGCTTGCAACTAGCTGTATTAAAGATATCAGCCATAATTCTTATTACTTTCTTTTGCATCCTGAAAACCTTAATGCTGTTTTTAGAATTCCCCCAGAAGATTATGCCATATACTAGTAAACTATGAAAGTATGCAAAATAAACTACCGTAACAATATGTACACTGGACATAAATTTGACTGACCTTACTAAGAAGAACATCTTACTGGGTCTTTCAATCAGGCTGTCTATATTCATTTCCCAACTTAAATTTTCATCCAATACCAAACCCAAAAATGTGTTGGTTCTTACATACTTTATCTTGTCTTGCCCCATTTTAATTTTTGGATATATAGCATTCTTATTAGGCTTATTATGGAAGCTTAGAGCCGCTGTGTTTTCTTTATTTAAACAATTTTTTAATATACTCTAAAATGTTGTATATATGATGACTAGTATTATTATCATTTGCTCCTGTTATAAAAATGCTGTGCAAAGAGTGTTACGTGCACATTCATCATGCTGTTACTTACAAGCCTGTAGATGTGCAATGAGCTGCAGTCAGAACATACAGGTCACTGATAAGAGAACCACCGCACTTCCACTCCAGCTCCCTTCTGCTGTTCTCAAACCCAATGGCTGCCTGAAACACATTATACAACTGTCCATGAATGTATCACATAAAAATAAATAGTTATATTTCAATACAGTAATCATTTTATCTTAATTTAATTGCTCAAATGGTGAAAATTGTCAAAATAATTGCATTTTAATCTTTTGTGCAGTCTTATGTATCAAAACAAAAAAGGAAATTCCAATGAATATTTTATCATTGCAGGCACACTACTTGTATTTTAAATATATTTTTAAAAATCTGATGCATTACATTCACATGACTTTCTCTACCCTCTATCCTTTCTTAGTGGGTATACAAATTATTCTTATGCAAGTTTATTTTCCTAGCTACTTCATTTTAATCGGGATAAACCTTTGCAGAAATAGCTACATTACATGTTTCGTTATAGATACAAAGAGAACAGCAATAGTCAAATGTTTAACAACTGGACGCTATATGCTGGCCTTAAAATTCCACACTGTTTCCATGACATCGCAACAAACAACTGAATGTTGACAGGTCTTTAACAGAATGGCTAAGTATTAAGCAATTCAAACCATTAATAACAGATATCTCAGAAATGGCTTATGCCACAAAAAAAGTTATTTGAAATAAATTGTGTGTTTCAAAGAGATCTGCATTTTTTGTGTAGCATGTTTTCATCTAAAACTTAATATTTACCAATTATATAAGACTATACAAAATTCCTTCTGAATGAACAGGACTTCACAGGCTATTCCCAGAAAACACTTGCCATAACCTTGTTAGCTGACAAAATTGACTTTGCCTTTTTTGGAGTTGGTTCACGTGGCACAATCCACTGTTTTGACTGTGATTTACTTTCTGGAGTGTGGTGATTCATCCATGGTAATAAGCCATCTCAAAAATTAATGGTTAAATTTACCAATAGAAATTCAAGCTGAAACGTTAGAATATGTAAAATCTAGGAAAAATATAATAGAAGTAGGAAACTTTTTGGGCAGAGTAAGAGCAAAATAGATGAGGAAAATTAGCAAGGAAGAGGTAAATGAGTATTAAATTACAGTAGTTTTTATTTGTTATGTTGCAAGTAGGACCCAACAACTCGGCAACCTCAAGGTTTGAGTTTGTTGGGTCCCAAGGTAGAGTTAGAGTTAGTAGTGGAGATTAAATAAATTGATAATTGTACTTTTAGATTAGGAGGAATGCTGGATACCAGTAGTTAAGAGGTTAGTTTTCTTTATATTTTATTTTATTGTTATTTTAAAAACTGGGCTAAGAATAAATTTGTAAAATTGTTGTAAAAAAAAAAAAAAACTTGATGCAGCAACTACACAACTGTATTGCATATGGTATAAAGAAGGTGGTGTGCCGTGTAGGACTTGAAAAAATTAGTGTTTAAGAACATGACTCATTTTTTGTCCATGGGTGTACAAGAGACACACAGAAGGATGAAGCAATAGTCAAATGTTTAAAAAGTGCATCATCATATGCCACCCTTGAAATTCCATACTCTTTATATGATATGAGAAATAACAGAATGGCAATTTAGCAATTAAAAAAAAAGGTATACAATATTTGAAAATTGAAACCAATATCAATGAATATCTTAGAAGTGCCACAACAAATTTTACATAAATTACGTGTTGTAAAAGATGTACATTTTTGTATAGTAAGTTTTTATCTATTTCTTATGGTTTACCAGTTATACAAAAGTCATTACAATAAAGAGAACTTCATGGGCAATCCCAGAAAATTCAAGATATACATTTTATTTGTCATACAGATATCTTAAACATATGGTATTTTAATCAAAATTGTTATAGCCACTTTTTGAGAAAATCAAGAATATCAAACATTTTCTATGTAAAGGGTAGTTTGCAGTGGGGGGACTTTCTTGAAAGTCTTTGTATCACATCTTTGGAAGATACTGAACTTAAATACCAAAGTTGATATTTATTCGACATTTTGTTTTGAGTTATGCTGTTCAAAGACATACACACAAACCTTTTTCTAAAAATACTTTTTCTTATTAACTTGATTCAGGAGAACCCAAAACATGTATTTCCGATAAAATCTCAGTACCTATCAATAATTCCTGTACCTACTAACTACATGATTGAGAAAGTAAAAGTACCTACAATAAAATATTAGGTTCAAAAAGAAATTCTAAAGAAATGGAAAATAAATCCCACAAACAAAGTCAGTAGGCAAATAATAATTAATAAGCCTTGTGAAAAATGAAGTAACTCTCTTATTAGGCTAAATAAGTCTTCACTTACAGGAGTTATTAGTTTTGTAACTGCACATGGAAAGTTTAGAAAACAAGTGAAGACAATGGAGCTATATCAAACAAAACCCATTTGTTGCTTGTGTTTATGAAACAATGAAATGTGAAATATATTTTACTAGAATGCAGAACCATAGAATGAAAGAGATATAAGAATCTTGGAGCCACTGCGCAGCTAGAAGCATTTGTTGCTTGTGTTTATGAAACAATGAAATAGTGAAATATATTTTACTAGAATGCAGAACCATAGAATGAAAGAGATACCAGAGTCTTGGAGCCACTGCGCAGCTAGAAACATGAGCTGATCTAATGAGACAGTGCAGTGTAGATGTTGATCCTTAGATTGAGAAACGGGAAGAGCACAAAAAGTCTGAGGTTCCTAAGGGTAACCTGCTTCCAAATTAGTGATAGCCTTACTCATGGGATATTGCTTTGTAACTTGATCCCTGCTACACATACTTGAAGATGTAATAATGCACTTCACTTCAATATTACGTCACAAACTGACTATCTAGGATGGAGAAGAGGAAACTGAGATACTGTCACCAACCATGTGAGGAAATTCTCCAGGTTCTGTTTTGTTTCCGCCAACGATGAGCTGCAAACTGGCGAGATCACATTTTTGGACCTCTAGTGTCACAGATTCAGCATTTGGTATGAGGGGTAGTGCCTCTACCACGTCCGTCACCAGCCTGGAGTACTCCCCACATTCTGTAACAATAAAAAGTACTGCATGTTCTTCATCTGAATAATGTGTAACAGCCACATGACTTTCTCTACCTAAAGCAGGCGGAGAAGGTTATTTATTTCACCTAAAAATCTGATATCAAGATTTCACTGGGACTGCTTCCGTGGTCTGATGGTAGCTTCCCATGTTCAGTTGCCGGCTGGAGGATGCGAATTTTTCTTTAGCCAGGATATTTCCCCATCCTCCATAGAGTCTGGAAGTATGAGTGAGAGTGTGTGAATTTAATGTCTGTGAAGAAAACCCAAGGTAAACAAACCCAAAGATTAACAGAATAACAAACCAGTGCTGATGAGCAATTGTTCCAAAAGCAAAGCCTCCAGTATGACCTTACATGTTAAAGTTGGCATATAAATGAAACACAAAAACAAAAAGATTTCACTGTAAATATATGTTTTAAGATCCAAAAAGCCCCCCCACCCCAATTTTGTTTTTCTTTCTCTACTAGCTACATATACTTTGTAGAGGAAATGTAGAATTCCATGCAAAAATTCAGTATCGAGGTTTTACTGAAAATACACACTTGATGTCCCCTGAATAAATAAATAAAAAAGCTTTGATATTCTAATAAAAAAAAAAGGCTAGAAACAGTGATGTGTATTGCAAAATTCAAACGACAGATGCACATCAGAAACACAACAAATCTCAGCCAGCAAGATAAAGAGCTAAAGTTCAAGAAATTCACATACCACCCAGGAACTTTTCACAAATTTAAGAAGATTTTCATGAAACATAACATCAGCCTAGCTCCACAGAACAAATTTAACATAGAGAAATTACTTTGTAACAAGTTAAAAGACCCCATCCCACAAGACAAAAAAGCTGGAATCTACAAAATCAATTGTTCAGATTACAATAAAGTATATATAGGTAAGACAAAAAGAAACCTAGAAACTAGGCTAAAGGAGCACATGAGATGTATCAAATACAAACAAATGGACAAATCTGCAGTTTCACACCATTTTTGGATCACTAATCACAACATCAAACCCAATATTACATAGTCAAACCAGCCAAATTTGCAGCCGAATTAGATGCATGGTAGAAGATCACCATTCTAAAACACAACACACATCTAATGAATTTTGATTTGCCGCCACCAAATCCTCTCTGGAAGTACATTTCACCACCACAAGATGCCACCACAGTATCCAGTCCACAAAACGGAAACACCAACACGGGCCAGTCGGATTATCTTCTGAGGATGGGAACAACTGTTTCCCGAAACATGTGAAGTGAGTAAACTTAAGTGATGTTAGTGTAACAATTCCGACTCACCTTTAAATAAAAAAAAGAAAGCGCTTTTAGAGAAGTGAGTGTGTGTGCAAACGATAGGGACAAATAGAACAGCACAACAGAAAAACAAAATAACTGACAAATATCAAACCTGGCCTTCAAGTTCTAATTCTTCTAAAGATGTGATAAGTTGATTTTCAAAAAAATCTGCTACAAACAACCCTTTACATAGAAAATCTTTCATCATTGATTAAAATACCATTTGAGACTTTACATGATTTACAAAATGTATATCTTGAATTTTGTGTAATAACCTGTGAAGTCCTCTGCACTCTAAATTCTGTATATCTGGTAAACCATAAGAGATAGACATCCATAAAAAATATCTCATTGAAATATACAACTTTTTATTTAATTTGTTTACGACTGTGAAATGGAAAAAAATGTGTGTGTATATATATACAGGGTGAGCCAAAAGACTCCGAACTGCCTGCACGGTGTTTTTCCTGTCTGCATCCTAGGCGCTCATTGCCGTCTGCTGCTATCATAGAAAGGCGCAAATGAAACCATACAACATTTTTAAAACTACTTTTAAAGGCTTTACTTACCAACTTTATGAAAGGAAATGCTGAAACTGGCCACCGTCGTTGTCCATACATTTTTGGCACCTCTTTAGGAAACTATCCATTATGGAATTTTTGGGGGGAATTTTCCAAACGATGACCAATGTCATCTAATATTTCTTCGGTAGGAACCAAACACCATCTTTTAGATTTCTTAGCCTGAACACTTCCTGTGACCTGAAATTTACTGTAAAGTTCATGGATTGTTGTACGGCCTGGAACTTTTACACCTGGAAATCTTTCTGCAAATCGTACTTTCATTTGGCGAGCTGACCGAGTTAACACATACGAATAATAAATAAATACACGCTGTGCAGTAGAAAACATATACTGAGGCATAATATACTTTGTGACTAAGTACAGGATAAAATAATAAATAATCGTAATAACTGAACTACATCACATCACTGTAAACTCAAAACTGCACTTCACACTGCAAAACAAAACCACAACAGCATGACTTTGTTTATAGCAGCAGTGTGTTATCATGTTTTTATCATATTTCCACACATCGAGTGGAAAAACATCGCGCAGTCGGTAATATTGTTAATAAAATACCCCTCTGGGGTAACTTAAAACATAAAGTGTATAAGACAAACCCATACACCCTGGAAGAATTAAAACAAAATATCCGCCAGGAAATTTCTCAACATGAACTACGGCGAGTGAAGGATAGTTTCGTAAAGAGGTGCCAAAAATGTATCGAGAACGACGTTGGCCAGTTTCAGCATCTCCTTTCGTAAAGTTGGTAAGTAAAGCCTTTAAAAGTAGTTTTAAAAATGTTGTATGGTTTCATCTGCACCTTTCTAGGATAGCGGCAGACGGCAACGAGTGCCGAGGATGTGTACAGGAAAAATACTGCGCAGGTGGTGCTGAGTCTTTTGGCTCACTCTGTATATATATATATATATATATATATATATATATATATATATATATATATATATATATATATACACACGGTTAAAATAGTAACAACAAATATAATAACATTAGTAGAGTATAGTAGGATGGTATGTATTACTATTTCTAACAAACCTAAAACATTCTTAAGTAATCAGAATTAATTTGCAGTGAATTTTTGTAAGCATATATTCCATCCCTAACAAATTTGGATAAACTATTATTACAGAAACGCACTGATATATTGTATAGGATATTCTGTGACAGAAATTTTATAAAAATGTGACTTAATATGCTGCAATCTCTTGTAATGTATGTCAAATAACTATTAGCTGTTATCGAAATATTTGTTTTTAAATGTTTTAAATTTTGCATTGAACTATCATATTATAAAACATGTTATTTTTTCCCACATGGGTTCATTAGCAACAAAAACTGACTACAATAAGTGAACAGTTGTGTTTTGTTTTCTGTATTGTGCATGTAACCAAATTCATATTGTTTAATTGATATTATTTCTAGTGAGTACTGTTACGTGAATAGAAGAATCACTTTTACTTTCTTTACCATGTAGATAGTAAAAATGCAATAACGAGATTTTACTGGAAATACATGTTTTGAGACCTCCCGAATACAAAAAAAAAGCATATTTAGAAAAAGGTATCCATGTATTGTCTTCCATGGTGTAGTGTTTACCATGCTAGCCTCTAGTTCCTGAGGTCGTGGGTTCAAACCTGGCGGAGGGTGATGGATTTTTTTTCAGGTGTAAAAATCCTTAGCATGGCTTCCTTCGAGAGGGAAGTAAAGCCGGTGGTCCTGTGTCATAGATTTACGGCACATAAAAGAAACTCAAGCCTGAGCAAAATTACCGGTGTTTCACATCCAACATGGAATAGGACGCTAAGGACCAAAGTAGTTTAAGAGCATCCATAAATAAAACTCAGTTTAATTTGTGTTTGTATGTGCATAACTCAAAAACAAAAAGTCTGATAAATATCAACATGCTATTTAGGTTCCATACCTTTCAAACATGTGACACAAAGATTTTCAAGAAAGTTCCCCCACTGCAAACTACCCTTTACATGGAACATTTTTAAAAGTTTTTGATTTTCTAAAAAACGGCTTCAACGATTTTGATTAAAATACCATATATTAAAGATATCTACATGATGAATAAAACATATATTTTTAATTTTCTGAGCATAGCTGTGAAGTCCTCTTATTCGGGAGGAATTTTATATAGTCTTGTAGAACTAATAAACGTTAACAATTTATTTCAAACAACCTTTTTTTCTAGCAACAGCCATTCCCAGATATCCATTGTTAATGGTTCAATTTGTTCAAAGCTTTGTCATTCTTTTTAAGTCCCATCGATTTTCAGTTGTTTCTCGCGATGTCATGGAAACAGTATGAATTTTAAGGCCAGCATATAGCGTCCACTTGTTAAACATTTGACTATCAGTGTTCTCTTTGTATCTATAACCAAATGTGTAATGTACCTATTCCTGCAATGGTTTATTTGGATTAAAATGAAGTAAATAGAAAAATGAACTTTAGTAAGAATAATTTGTAAACCCACTAATAAACGAGAGGATAGAGAGTCATTTGAATGTAACATATAAGATTTTTATATAAATACTATAATTACAGTTTCTGGCAAAACAAACACCACTGAAGTTATTGATCGTTTGCTGTCCATGTTTCCATAACAGTGAAGTGTTTATTTATTGTAAATGATAGTTTGACACATTGTGAATTCAGTTTTGTGTTGATCTTTGCAATCATAATAATTAAGTTTTATTTATTTATGGACGCTCTTTAAGTGCTATGGTTCTTAGCGTCCCATTCTATATTGGGCGTGAAAGACCGGAAATTGTGCTCAGGCTTTGCTGTTCTTTATCAGGCTTGAGGTTCTTTAATGTGCCGTAAATCTATGACACGTGAGTGCTGGCTTTACTTCCCTTCCGAAGGAAGCCACGCTAAGGATTTTTACACCGAAAAACATGCATCGCTCTCCGCTGGGTTCGAACCTGCAACATTGGGAACTAGATCACAAGGATGACATATCTGCAATTATGGTTCACACAAAAGAAGAGAAAGTGTTTATCATGGAACACTATTTCCAGAGTGAACAAGTTTGCTTCTTGTTAGGGAGGAGGCAGTTCTATTGGCAAGGATCAGTCCTATGCCAAGCAGGTCACCCGCAACTACTTCTCCAGTCAAAAGTGTAGCCTATGACAAACATCACTGAAACTTGCTTTGAGCAATGGATCATTTTGGTAGAAGTTTAGAACTGGTTGGATTTGCTCAGCATCCAACAGGAAGGGATGAACAAGCAACAACACTTTGGAGATTGCCAGATTTCTCTCCATTCCTGTATCCTACCTACTCCCCAGATTTAACAGCCCCTGATGCCACATATGGGACATGCTGAAAGAGTTAGTTTTGAAAACAAATAACTACAAATATTCGAAGAAAATAACATTATTTTTGTGTCCTTAGAACGTTATTTGTTCATCAACATGTTCAGAATCATTATGAACAATGTGTGGCACATGATGGTACCCATTCTGAACGAACATAATGAACTAATATTTCAGTATTTTTCTAAAGCTTTTTGGGAAACCAAAATGAAGTTATTTAACACTTGTAGGCACAAACTGAGATGTTTATTATTCTAGCTTCACTTTCACACCAAGAGTATAAAAAAGAATACAACAAGATCCTGGAAATCATGCTTCACCAAAAAGATAGTAGACAGGAAGATGAATTCAAAAAGAAGAAACAAATAAAGGAAACCACCACACTAAGCAACATGAAAGAAACTAAGAAATTCAAAAACTTTACTTTCCAGCCATGGGCCTTCCAGAAATTCACAAAATATATTATAATGCTACAGTGGCATAGGTAAAATTCTTTTATTTTTACATTCTGTACTATGTATAGTAAACAGGGGAAGTATTGCATTCCGCCCAAAAATTTGATACTGAAATTTCACCAGAAATACATGTTTTGAGGTGCCCTGAATTCAAATAAAGCATTTTTGGAAACGTGTCCATGTGTTTGTCTGTGAACAGTGTAAATCAAAAACAAAAGCTGGATGAATACCAAACTTGGTATTTAGGTTTAATAACTTCCAAAAATGCGACATGAAAATTTTCAACAAACTCCCCCCACCCCAAGCTATCTTTTACATGGAACATTTTTCAAAGTTTTTGATTTTCCAAAAAATGGCTCTTAACAATTTTGATTAAAATACCATATATTAAAGATGACAAATACAATGTATAGCTTGAAGTTTCCGGTAATAGCCTATGAAGTCCTTTTCATTCCAAGGGAATTTTGTGTAATCTTGTATAACTGGTAAACGTTAAGTGATAAGCTAAACACATAATACACAAAAAATGCAGATCTCTTTAAAACACACAATTTATTTAAAATAAGCTTTTTTGTGGCATAATTCGTTTCTAAGATATCCGTTATTAAATATTCAAATTCTTCATTTCTTGGTCATTCTCTTAAAATCCCTTCAACATTCAGTTGTTTGTCGCAATGTCATGGAAACAGTATGGAATTTTAAGGCAGCATATAGCGTCCAGTTGTTAAACATTTGACTATCGCTGTTCTCTTTGTATCAATAACAAAATGTGTAATGTAGCTGTTTCTGTAAAGGTTTATTTGGATTAAAATGTAGTAGATAGAAAAATAAGCTTTAGTAAGAATAATTTGTGTACCCACTAATAAACGATAGATGGTAGAGAAAGTCATGTGAATGTATCACATCATATTTTTTTCAAGTGTGATCTTAATAATTATATATATAAAATCATGCAATAACCAAATGCCAGTAACCAATGTGTTATCTCCAGTTGCCTTATTATCTACTTCATTAATTATACTTTAAATCCTATTCATTAAAATTATTGGATGACAGAGTGCAAGATTTCTGTCAGTTGAATTTACAAACAATTCAGTTTGTCCAGGCCTTCCATCCAGCTATACATGCATACCCACAACTGTTGGTCATATTGACTTTTGCAAAAACATTGTTACTTTGGCAGGTTGACATTACACCCACCATTAGTGTGTTTACATTTCACTTATCCTAAAGGACTTTAAATATAGTCCAATCTACTTTATGTATATAATCCATTGTGGTGTCTGCATTTTCATTATGTTTATGGCGAACATTCTGGATCTGTATTTGTTGTTTCCCAGCATTCAGTTTTTATGGCTATACATATCAAAGTACATATATTTAATTTTAAATTGTTATTCCTATTTGCAATTTTGATTTTTATTTGTATTTTTAGATTTCAGGGGGTCTTCCCTGAATGTTAGCCCCAGTTTTAACAAATGCTCTGTGAGAAACATACTCAGGACCAATACAAAGGACAAAAGCTTCTGGTATTCATGAAAATGTATTATGTCAAGATTGCAAGAAAATGTAAATAGGGAAGATAAAGTTTAAGGATTAAAGAACACTATGAGAAATGTGAAATATAAACAAGCAGATAAATCAGCAGTTACAGAGCATTTTTGGTCCACAGATGATCAGCTGGAAGAGAAACCAAAGCTTTTAAAGGCCCTTAGAAGACCAACAGAACTCTTCATTTGGGAAAAACTATTCACACATAAAAATAAGCACAATATATTAAACTTTGACATCTTATTGTGCAGTACGTCCACCAGAAAATGCTATCTTCAAGTCACAGGAGGAAGTGAGATAACAGTCTCCAAGACAAGTACGAGGGTCGGCTAATAAGTCCCGGACCTCACACAGAGATGGCGCCACTAGGCCAGTTAGATGGTAGCATCATATAGTTTTACTCTAGACTAGCTTGTATCCATAGTTACAGGTCAATAGCTTTTTAGTTTTTGAATGACAGCATTTTAAACAAGACAACTTTAGAGTTTTCACAAAAATGGAGGATTTGGAAAAATGAGCAGTGATTAAATACTTCCATTTGAAAGGCTTAATGCCTAAAGAAATCAAGGAGGAAATGGACATCACATTGAAAAACTCTGCCCCTTCATATTCAATGATTAAAATGTGGGTTACAGAGTTTAAAATCGGACGTACGAGCACTAGTGATGCGCCTCACTCTGGACGCTCTGTGGAAGTCACAACTCCAGAGATGATTGAAAAAATTCATCGTTTAGTACTGGAAGACCGCAGATTAAAGTTGTTTGAGATAGCAGAGGCTGTAAACATATCAAAAGAATGTGCAGGTAATATTTTAAGTAATGTTTTGGGCTTTCACAAGGTCTGTGCGAGGTGGGTGCTGCATTTGTTGACACCTGATCAAAAGTTGCATAGAAAAACTGTTTCTGTTAAGAATGTGGAGCTCTACCGTAAAAATCCCAATGAATTTTTGAGATGGCTTATTACCATGGATACATCACTACACTCCAGAAAGTAAATCACAGTCAAAACAGTGGATTGCATCAGGTGAACCAACTCCAAAAAAGGCAAAGTCAATTTTGTCAGCTAACAAGGTTATGGCGAGTATTTTCTGGGATGCACAGGGAATTATTTTTATTGATTACTTGGAAAAGGGTAAAAGTATCACTGGTGACTACTATGCAAGCTTACTGCAACATTTGAGTGATGAGGTGAAAAGACAATGACCTCATTTGGCAAAAAAAGAAAAAAATCTTGTTTCATGACGACAATGCTCCGGCCCATCGTTCAGTCATTGCAATGGGAAAAATTTGCGAATTAAAGTTTGAATTGCTTGAACATCCACCCTATTTGCCAGATCTAGCACCCAGTGACTACCACCTGTTCCCTAATCTCAACAAATTTCTTGCAGGACGAAGATTTCACAGCAACGAGGAGGCCATTGATGCGGTAAACAGCTATTTTGAGGACGTTGATAAATCGCACTACAGAGATGGTTTAATGAAATTAGAACACCGGTATGACAAATGTATTAACCTCTCTGGAGATTATGTTGAGAAATAAAAAAAAAAATTGTTTAAATGTTGTTTTCATTGAGAGGCCCGGGACTTATTAGCCGACCCTCATATTCAGTAAGTTCTGGTGTGAAAGTGAAGCTAGAATAATAAAAATCTTAATTAGTGCATGCAAATGTTAATATTTCAGTGTCACTGTATATAAGGGGTTATGTGATGGGTAGAGAAGGTATGCTTCATGCAGTTGTCAAATTTCACTACTCCTCTACGTTGTGAGCAAGCAAAGCACCATGAGGATACGTACTTATCTCGCTGACTCTCTTGCTGTTACTGCCTGGTGCTGAAGGTCGTCTCGGTGGTGACTCTGATTCTCTCTCACCGTCTGGGCCCACTGGGAATAATAACGTTGGCTTCTCTGTGGTGTATGAACCACTGCCAGGTCTGAAAGGCCTGTTTTCTGAAGATTCAACTAAAGGCCTGGTGTTTTCATTTGGATATCTATTGTTATTATTGTTCGATGAAGGCCTAGTATTTCCATTGGGATATTGCTGATTATTGTTGTTTGATGATGGCCTATTGTTAGGATATAGCTGATTATTATTTGATGAGGGCCTATTGTTAGGATATTGCTGATTGTTATTGTTTGATGATGGCCTATTGTTAGGATATAGCTGATTATTGTTGTTTGATGATGGCCTATTGTTAGGATATAGCTGATTATTATTTGATGAGGGCCTATTGTTAGGATATTGCTGATTGTTATTGTTATTTGATGAAGGCCTATTGTTAGGATATTGCTGATTGTTATTGTTATTTGATGAAGGCCTATTGTTAGGATATAGCTGATTGTTATTGTTGTTTGATGATGGCCTATTATTAGGATATTGCTGATTGTTATTTGATGAAGGCCTATTGTTAGGATATAGCTGATTGTTATTTGATGATGGCCTATTGTTTGATGAAGGTCGGCTGTTTTCATTAGTGTATCGCTGGTTAGTGCCATCAAATGATGATGGTTTGCGAAGGGGTCTTGGAGTTGTAGAACTGGTGGCATAGTACAGCTGGGTATTCAAACTCTCTCCACAACATACTATTGGCGTCCTTGACTGGAAGCCACAGATGATTGGCCGCATGCCAAGACGACCCAGCATCACTGCTGGTGTGCACTGTGATATAACTGTGCACACTCCAATATCACCATTCTTCAACGTACACAAGTCTCCCACTGTGAAACAAGAGAACATACTATTTAGTATCAGTTTGTGCAAAACAGAGGCAAACTTGCTAAATATTTGTATCAGCTGCAAAATCATAGCTTACTATATTATACAGTGTCTCTGAAAATGAATGGTGGGCCTTCATAATCGAGCCTGGATGTTAGGCGAAATGCCAATTTTACTGGAGTTGTGTGGATATAATCATGTTTTGAGATATTTGGAAGGGATAGAACCACATTTTATTCTTTCTTTTTAAGATTTAGTTGCCTGTTTGAATTATACACAGCAATTGTTGGCTGTTTTAAATTAACTTAAACTTTCTACATTTATTTTCAATCTTGATATTTGATTCAGGGAACTCTAGATGATAGGCAGTTTACGTTTGAATGTGGCCATCTTATAATTTTTGGTATCTGTTAAGGGTTTGGCATCTCTCATTGAAAGTGGGTTCCCAATCAGGAAAACATTTTGACGAATAGGAACAGTCAGTTACTGTCCTGAAAACTGACATAGCATCATTTACTTATGATACCTAACTTCTCAGTTATATTAGTGAATCTGGTGCATATGTGTTTTTAACTGATGAAACAGTTTTATTGTATAAGGGTTGTGAAAAGTATTTTTTCACTCAACACTTATCAACAACAAACCACAAATCTGCTCTCACTTCAAAGAGTGGTGATAAGAAAATAAGGCCACATTTAGCAAAGAGACACAGTTTTCATTAGATTTGTGCACATCATTAGTTGATACCAGCAGAATGTAACACAAGAACACTTACAGCAATATATTATGGTAATATATAATTTCCATAATTTTGAACCAATATTGGTTATTAAATATGAGCTTTTAAAATTTATAATGCTTTTTTGATTGTTATAGGTGCCTAAACATCTAGGCTGTGTTTATGAAGTATTTCAGGGGTAGTGCTGCTGGTACCACTTGTGTGCAGAGGAAGGAAACAGAAGCGTATAAGAATTGTGCATAAAACATTGTTTCCAAGTATGTGTTCCCTCATTTGAACAGGCACATTAAGCAATGCATGCTCTGCCAATAGTTTTCTAAAGCTTGGAGCCAATTCCAGATTGAACACGTTTTCACAGTGCTCATAAGCACTGTGTGCTAGGGTGTATGTTTCTATATGGTTCTTATGGGAGAGGTGGAGCCATGATTGCTCTGACTCAGAGCTTACGTTCCACCTGCTAGAACAAGTAAAGCACACACCCTAGCGACAATGGAGGAATACACATACCCTGCTCAACCTTCCTTTAATACAGTGTACCATCAAGTTAATGCTAATGTGTTTGGAAACTCAAATTAATGCTTACTTAAATCAAATGCAGAAATGATACAGCAAAGTTTCCTTATAAAAAAATACAGTGTTTTGAATATAAATATGTCATTAGGTCTTGAAACAATTATTTCAATATTTGTATATTTGTAGATGGGTAGATAGGTGTGTGGGTGGGTGGGTATGTAGGTGTGTGAGTAGGTAGGTAGGTGTGTGAGTAGGTCAGTAGGTGTGTGGGTGGGTAGATAGGTGTGTGAGTGGGTAGGTGTGTGGGTGGGTAGGTAGGTGTGTGAGTAGGTAGGTAGGTGTGTGAGTAGGAAGATAGGTGTGTGGGTGTGTACATGTGTGAGTAGGTAGGTGTGTGAGTAGGTCAGTAGGTGTGTGAGTAGGTCAGTAGGTTTGTGGGTGTGTACGTGTGTGAGTAGGTAGGTGTGTGGGTGGGTAGGTGTGTGAGTAGGTCAGTAGGTTTGTGGGTGTGTAGGTAGGTAGGTGTGTGAGTAGGTAGGTGTGTGGGTGGGTAGGTGTGTGAGTAGGTAGGTGTGTGAGTGGATCAGTAGGTTTGTGGGTGTGTAGGTGTGAGTAGGTAGGTAGGTGTGTGACTAGGTAGTTAGGTGCGTGAGTAGGTAGGTGTGTGGGTAGGTAGGTGTGTGAGTAGGTAGGTGTGTGGGTGGGTAGGTGTGTGAGTAGGTCACTAGGTTTGTGGGTGTGTGGGTGGGTAGGTGTGTGAGTAGGTCAGTAGGTGTGTGGGTGGGTAGGTGTGTGAGTAGGTCAGTAGGTTTGTGGGTTGTAGGTGTGTGAGTAGATAGATAGGTGTATGAGTAGGTCAGTAGGTGTGTGGGTGGGTAGGTGTGTGAGTAGGTCAGTAGGTTTGTGCGTGTGTAGGTGTGTGAGTAGGTAGATAGGTGTGTGAGTAGGTCAGTAGGTGTGTGGCTGGGTAAGTGTGTGAGTAGGTCAGTAGGTTTGAGGGTAGGTCAGTAGGTTTGTGGGTGTGTACGTGTGTGAGTAGGTAGGTGTATGAGTGGGTCAGTAGGTGTGTGGGTTGGTAGGTGTGTGCGTGGGTAGGTGTGTGAGTAGGTCAGTACGTGTGTGGGTCGGTAGGTGTGTGAGTAGGTCGGTAGTTTGTGGTTGGGTAGGTAGGTGGGTGCATAGGTAGCTAGGTGTGTGAGTAGGTACGTAGGTGTGTGGTTGGGTAGGTAGGTGTGTGATTAGGTATGTAGGTGTGTGCTTAGGTATGTAGGTGAGTGGGTGTGTAGGTGTGTGAGTAGGTATGTGGGTGTGTAGGTGTGTCAGCAAGTAGGTGTGTGGGTGTGTAGGTAGGTGTGTGAGTAGGTCGGTAGGTGTGTGAGTAGGTAGGTATGTGGGTGAGTAGGTAGATGTGTGAGTAGGTAGATGTGTGAGTAGGTAGGTGTGTGGGTAGGTGGGTGTGTGGGTGAGTAGGTAGATGTGTTAGTGGATAGGTAGGTGTGTGAGTAGGTCAGTAGGTGGGTGAGTGGGTAGGTAGGTGTGTGAGTAGGTCAGTAGATGTGTGAGTAGGTCGGTAGGTGTGTGAGTAGGTCGGTAGCTGTGTGAGTAGCTCGGTAGGTGGGTGAGTAGGTAGGTAGTTGTGTGGGTGAGCTGGTGTGTGAGTAGGTAGGTGGGTGAGTAGATAGGTAGGTGTGTGAGTAGATAGGTATGTGGGTGAGTAGGTAGGTGTGTGGGTAGGTAGGTGTGTGCGTGAGTAGTTGTGTGAATATAGGTGTGTGTCAGTAAGTCAGTAGGTGTGTGAGTAGGTAGGTATGTGGGTGAGTAGGTAGGTTTGTGGGTAGGTAGGTGTGAGGTGTGTGGGTGAGTAGGTGTGTGAGTAGGTAGGTGTGTGTGAGTAGGTAGGTAGGTGTGTGAGTAGGTAGGTATGTGTGTGAGTAGGTAGGTGGGTGTGTGGGTGAGTAGATAGCTAGGTGTGTGAGTAGGTCGGTAGGTGTGTGAGTAGGTAGGAAGGTGTGTGGGTGGGTAAGTAGGTGTGTGTGGGTGGATAGATAGCTAGGTGTGTGAGTAGGTCGGTAGGTGTGTGGGTGGGTAGGTGTATGAGGAGGTCGGTAGGTGTGTGGGTGGGTAGGTGTATGAGTAGGTGTGTAGGTGTGTGGGTGGGTAGGTGGGTGAGTAGGTAGGTAGGTGTGTGGGTAGGTAGGTGTGTTGGTGGGTATGTGGATGAGTAGGTAGGTAGGTGTGTGAGTAGGTCGGTAGGTGTGTGGGTGGGTAGGTGTATGTAGGGTGTGTGGGTGGGTACGTCGGTAGGTGTGTGGGTGGGTAGGTGTATGAGTAGGTCGGTAGATGTGTGGGTGGGTAGGTGGGAGAGTAGGCAGGTAGGGTGTGTGGGTGGGTAGGTGTGTGAGTAGGTCGGTAGGTGTGTGGGTGGGTAGGTGTATGAGTAGGTCGGTAGATGTGTGGGTGGGTAGGTGGGAGAGTAGGCAGGTAGGGTGTGTGGGTGGGTAGGTGTGTGAGTAGGTTGGTAGTTGTGTGGGTGGGTAGGTGTGTGGGTGAGTAGATAGCTAGGTGTGTGGGAGTAGGCAGGTAGGGTGTGTGGGTGGGTAGGTCGGTAGGTGTGTGAGTAGGTTGGTAGGTTTGCGGGTGGGTAGGTGTATGAGTAGGTCGGTGGATGTGTGGGTGGTTAGGTGGGAGAGTAGGCAGGTAGGGTGTGGGTGGGTAGGTGTGTGAGTAGGTTGGTAGTTGTGTGGGTGGGTAGGTCTGTGGGTGAGTGGATAGCTAGGTGTGTGAGTAGGTAGGTTGTGTGGGTGAGTAGATAGCTAGGTGTGAGTATGTCAGTAGGTGTGTGAGTAGGTCGGTAGTTTTGTGGGTGGGTAGGTGTGTGGGTGAGTAGATAGCTAGGTGTGTATGTCGGTAGTTGTGTGGGTGGGTAGGTGTGTGAGTAGGTCGGTAGGTGTGTGGCTGTGTAGGTGGGTGATTAGGCAGATAGAGTGGGTGGGTGGTTGAATGGGTGGGTAGGTGAGTGAGTGGGCAGGTAGGGTGTGTGGGTAGGTAGGTGTGTGGGTGGGTAGGTGGGTGAGTGGGCAGGTAGGTGTGTGGGTGGGTAGGTAGGTGTGTGTGGGCAGGTGTGTGGGTGGGTAGGTGGGTGGGTAGGTCGGTAGGTGTGTGTGGGTAGGTGGGTGAGTAGGTCGGTAGGTGTGTGTGTAGGTAGGTGTGTGCGTGGGTAGGTGGGTGAGTAGGTCGGTAGGTGTGTGTGTGTGGGTAGGTGGGTGAGTAGGTCGGTAGTGTGTGTGTGGGTAGGTGTGTGTGTGTGGGTGGGTAGGTGGGTGCATAGGTAGGTAGCTGTGTGAGTAGGTAGGTGGGTGAGTAGGTAGCTAGGTGGACAGGTAGCAGGGTTATTGGTAATGACTGAATGAGTAGTATCTTTTCCATCACAAAAGAAAAAACTTAAAGTATTCATGACATGTTGAGCACCTGTTTTCTAAACAATACTCAAGTATTTCTGTTTATCTCTGTGTAGTAACAGTTCAGTCCAAAGACGTAGCTCATTGTGAAGCCAGATCATTAAAACAGTGTAGCTGTGTGTAGAATGTTTTTTTTAAGTGAATATCCAGTTGTATGTGAAAGTTACAAACAGGAGCAAAGTAAGTGAATTATTAGGATCTCCATTTACCAACAGGACACTAAATGAAAAAATCTGATGTGTTACACTCACATGACTTTCTCTACTCTTGTACAAACTATTTTTTACAAATGCTTATTCTCCATATCTTTCATGTTAATCGAGATATCGAGATGTCAATCTTATTGCTAATTTTCTGGTAGGTGTAAGGGGAATTGGTAGGCTTTAAGCGATAGTCAAATATTTTAAGAGCTGGTTGCTATGTGGAGTATTCCATTCTCTTTGCATTACCGGACAAAAAAAAATAAATAACGAATTTGAGAAAAAGTATAAGTATTGGGAAATTTAAGGGAATAACAAGCAATATCTCGAAAAGGTTCACTCAACAACAAAAATGTATATGACATAAATTGTGTACTTTAACGCGATCTACATTTTTTGTGTAGTAACATTTTGTGTATCTCTTATGGTTTACCAGTTATGCAAAAGTCATTCACAATGAAGAATACTTTTGGAGACATTCCCAGAATATTCGAGATATACATTTCATTTGTCATAAAAATATCTTAAACATATGATATTTTAATCAAAATCATTAGACCATTTTTGAGAAAATTAAAATTTTCGAAAATGTTCCATGTAAAAGGTTAATCTGGGGTGGGGGGATTTTCTTGAAAAACTTCATGTCGCATCTCTGGAAGATACTGAACATAAATACCAAGTGTTTATCCGAGTGTTAGTTTCTGAGTTATGCTGTTCACAGACACACACATGGACATGTTTCCAAAAATGCTTTTTTTGGATTTACGAGGTCTCAAAACATATACTTCCGGTGAAATCTCGGTATCAAATTTTGGAATACAATACTTTCCCTACTTGCTATACGTAGTAGAGAAAGTAAAACTTCAGATGAATACTTTGGATAGATCACTCCCAAATCTGAAACTGCAGCAGCAAACAAAAATCAATGTTGCAAGTTCCATTCATAAATTTTCAAAAGAATAAATCAATTTGCAGCTGTGAGGAAAACAGTGCTCTTCTTTTCGCTTTCCTTATGCATTATTTAGGGGAGATGTCCATTGGTGAATGGAATAACTGATATTGGACATATATGGTCTAAAATGAAAGTATGTTCAATTCTTGTCAACTGCCTAATACGTTCAGTGCCACTGCACGAAGTTGGTAAGCATATGTTTTCACTTTTTTTTTCGGGAGGGGGGGCAACATGAATAGAATACCTCAGCGGCCGCCACTGAAGTGTCTGTTAAGTTTGTGTTACGTGTAATAAATTTAAAATTAATTCAGCTACTCAAAAAGATTCTCAGTAATGTTATTATGTTTGATATGCACGACAGACTTCAGTTTTGGTGGGCAAAGCTTGTGTCATGATTCAGAGTGTAGTCACAACATAACGTGACTAAAAACACACACAGTTTGGGTCAAAAAAAAATAATTGAGTTTTATTTATGGACGCTCTTTAACTGCTGTGGTCCTTAGCGTCCCATTCTATATTGGGCGTGAAAGACCGGTAATTTTGCTCAGAGGCCTCTTTATGAGGCTTGAGGTTCTTTTACGTGCTGTAAATCTATGACATGGGACCACCGGCTTCACTTCCCTTCCGAAGGAAGCTGTGCTAAGGATTTTTACGCCCGAAAAAAATGCATCGCCCTCTGCCGGGTTTGAAGCTGCGACCTCCGGAATTACATGGTAACCACTACACCACGGTGGGCAACAGCCTGGATCAGCGTTGCTAACTAGAGCTGAGAGGGTGGTTGCAAGTAAACAATTCCTGATGGCATTGTCTACTAAAACATCATTTTCTGCAAATCAGAAATTTCATGCACAATGGGAGGAGGAAATTTTTGTGCACAAATGTGAAATGTTTAATTTGCTCAAAAACATTGTTCTTAGAGGCAACATCCAAAGACACCCCATTACTTCTTATGCTGCATATGGTGAAATTAAAGGTATGCATTGCATAGGGATGTTATTGTATATTATTATTATTATTATTATTATTATTATTATTATTATTATTATTATTATTATTTTATTTTTTTTAGCAATTGAACGTATGAAACTATTGCAGGTATTTACTAAAAAGAACATACAGAAAGTCCAAAAATCATGACTGTAAATATAAAATTAAATATGCTAATTACATACTTAACCTGGGAGATCCTCGGGCCCTAAAATATTTTCAAGAGGGTCAATTTATAAAACTAAGTCTGACAAAAGCTGTTGAAATTATATGACCTCAAAAGCTTCTAAATTTTAATACTATTAATTTATCTTGAAGAACCATTATAAGGAGAGTGGAACACCTTTCAAAAATGTAGAAAGTCAACTTAAACACAATATCATAGTGAACTAAACTGCTCTCGACTATCACTGTAGGAGCTCTACAGCCTTAATTCCCCCCTTCCCTCGCAGCAATACCTTCCGTGTTTCTTGCAAGGATTGCATTGTCTTATGTTGTCGGCGTAAAACTGCCATCCACAGCACAGTACCTGTAGTGCAGGAATGAGGTAAGAGCATGGTTTCCTCTGCAGTTTCTTATTGAAGTTTTATAGTATCATATGCACTAAAACACAAAGATCACTGAAAAACAAAGCTAAAGAAAGACATCTAGGGCAAAACAGCTTATAAGCTTAATTACTTTAATTGTAAGTTTGAAGAAAATTTATTTAAATAAAAGCTACCTTTGTTACTTTCTCTATCACTTACCTATGGTAAGCATAGGACGCATTCCACCCAGAAATTCAATCCCATGATTTTACTGGAAATGCACTCTTTGAGGTTCACTGAATAATCCAAGAAAAGTAATTTTACATTTTAGCTGTCAGCCGGTGGACAGCATAACTCAAAAATGAAACATTGGGTGAATACCAAACTTGGTATTTAACTTCAATGTCTTCCATGTCACTGCACTATAAAGGTTTTCCAAAACGTCCTCCCCGCAAACTACCTGGAAATATTTTCATTGTTTTTTGTTTTTTCAAAAATGGCTCTAACAATTTTGATTAAAATATCATATGTTTAAGATATTTTCATGACAAATAAAATGTATATCTTGAACTTTCTGGGAATAGTCTCTGAAGTCCTTTTTATTCTGAATGTCTTTTGAATAATTAGTAAAGTGCAAGAGATAGACAAAATCTTACTACACAAAAAAAATGTAGATTTAGTTAAAGCGCACAATTTATGTCACTTTTTTCTGTAGAGTTAACTATTTCCGAGATATTTCTTGTTATTGGTATATCACATAGCAACGCACTCTTTAAAAAATCTGATGTGTTACACTCACATGACTTTCTCTACTCTTGTACAAACTATTTTTACAAACGCTTATTCCCCATATGCTTCATGTTAATTGAGATATCGAGATGTTAATCTTATTGCTAATTTTCTTGTAGATGCAAGGGGAATATGGTAGGCTTTAAGCGTTAGTCAAATGTTTTAAGAGCTGGTTGCTAAGTGGAACACGCCATTCTCTTTGCATGTCCAGGACATATAAAAACGAATAACGTATTCCCATTTAAGAAAAAGTATAAGTATTGGAAAATTCAAACAAATAACAAGGAATATCTCAAAAATGGTTCTTTCCACAAAAAAAATGTATATGACATAAATTGTGTGTTTTAACAAGACCTACATTTTTTGTGTAGAAACATTTTGTCTATCTCTTACGCTTTTTCAGTTATGCAAAAGCCATTCAGGATGAATAAGACTTTTGGGGACATTCCCAGAAAATTCAAGATATACATTTCATTCGTCAGGAAAATATCTTAAATATATGATATTTTAATAAACACCATTGGAAACAGTTTCAGAAAATCAAAATTATTAAAAATGTTTCATGTAAAGGGTAGTCTGGGGTGGGGGGATTTTCCTGAAAATCTTTATGTCTCATCTTTAAAAGATACTGAACGTAAATACCAAGTTTTCATTTTTGAGTTATACTGTTCACAGGCATACACAGACCATTTTCTAAAAATGCTTTCTTTGGATTCAGAGGGCATGTATTTCTGGTGAAATCTTAGTATTGAATTTTTAGGTGGAATGCAATACTTTCCCTACTTACTATACGTAGTACAGAAAGTAAAACTGGTTAACAATTTTTATTAAAATAGTATATATTAAACATGTTTACATGGCAAAATGTATATCTTGAATTTTCTGGGAATAGCCTATGAGGCCCTCTTTGTATAATATTACATAACTGGTAAACATTGAGCAATAGATGAAAATGTACTATATAATAAACCTAGATCTCTTTAAAACACACAATTTATTGGAAATAACTTTTTTTGCGGCATGAGCCACTTCCAAGATATTCGTGATTATTAGTTCGAATTGTTCAATACTTAGCCATTCTTTTAAACTCCTGTCAATTTTCAGCTGTTTCTCACAAAGTCATGGAAAGAGTGTGGATTTTTAAGGCCAGCATATAGTGTCCAGTTCTAAAACATTTGACTATCGATATTCCCTTTGTATCTATAACAAAATGTATAATGTAGCTATTTCCTTGATTAAAATGAAGTAGTAAAATAAGCTTTCATGAATTAAATAATTTATATAGCCACTAATAAATGATAGAAGGTAGAGAAAGTCAAATTCAGTGTCTTAAACAGTAATTTCTTCTTTAATAGCTGTGTATGCTACTCAATCGTTTATGCTCAATATCAGTCCTAAAATTTAAATCCCACAATGTATTTTCATTTTGATTTTGCAACATTGTTAATTATGAATTAATAATAATATTTATTTCATCCAGTTTATCATACATCTGAATTTTGGACATGTCAAAACAGTTACATCTTTACAAATCCTTTAAATCATACAGATATTTGTTTATTAGATACACCCTCAATTTCCATTTGAATTGCTGTTTAGAAACATCAACTACAGATTTGATTTCCAGTGGTAATTTATTAAATAGCGTGATTCCAGAAATATATATATCCTTTAAAGATACACTTTCTTTTACAATATGCCTAAAGTAGTCCAAGTTACCTCTTGTAATGTTTATGGATTTGGTTGTTTTTAATTGGTTTGTACTTATCTATTACATACATTATTGTTCTATATGCATAGAGAGAGTAAATAGTTTGCAATTTATTGTTAATAAAGGTTTCCCTACAAGATTCCCTTGGTTTTAGGTTAAACATGATTCTGATGCATTACTTTTGGTATATAAGTAATTTATCCATATGCATTTTCGCAGCAGCACCCCAGATTTCAATCCCATAGAGTATGTGTGTGGATAAAAACATCCATAGTATATTAGTTTCAATATGTTACCATCACTATGATTGTTGAAATATCTGAGTAGATACACTGTTCTACTGATTTCATCACATATATGTTCAATATGTTCAGCCCACGTTAGCTTGTTGTCAACAATAAGACCTAAACATTTATGTGATTTTACATCTAGACTTATTATCATTGACTTTTAGTGATATTTTACCATCATTTTTATTGAATTGCATCATTTTAGATTTTTGCATGTTGCAGTGTAGATTTATTGATTTGAAGTAATTCACCAACCAGGAGGTGGCATTGTTTAAGGTTGTATTTAAACCTTCTAATGTTTTATTCCAACATACAGCTGTAGTGTCATCTGCATAAGTTATCACTGAAGTATTTGGTGGATTTTTAATGTCATTAATATAGATAATAGATAATAATGGTCCCAATACAGTGCCTTGTGGTACGCCATATTTCGCAGATCCCAAATGTGATTTGATTTGTTGTATATATCTCCCTTTTTTGTACATTATTTCCGTAATTCGTTTACTTCCAACCAGTTAATTACAAATTAGGCCCAAGGGTAATCTTCTTATGCCATAGTTTCACAATTTACTAATCAATATATTATGGTTGATGCAGTCAATGGCCTTAGATAAATAAAAAAATAATGTACTGACCTCATTATTTTCTAAATTCCCAATTATTTCATGTATAGACTAGTTAATGGCAAAAAATAGTGGATTTCCCTTTTCTAAATTCATGTCGAAACTTCCTTAATATATTGAATTTACTTAGATAATTATCCAGTCTTAGCAGCAGAAATCCTTTCAAACAATTTAGCTATCTCCAATGTTAAGGCTATGGGTCTATAATTGTCAATATTTAGTTCATCCCCTTTTTTAAATACTGGTCTGATTATTGCTAATTTCAACATTTCTGGAAATTGTCCCTGTTCGATGGAAAAATTAATCAAATAGGTTAATGGTTTTACAATAAAATATTTACATGTTTTTAATAGAAATGAGCTGATTTCATCCCATGCACGGCTTTTTTTAATTGGCAGGTTGTTGATTATTTTAATTATCTCATCTTCTGTAACTGGTCTGAGAAAGAAAGAAGTATACATGAAATGTTGATGTAGGCTAGCGCTATTGAAACATGGCACTCTCTGCGTGGGTCCAGGGACGTTCCTCAGGCCAGGCGAGTTACTGGGAACTGTATAGGTTAGCCCATGTGCGAGGATCGAGCAAACTCTAGGTAGGGAATTGAAACCGAGTCTCTCTGATGACAAACCATTACACCACATAGAGAATTATTGGAATGGGAGTTCTAAATCTAAACAGTGTCTCAACCAGCCTAGGACTCCATTATGATTATGTGCCCTAATAATGTTAATAATAATATTGGATACAGCAAGTATTGTATTCCATCCAAAAGTTTGATAACAAGATCTCACTAGAAATATGTGTTTTGAGACTCCCTGAAAAAGTATTGTATGAACAGCATAACTCAAAAACAAAAAATCAGTAAAATACCAAGCAAGATCTTCTATGGATGCAATAGATAGATTTTCAAGAAAATATCTTACCACAAAATACCCTTTACATGGAAAATTTTTTGGAAATATTTTATGTTCTCAAAAATGGCTCTAACAACTTTGATTAAAATAGCAGATATTTGCATGACAAACAAAATGTATATCTTGAATATTGTGGGAATAGCCTGTGAAGTCCTCTTCATTTGGAATAACTTTTGTATAACCTTGTATAACTACTAAACCATAACATATAGACAAAAACTTACTGCAGTAAAGCCTGCCTAAAGCGGAACACGATCATTCTGGTAGTTTTTTTCCTTTTTCACAGGTTTCCGTCTTACAAAGTGTTGTACTTTAATAAAACAAAATAAAAAACATGTGATCGCATCCAATTACAATGAAGGAATAATTTAAAATAAAAGTCTGTAAATAAAAAATAGGTTCAAATGCATGTTTTGTTATATTTTCAACTTCTATAACTAATAATTGCAATTTCTCTGCTAGTTTCTCTGTCCGCACATAACTTGTGCCAAGTTAAATCAGAAATATGTGGTTGTTAAAACTTTTGTGCATGTACAGTTGCACTCAAATTAGCACAGCGACCAGAAGATCAGGGAAACTGGTTCAAAGTTATCACATGTCTGGTAAAAAATGGCAAATTAAGGAGGATTACAACTAGCGATGGGACCTCGGTAGTATCGAAATATGTGAGATAAACATTCAATACTTTTAAATGTTTAAGTTGTTGCATTTAACTTTATGCTAGATAAGGAATGAAAGGAGTCGAGACTTCACATTATTGCCTTGCACATGTCCACAAAGAGTTGTTGGACTATAGTTCTTGATAGACCTTGACCGTGTTTCCTGTGGGTGAATGAATGCAACATTCCATAGACTCTTGTGTCTAAATGAAAACATACAAAACAATGGGGGAAGGAGTAGAGGTAACGTTGACTGAGTTGTGAATGAAGCTGACACGCTAAATCACGTTTCTACAATAGCTGGTTTAGTGACTCACTCTTAGGTACTTTGTCCCATGTTAGCCTCTAATTCTTGAGGTTGTGGGTTCAAACCTGGTGGAGGCAATAGATTTTTTTCGGGCATAAAACTCCTTAGCATGGCTTCTTTCAGAAGGGAAGTAAAGCAGGTGATCCCGTGTCATAGATTTATACCACATAAAAGAACCTCAAGCCGATAAAGGGGCCTCTGAGCAAAATTTCTAGTGTTCACATCCAATATAGAATGGGATGCTAAGAACCTCAGTAGTTAAAGATACATAAATAAAAATTCAATTTATTTGTTTTACTCTCAGGTATTACATTTACGTACTCTGGTGACAAAATTCTGTGAATTCAGCGGAAACAAATCAAAACTTAAGATACAAGATAATAGAGTGCATGGAAATATTTGCTCTTTCCTTCCATCTGTTAGTTTTGTTTATGCAAGTCAAACCTTATTAAACATTATATGGTAATGTATGAGGGTGGGTAGTAAAGAGGCTTAATCCACAAAGTTATTTTGTTTCTGAGTGTTATAGTGCTAATTAGTCATTACCAGAACAAAAAATACCTATTTTATATGGCAGTTGTGAATACTGCAATCGTGTAATGCACACATTCGTTTTAGTTGTTTGAGTTTCATGTCATATATATTGATTTATATTTTCAAAATTACCGAATAAAGAAGAATTGCTAGTATTTGTTTTTCTATGGATAGAAAATCCTTTAAAGGAAGGTTTTCAGTACAAAATATAGTTACATAAAAAGGAAAGCAAAGAAATGATTACATTATTATTACTAACCTTGCTTAACAATAGGGACCTGTGGCATTATCAACATAAAAAATCTGATGTGTTACACTCACATGGCTTTCCCTACTCTTGTACAAACTATTTTTACAAACGCTTATTCTCCATATGCTTCATGTTAATCTTATTGCTAATTTTCTTGTAGATGCAAGGGGAATTGGTAGGCTTTAAGCGATAGTCAAATATTTTAAGAGCTGGTTGCTATGTGGAGTATTCCATTCACTTTGGATTACCAGGACAAAAAAAAAAAAGAATAACGAATTCCCATTTGAGAAAAAGTATAAGTATTGGAAAATTTAAGGGAATAACAAGCAATATCTCGAAAATGGTTTTCACTCAACAACAAAAATGTATATGACATAAATTGTGTATTTTAACGCAATCTACATTTTTTGTGTAGTAAAATTTTGTCTATCTCTTATGGTTTACCAATTATGCAAAAGTCGTTCACAATGAAGAATACTTTTGTAGACATTCCCAAAAAATTCGAGATATACAATTCATTTGCCATAAAAATGTCTTAAACATTTGGTATTTTATTCAAAATCGTTAGAGCCATTTTTGAGAAAATTAAAATTTTAGAAAAATGTTCCATGTAAAGGGTAATCTGGGGTGGGGGATTTTCTTGAAAACCTTTGTGTCGCATCTCTGGAAGATACTGAACCTAAATACCAAGTTTGGTGTTTATCCGACTGTTCGTTTCTGAGTTACGATGTTCACAGACAGACACACACATGGACATGTTTCCAAAAATGCTTTATATGCATCAGTGCACCTCAAAATATGTATTTCCAGTGAAATCTCGGTATCGAATTTTTAGATGGAATGCAGTACTTCCCCTACTTACTATACGTAGTAGAGAAAGTAAAAATTGCTTTGTTATTTGGAGAGTGTCAAACAAGAAGCACAATTTCAGAATTAGCATATAATACAAAATTGATAAAATGTGTTATACACAGAAGACTACTAATAACATAATTCAGAGTACAAGCTATCACCTTTACAGCTTCGCTTTTGGAGTATTGATGCTAAACAATCAGTATCGGTATCAAGTATTGAGAAATGGTGGTATCGTCCAATCACTAATTACAACTTTGTTTTCCTCATTAAAGGCCTCTGCTAATCCTTGAAATGACAAGTTTCAAATTAAATGCAGAGGAAATGATATGTATATAAACACTTTATAGAGATAAAGGTGTTCAGCTTTTTGTGACAGCAGTTTTGGATTGATTTACTCCATCATAAAACTTTGGTGGCCCCCCCACCAAAAAACAAACAAACATTCAACTACCAGTGGCTGGATTCAGCGCTTAATACAGAGTTTATTGAATGGTTTGGTGATGTACTGGGCAATCAATTTGAAGTCTACTGTAAAGTGTGCAGAAAGAAGTTTAAACTCGGTAATATGGGGCACCAGGCATTACATAGGGGTGAAGGATGCTATTAAAAATTGTGTTCAGGGAAAATTCAGGGAAGTGAGTTCACATTTTTGCTGGGAACGCCGTATCACTTTAAAACATTAGCACACAGCTATGTATTATGCACATAATAAATCTGTCTTAGTCAGATTATTTATGCAAACAGTTCCAGAAAATCATTTCATTCCCGCATCAGGCAGTTTTCCGACTCGGAGTATTATTTAACATGGGGAATAGCTCTGTTCCAAGATTTGTTTTCCGTTTGTCCAGGTTTCTGGTATATAAAAGTTCCGGTTTAGGCAGGTTTTACTGCAGATGAAAAATTTAGATCTCATTAAAATACTCGATGGATTTTTAATATAGAGTCAACTGAAAAATTCAACACCACAGCCGGGATTTGAACACGGTTCTCCTGCTCTCCGTGTGGTTGCTCTAACCATTGAGCTACTGTGACAACATGCCGGTGGGACATTGAATTCCCCAATTGACTCAAGTTGTTTCCCAGACAGACCACTAAGGTGACAAACTTAGCAGCAACCTGCCTATCGCAAGTACTTTAATGCTGGGTAAATGGGTTATTAATTTTTTATTGTTATTGTATAAATTAATTATACTTTAAATAGACCTTAGCCGGTCTAGTCAAGTTTTTAATATAGAGTCAACTGAAAAATTTAAATGGATGTCACATTTTCAAGATATTCATTGCTCTAAGTTTGAATTTTGCAGTAGTTTATATTGTTTGAAGTTAACATTCTTTTATTTCTCATATCATGGAAAGCACAGAGAATCTCAGAGTCAGGTTTTTAAACATTTGAGTATCACTTTCTCCTCTCCTCTATACCTCTTATGTAGCAAAATCATTTCTGCAAATGTTTATCTTGATTGATATGAAGTAGATAGAAAAATAAGCTTTTGTAAGTACAGTTTGTGGAAGAGAATGTAAGAGATCAGGTTTTTTTGTAATGCCTATCTTACATGTACATTGTCTTGTTGTTCCAAAATCTTTCTCAAGCTCTGAATATAGTTTTGTACTGCTCAAAAGTATAACAAACTAAAATGCTATAGCTCTCAACTGTCTACAGTGAGTTATTATTTTAGACAAGTCTGTATCGCATAACTGTAAAACATACTTTAATAGTTTTAGTTTAATCTGATATTTAAATATCTTGTTAGTTGAAGTATTTTAGAAATTCATATATTTATCAAAACTGATCATAAACCAAAAAAATCTGAGGTGTTTCATTCACATGACTTTCTCTACCATCTGTCGTTTATTAGTGGGTATACAAATTATTCTTACAAAAGCTTATTTATTTATCTAATTTATTTAAATCAAGATACACCTTTGCAGAAAAAAATACGTCACACATTTCATTATGGACACAAAGGTAACGGCAATAGTCAAATGTGTTAGAACAGGATGCTATATGCTGGCCTTAAAAATTCCATACTGTTCCCATGACAACTGAATGTTAAAAGGAGTTTAAAAGAATGACAACATATTGAACCATTAATAACAAACAAACTCTCAGAAATGGTGTGTTTTAAAGAGATGTACATGTTTTTGTGCAGTACATTTTTGTCTTTCACCTAATTTATAGCATTTATACAAAATTCCTTCTGAATAAAGAGGACTTCACAGGTTACTCCCAGAAAATTCAAGATATACATTTTATTTCTCATGTAAATATTTTTAATATATGGCATTTTAACCAAAATCATTAGAGTCATTTTTGAGAAAATAAAAAATTTCGAAAATTGTTCCACATAAAGGATAGTTTGGGCTGGGGAATTTTGTCGAAAATCTTTGTGTTGCATCTTTGGAAGATACTGAACCACCAGGTATTTAACCACATTTTTGTTTTTGAATTGTTGTTCACAGACACACACAGACTTTTTTCTAAAAATTATATTTTTTATTCAGGGGGCCTCAAAACATGAATTTCTGGTGAAATCTCAATATCAAATTTTTGGGCTGAATGCAATGCCTTCTCTCTGTACTATGTACATAGTAGAGTAAGTAAAACAATGAATTTAAAGTTAGACTAGAGATATTATCAGGCATCAAACAGTAATTATCATACAGCACATGCTAAATTCTGCAAAGTTTTATTATTTAGGAAGTGAAATGCAAAATTTCTGATTTTAGTAGTTGCATCAGTTTTCAATATACTCTGGAAATTTATAATACTAACAAAATATCAAAATCATTTTTAATTTTGTATATTTAAGATGTTATAAAATGCTTCTTATTTATAAAGTAACCATGATATAGCGTTAAACCCCATAAAAGAAAATATTTATAATTTATTCTGAATTTTGGAGTTTCAGATTTTAGCTATGATTTTACAACAGTGAGATTATTTTAGTTTATTTTTACTACATGCTTAACGTTACTAGAATCCAAGTTATTTTAACAAAATGCGCAAGTTAGATTGGAGAGTCTGTCATTTTGTCGAACAAGTTTATCGTTCGCAAACCCCCATAAAGCATATGAATAATTAAATTTCATTCATGTTCTGGATACATAAACGCGAGCTGGAAGATGTACACCATTTCGAATGTTGAGCAACAGCACGCGATCTGAGAACGCAAGAAGTTCGTGGTTGAGGCTAGAGAAACACGCAACAATAGAGTTTTTGGAGGTGAATTTGAATAAGGTCAGGCCATCATTAAACTGGAAATGCTCTTATTAACGATTAGTCTGTGTCAGTTGTTAGTCTAAGCCTTCATTGTTTGGACTTTACTGTGGAGAGCAGCACGAAACAGCATTTGAGTATTCATTTCATGCGAACGCCATCTCCTGAAAGTATTACGCATATCCCGAGTTGATATGGGTCACAAGGAAATTATCGGTTAAGAGCATTCTTAAGAACGCTGAAAAATTCAGAGAATTTGATGAGATGTCGGACGATTACACGCGCCTAGACTCACCTCCGGACGTCCTGTGAATTCTGGGAACCGCGAAAACAAAATAAAACCGCTTTCCTTGAGGCACATCCGGTTCTTGTGAATGTCATATCATATTGTTTTTTTAAGATCCAAGCCAATGTCGCGCAGTACCCACCCATTTAATAGTTTTGACGGTAAACAACAAACCTGTTCTCTGGCCGGAAACTCCATCGCCCTGCCATGCTGCTACCAGGAGAAACGTGACGTATGGTAACATGGTCTCGATATTGCATCCCAACAACACTGTTCTCCAGTCAGATACAAACTGATCTTCTCATCTTACCTGCGGACACTTCCACACTACGTGACGTCAGTAGTCGTTAGCCATTATACTTACGTAACCTTGTGAATTCCACATGATGCATCTTTATAACAATAGTTAGTGTGCGAGCTTGCTTCGTCCACAAGCATGGGGCGCTGTGGTCGTATGAGGTCATTGTTGCAGCTCACGTGGTTGTAAGGCTGAATAAACAAAACTCAGAATGAAAAACCAAATCATTTGGTTTGTTGCATTACAAGCGGTTATTTCTTTACAGAAATAGGTTCATTTCGTTGAGAGTACAAGAGGGATACAGGAAACTGAAGCAAGTGATAGTGAAATGTTTAAACAATGGGTCGCTATTATACTGGCTTTCAAATTCCATACTCTTTGTGTGCCATTACAATAAATAGAAAAATCTGCTGTGATACATTCACATGACTTTCTCTACCCCTCTATCTTTATTAGTGGGTGTACAAACTATTCTTATTAAGCACATTTTTCTATCTACTAGATTTTAATTCAAATATACCTTTGTAGAAATAGTTACATTACACATTTCGTTGTAGATACAAAGAGAACAGCGATAGTCAAATGTTTAACAACTGGGCGGTATATGCTGGCTTAAAATTCCATACTGTTTCCATGCAATTGCGAGAAACAACTGAATGTTGACAGGACTTCAAAAGAATGACCAAGTAATGAACAATTCGAACCTAATACCAGATATCTGATAAATTGCTTATGCCACAAAGAAAAACTTATTTGAAATAAGTAGTGTGCTTTAAAGAGATCTACATTTTTTTTGTGTATTACACTTTTATGTATCGCTTAACGTTTACAGTTATATAAGATTATACAAAATTATTTCCACATGAAGAGGACTTCGCAGGCTAATCCAGAAAATTCAAGATATACATTTTATTTGTTATGTAAATATCTCTAATATATGGATTTTAAACGAGTCGTTAGGGCCATTTTTTAGAAAATCAAAATTATCGAAAACAATTTTCATGTATAGTTGGGGATGGGTGAATTTTCTTGAAAACCTTCGTGTCGCATCCTTGGAAGATACTGAAATTAAATAACAAGTTTGGTACTTATTCATCTTCTAGTTTTTGAGTTGTGTTGTTCACACACACACCTTTTTCTAAAAATGTTTTTATTATTATTATTATTATTATTATTATTATTATTATTATTATTATTATTCAGGGAGTCTGAAAACATGTATTTCGATGAAATCTCGGTATCAAATTTTTTGGGGGAATGCAATACTTCTCTAGTTACTATGCACGTGGTAGAGAAAGTAAAACTGAAATATTTGAAATTCAAAGCAATAATAGCAACTTTCAATTATCGTTAATTTCGCAGTAATATTGTAATATAAGAGTGGGAAGTGTGTTTACTGTTTCTGGATGATGAATATTGATATTAATTAAAATATAGTAATCAATAAAAATAGTTAATTCAATTGACTGCTATGAGAAAGGAACAGTTCTCTCTATTTTTTCAGAAAAATAATGTGAAGGTCCAATATGTGAAGCAGTTGTACTTCACATTCAATGTTGTGACGCAGCAGTTATGGCCCAAGGTTTTCGGGAGGTCGGCGGAGGTAAACAGAGATAAGTAGCGCTCTCGCCCGGCATAAACATGCGAACGCTATCAGCAGCTAATCAGAATTATCTGTGAGTTTCTTCTCCTTCCCTGCGTCCAGAACGTGTATCGGAAGTTCTAGAATGTTCCGTAGATTCCATCAAGCGTTCTCGCGAGAGAAGTTGCTCAGTGAGCGAGTAAGCGCGTTACTGCTGCAACATCATATGCGGTTCTCCGAGAGTGTTGCAGAGCGAGTGAACCGTCCGGAACAAGAGGCTACGTCACCAAGAAAGTGAAGTGGTGGGGAAATTGAACTAGTTCACATTAGTGAAGTCTCGGTGAAAGTTGAACTAGATGGAAACAGTGACAGTGAGAACTGGACAAAGTCACAATAGTTTCACTTGTTTTTGTCGTATAGCAACCAGTTAGGTGTGGGATCGTCAACTTACGCTCCTAAACATTACCGTTTAGCTAGACATAAACTGCCCAACTGTGTACGCGTAAGCAAGCAATCGATCAGTTGCTAAAATTGCCTTCTTTGGAGATTTATAATTTTTACTTTTCTACTACGTATAGTAAGTAGGGGAAGTATTGTATTCCACCCAAAAATTCGATACCGAGATTTCACCGGAAATACATGTTTTGAGACCCCTGAATCCAAAAAAAAAATTGGAAACATCTGTCTGTGTCTGTGAACAGCATAACTCAGAAACGAACAGTCGGATAAACACCAAACTTGGTATTTAGGTTCAGTATCCTCCAGAGATGCGACACGAAGGTTTTCAAGAAAATCCCCCCACCCCAGATTACCCTTTACATGGAACATTTTTCGAAAATTTTAATTTTCTCAAAAGTGGCTCTAACGATTTTGATTAAAATATCATATGTTTAAGATATTTTCAAGACAAATGAAATGTATATCTCGAATTTTTTGGGAATGTCTCCAAAAGTATTCTTCATTGTGAACGACTTTTGCATAACTAGTAAACCATAAGAAATAGACAAAATGTTACTACACAAAAAAATGTAGATCTCGTAAAAATACACAATTTATGTCATATACATTTTTGTTGTTGAGTGAACCATTTTCGAGATATTGCTTGTTATTCTCTTAAATTTTCCTATACTTATATTTTTTCTCAAATGGGAATTCGTTATTAATTTTTTTTATGTCTTGGACATGCAAAGAGAATGGAATGCGCCACATAGCAACCAGCGTTAAAATATTTGACTATCGCTTAAAACCTACCATATTCCCCTTGCATCTACAAGAAAATTAGCAATAAGATTAACATCTGGATTAACATGAAGTATATTCACAATAAGCGTTTGTAAAAATAGTTTGTACAAGAGTAGAGAAAGTCATGTGAGTGTAACACATCAGATTTTTTAATGTTAATTCAAACCCCATATTGAATAACTTGGTATCAGTCCAAAGTTCAGATCTCAGTATCAAAACACTTGGGTCTATTGGAGCAGGTAGAGGTAAACTAGATCTGCTAAATGAGTTTCCAGTTGACACTTGCGCTCGCGGAGTGATGTTTGTTCTCACTGAAATGCAAGTAGTTAATTAGTGTGCCTGGAAAACCTGTCTGTTTGCCAATATAGGAGAGATTACTGAAGTACAACTTTGTCACTAGAATCTGGTGATATTCATGTTGTTAGGTTCCATTCATAACCGGCAACTTCGCAAATACGCACCTGTTACATGTATTGGGAAGGATAGTTATATTGTATCTGTTACGTTGGCGCCCTGTTTTTATATTTGCAGGTGTCCAAACTTTGCACGTCGACCATTTAGTCACGAGCTGACGCGCTGATAGTAATATTAATTATACCTATTACACTTTGTATTATTACACTATGTTAATCATATTACTATTTATATTAGATTAGTTATACGAGCATTTAATTATTAGGTTAGGTTATTAAGTTATTGCTAATTATTAGGTTTTGCCTTTGCAGTTAACTAGAAATCTGAATTGTTTTTGCAATTTTTGGTAAAAGCGTTGTCTGTTAGTGTGGGAGGAAGATCTGCCTAGAAGTAAACCAAGGAATTTAATTGTATGGTTTAGGTAAGTACGCCAAAGTTATATTAAAACGTAACTATATGTTCTTCTTAAAACTATTACCAGGGCAAATCAAAAAGTTTTTGCCAATATTTTTTTCGGCCAAATTACGAATGTAAAACAAAAACCAACATATACATTCGAAGTAGTGGACCTTTCGTGGGCCGGTCCTCATAGAGTTTCCAGCTGCTGCCGGCGGCAGTGCTGCTGTCAGTGCATTCAAAGTGACAGGTGTGAGAAGGTTTCATATCGATGGGTTCCTAAGCAGTTGGATGATGTGATGAAAGGCAAGCGAATGATTGCTTCTTTGAATCATCTGCAACGATATGCCGAGGAGGGTGACAATTTCCTGGATCGCATTGTTAGGGGCGATGAAACGTGGGTACTGCATTACACGCCGGAATCAAAACAGCAGAGTATGGTGTGGAAACATCCGCAGTCTCCTGTGAAAAAGAAATTCCGTACTGCGCCATCTGTTCACAAAGTGATGTTAACGGCATTCTGGGATTGCCGTGAACCGCTCGTGCTGGATTTCGTGCCATGAGGTGCCACCATCAATGCCGACAGATATTGTTCCACACTGGCACTTCTGCGGGCTACGATCAGAAAGAAGCGCCACGGGATTCTTGATGTTGACAATGCGAGACCACATGTGGCAAACAAGACCGTCGGCAAGTTAAGGAACTTTCACTGGGAGTTTCTAGAGCATCCACCATTGCCCCTAGTGATTTCCATCTTTTCAGTCCGCTGCCGTCGTACAATGCAGTAATTTGCAACGTTTAATAACATTCGCATGTTATATGAATTAAGCCCATAGCAGTTTCAGTGAAGGTGCATCCAGGTTATAAGGTAATCAGCCATTACAACGGAGAAGGAAGGTGATGACCAGTCTTTGTACCGAAGAAAAGAGCAGTATGGCGTGACAATACCTACTAGCAGAAGACTGAAATAGTGTTCTTTTGTAAATAGGTTGTCTGGTCATTTCTCAGGCTATACATCTAGTGACTCAAGTTAGAACGTTGACCGCCCTGACAAAGGCATCAGCCATCTTTGATTTTTAGCCTTTATCGCCTATAATCATTAATTGCAATCCTTTCTCACATACTGACCCCTCTTTGATAAAAACAAAATGTTACGTTCACATGACTTTCTCTGCCTACTATCGTTTATTTTTATATAACGTCTACAAAGTATTCTTACGAAAGGTTATTTTTCTGTCCACTTCGTGTAAATCGAGATAAACTTTAGACGAGATAGTTTCACTGTATATTTCGTTGTAAAAGGGGGATGGATACAGGAAACCGAATCTATATTCAGCTGTTTAAAAGCGGGTCTCTATACGCTGGCCTTGAAGTTCCATACTCTTTCCATGACATCGCGAGAAACAACGAATAGCCACATCACTTTAAAAAATCTTATGTGTTACACTCACATGACTTTCTCTACTCTTGTACAAACTATTTTTACAAACGCTTATTCTCCATATGCTTCATGTTAATCGAGAAGTTAATGTTATTGCTAATTATCTTGTACATGCAAGGGGAATTGCTAGGTTTTAAGCGACAGTCAAATGTTTTAAGAGCTGGTTGCTATATGGATTATTCCATTCTCTTTGCATTACCAGGACAAAAAAAATGAATAACGAATTTGAGAAAAAGTATAAGTATTGAAAAAGTTAAGGGAATAACAAGCAATATCTCGAAAATGGTTCACTCAACAAAAAAAATGTATATGACATAAATTGTGCATTTTAACGCGATCTGCATTTTTTGTTTAGTAACATTTTGTCTATCTCTTATGGTTTACCAGTTATGCAAAAGTCGTTCACAATGAAGAATACTTCTGGAGACATTCCCAGAAAATTCAAGATATACAACTCATTTGCCATAAAAATGTCTTAAACGTATGGTATTTTATTCAAAATCGTTAGAGCCATTTTTGAGAAAACTAACAATTTGGAAAAATGTTCCATGTAAAGGGTAATCTGGGGTGGGGGATTTTCTTAAAAACCTTTGTGTAGCATCTCTGGAAGATACTGAACCTAAATACCAAGTTTGGTGTTTGTCCGACTGTTAGTTTCTGAGTTATCTGTTCACACACACACGGACATGTTTTCAAAAATGCTTTATATGCATTCAGTGCACCTCAAAACATATATTTCCGGTGAAATCTCGGTATCGAATTTTTGGGTGGAATACAATACTTCCTCTACTTTACGTAGTAGAGAAAGTAAATATTGTTTTTTTTTTTTTTAAAGCAATCTACATCTTTTGTGCAGTATGTTTTTGCAGAAACGATCTTTTGACATGCAAAGAGAATTACATTTTACACATAGCGACCAGTTCTAAAAATATTTGACTATCGCTTACAGACTACTATGTTCCCTTGTTTGTATTTGCAAGGGCAATATAGAAATACAGTAGCCTTTAAGCACAGACATATCTCTTAATAGCTGGTTACTAGGTGCAGCACCATTCTCTTTCCCACAGATTAATACTCTTTGCACATCCAAAACAAAAAAATCTGATGTGTTACACTCACATGACTTTCTCTACTCTTGTACAATCTAATTTTACAAACGCCTATTCTCCATATGCTTCATGTTAATCGAGATGTTAATCTTATTGCTAATTTTCTTGTAGATGCAAGGGGAATATGATAGGCTTTAAGCGATAGTCAAATATTTTAACGCTGGTTGCTATGTGGCGCATTCCATTCTCTTTGCATGTCAGGACATAAAAAAATCTGATGTGTTGCACTCACATAACTTTCTCTACTCTTGTACAACCTAATTTTACAAACGCCTATTCTCCATATGCTTCATGTTAATCGAGATATCGAGATGTCAATCTTATTGGTAATTTTCTTGTAGATGCAAGGAAAATATGGTAGCTTTTAAGCGATAGTTCAAATATTTTAACGGTGGTTGCTATGTGACGCATACCATTCTCTTTGCATGTCCAGGACATAAAAAAATGAATAACGCATTTGAGAAAAAGTATAAGTATTGGAAAATTTAAGGAAATAACAAGCAATATCTCGAAAACGGTTCACTCAACAAAAGAAATGTATATGACATAAGTTGTGTATTTTAACGCGATCTACATTTTTTGTGTAGTAAAATTTTGTCTATCTCTTATGGTTTACCAGTTATGCAAAAGTCGTTCACAATGAAGAATACTTTTGGAGACATTCCCAGAAAATTCGAGATATATATTTCATTTCTCGTGACATTACCCTAAACATATGATATTTTCATCAAAATCGTTAGAGCCATTTTTGAGAAAATTAAAATTTTCGAAAAATCTTCCATGTAAAGGGTAGTCTGGGGTGGGGGGATTTTCTTGAAAACCTTCGTGTCGCATCTCTGGAAGATACTGAACCTAAATACCAAGTTTGGTGCTTATCCGATTGTTCGTTTTTGAGTTATGCTGTTCACAGACACACACACGGACATGTTTCCAAAAATGCTTTTTTTGGATTCAGGAGGTCTCAAAAAATGTATTTCCGGTGAAATCTCGGTATCGAATTTTTGGGTGGAATGCAATACTTCCCCTACTTACTATACGTAGTAGAGAAAGTAAAAATGAATAACGCATTTGAGAAAAAGTATAAGTATTGGAAAATTTAAGGAAATAACAAGCAATATCTCGAAAACGGTTCACTCAACAAAAGAAATGTATATGACATAAGTTGTGCATTTTAACGCGATCTACATTTTTTGTGTAGTAAAATTTTGTCTATCTCTTATGGTTTACCAGTTATGCAAAAGTCGTTCACAATGAAGAATACTTTTGGAGACATTCCCAGAAAATTCGAGATATATATTTCATTTCTCGTGACATTACCCTAAACATATGATATTTTCATCAAAATCGTTAGAGCCATTTTTGAGAAAATTAAAATTTTCGAAAAATCTTCCATGTAAAGGGTAGTCTGGGGTGGGGGGATTTTCTTGAAAACCTTCGTGTCGCATCTCTGGAAGATACTGAACCTAAATACCAAGTTTGGTGCTTATCCGATTGTTCGTTTTTGAGTTATGCTGTTCACAGACACACACACACACAGACACACACACGGACATGTTTCCAAAAATGCTTTTTTTGGATTCAGGAGGTCTCAAAACGTGTATTTCCGGTGAAATCTCGGTATCGAATTTTTGGGTGGAATGCAATACTTCCCCTACTTACTATACGTAGTAGAGAAAGTAAAAATGAATAACGTATTTGAGAAAAAGTATAAGTATTGGAAAATTTAAGGAAATAACAAGCAATATCTCGAAAACGGTTCACTCAAAAAAAAGAAATGTATATGACATAAGTTGTGTATTTTAACGCGATCTACATTTTTTGTGTAGTAAAATTTTGTCTATCTCTTATGGTTTACCAGTTATGCAAAAGTCGTTCACAATGAAGAATACTTTTGGAGACATTCCCAGAAAATTCGAGATATACATTTCATTTCTCATGACATTATCTTAAACATATGATATTTTCATCAAAATCGTTAGAGCCATTTTTGAGAAAATTCAAATTTTCGAAAAATTTTCCATGTAAAGGGTAGTCTGGGGTGGAGGGATTTTCTTGAAAATCTTCGTGTCGCATCTCTGGAAGATACTAAACCTAAATACCAAGTTTGGTGCTTATCCGACTGTTCGTTTTTGAGTTATGCTGTTCACAGACACACACACACACACACGGACATGTTTCCAAAAATGCTTTTTTTGGATTCAGGAGATCTCAAAACATATATTTCCGGTGAAATCTCGGTATCGAATTTTTGGGTGGAATGCAATACTTCCCCTACTTACTATACGTAGTAGAGAAAGTAAAAATGAATAACGAATTCCCATTTGAGAAAATAAGTATTGAAACATTTAAGGAAATAACAAGCAATATCTCGAAAATGGTTCACTCAACAACAAAAATATATATGACATAAATTGTGTATTTTAACGCGATCTACATTTTTTGTGTAGTAAATGTTTATCTATCTCTTATGGTTTACGAATTATGCAAAAGTCGTTCACAATGAAGAATACTTTTGGAGACATTCCCAGAAAATTTAAGATATATACATTTTATTTGTCATAAAATTATCTTAAATATATGATATTTTAATCAAAATCATTAGAGCCATTTTTGAGAAAATTAAAATTTTCGAAAAATTTTCCATGTAAAGGGTAATCTGGGATGGGGGGATTTTCTTGAAAACCTTCGTGTCGCATCTCTGGAAGATACTGAACCTAAATAGCAAGTTTGGTGTTTATCCGACTGTTCGTTTTTGAGTTATACTGTTCACACACACACACATGTTTCAAAAAATGCTTTTTTTGGATTCAGGGGAGCTCAAAACATATATTTCCAGTGAAATCTCGGTATCGAATTTTTGGGTGGAATACAATACTTCCCCTACTTACTATACGTAGTAGAGAAAGTAAAAAAAAAAAAAATGTAGTGCTCGATAAAACATACAATTCATATCAAATAAAATTTTTGTGACAACATTTCCGTGATATTCCTTGTTATTGCTTTGAATTTTCAAATACTTATACTTTTCTGAAATGGGAAGAAGTTATTTGGATTTACTTTCTCTACTATGATAGTGAGTAGGGGAGTTATTGTATTCCACCCAAAAAATTCGATGTCGAGATTTCACCAGAAATATACGCTTTGCATCCTCCTGAACCCCCTCCCGCAGAAATATTTTTAGAAAAAGGTCCGTGTGTGTGCCTTTGAACAACATAACTCAAAAACGAAAAGTTGAATAAATACCAAACTTAGTATTTAGGTTCATCACCCTTCAAAGATAGGACACGAAGATCTTCAAGAAAATCTTCCGCCCCAACTACCCTTTTCATTGAAACTTTTTTTTTCAAATGTTTTATCTTCTTAAAATGGTTCTAACGATGTTGATTAATATACCATATATTAAAGATATTTACATGACAAATAAAATGTAGATACCTTGACTTTTCTGAGAAAGTACTCTTCATTCTGAAGGAATTTTGTATAACTGGTAAACGTTAAGTGATAGACGAAAACGTGCTGCATGAAAAATGTAGATCTCTTTAAAGCACACAGTTTATTTCAAATGACTTTTTTGTGGCATCGGCCATTTCCAAGAAATCCGTTATCATTAATGGTTCGAATTGTTCTATACTTTTGGCCATTCTTTTACAGTCTTGTGGATTGTCAGTGATTTGAGGTATCATGGAAACAGTACGGAATTTTAAGGCAGCATATAGCGTCCAGTTGTTAAACATTTGACTATCGCTGTTCCCTTTGTATCTATAACGAAATGTGTAATGTAGCTGTTTCTGTAAAGGTTTATCTCGATTAAAATGAAGTAGACAGGAAAATAAACTTTTGTAAGAAGTATACCCGCTAATAAGCGATATAGAGGGTCGAGAAAGTCATGTGAATGTAACACATCAGATTTGTTTCCTCCTGGTCATGCAGAGAGAGTATAATTTCAAAGCCATCGCATAGCAACCAGCTCTTAAAACAGTTGATTATCGCATAAGCCTACCGCATTCCCTATTTCCATTGTACGTACAAGGAAATACAGTTGTAATATAATCATTTCTACAAATGTTTATCTCGAACTAGCATCAAGTAGATGGAAGAATAGTTTGTTCAAGAACTGGTAAAGAAAGTCATGTGAATGTAACACAAACAATGTTGTAGGTCACTAAATTCTGTCTCGTCGCAACGAAGATATTGTCAACACTGACTAATGGACTTTAAAACGCTATTTTATTGTTTTAGAACGAGCCGTGTGTTGAGCTGACTATTTGCCCAGCGAGTTCAAACATCCGTTACTTCCTTTCACTTTCCTGCTTGACATCCTTCTCCGTTTCTCTGTGTCGTGTGATGTTTTGAAAACCTCTTAGAAAACTATATCTTCTAGGATGTCAATAAAATCATAACGCCGTTAAAAACTAATTTTAATACATCAGATACATATATAGTACTTTTCCACCACACTGTGGCCACGCACCTGCTACTCGCTATGTGGAACAATTAAAAGGTGAGGAAGTTTCGGATACTGAACTGTACAGTGTGAATGAAAATTTCCCGAGAAGTTGCCAGAAACATGTGGAAAGAGAACATTTCCAACATCTCTTATGATAAGGCATGTGCTTATTATCATTGTAATTGTAATTGATATTATAACTTGTTTCGGCAGGAGTGCATGCAATGGCCACAGTGAGAAGCAAAAGCACTGAGGTTTATTTATGGACGTCTTTAACTACTGTCCCATTCTATATTGGGCGTGAAAGCCTGGAAATTTTACTCAGAGGCCTCTTTATGAGGCTTGAGGTTTTTCTACGTGCAGTAAATCTACGACACTGGACCATCCGCTTTATTATTCTTCCGAAAGAAAGCTACGCTAAGGATTTTTATGCCCGAAAAAAAAATTCATTGCCCTCCGCCGGGTTTGAACCCGCGACCTCGGGTACTAGAGGCTAGCTGGTACCCCTAGACCACGGAGGATGACAAGGAAAAGGGCTCTAGAATATTTAACCAAAATTAAGGATTTTTGAGAAGATAAAAAATATCGACTCATACGAAATTTGGTAAATATACACACGGACCTTTTCCTAAAAATTGTTTTTAAGGGTTACCTGCATCTTCGGTAATATTTCTGTATTGAAGCTGTTTTTCGTTTCATCGCAGCAGGTTATACTCGTTAATAGATATCAATTGTTCATCCAAGTTGCAAAGTTACTATACAATGACTGAAAAATTCAATGCCATAGCCGGGATTTGAACCACGGATCTCCCGGCTATGGCATTGAGTTTTTCAGTCATCTGATTCTACCTTTCCAACCCTGTCCAACACACGGCTTGTTATTCAATTCAATTAATTGGTTGCAACTATAAAGACCGGGACTTAAAAGTACTTACAATGAATGTAAGTCGCCATTGGGGTATGGCATCTCAATACAAGTCGAGATCTCCTTGTGGTTTACCAGGAAAATGTGAATTAGCTGGAGAATTTAATGTCGTGTCGGCATGTTGCCATGTAGCTCAGTGGTTAGAGTAACCGGACGGAGACCGGGAGATCCGTGGTTCAAATCCCGGCTATGGATTTTTCAGTCATTGTATGGTAACTTTGCAACCCTGTCCAACACACGGCTTGTGTGAAAAAACAATTAATTCCATTACCATACAATGTCGTTTTTGCCAACTTCTTTTGTTTGCGTCATGGTAAACGCTAGAATAGAGGTTAAAGACTGCAAGGTGTAAGAAAGCTTTCTTTGTTGGTTCCTTCTCTTCCCCGCAAGGCAAGCAAACTACACTTTACGATTTGAAGCTCCAGTTCTTCAAAATGAGTGGTTAGAATCGAAGCGTTCACTATAAGCTATTTATACATTTCTGTAACGAAGAAAGAGTGAAGGTCACAGAAACCTTGCGTTGTTGACAGACAAATATGGAAGTCGACTGTCTCTTTGCTCAGGCGATTAACGTGCTAGCCTTCAAATTCAGAGGTCGCGTGTTCAGTTCTCGGTTGGAGGATGGGCGTTTTTATTTAACTAAAATTATTTCTCATCCTTCCCCTACAGTTTGGAAGTGTGAATTGGAAATAATTAGCAGAAGTAATACCAACCTAGATTGTAAAACGAGTAAACATCACTGCCGATGAGCAATTGTTCCAAAGGTTAAAAGCCGCAGATATGACCCGAAAAGTTAAAGGCGGCATATGCGAGTTGCTTTTACTTCTCGTTGGGCCACCACAGCGGCTCGCGCGCCGCAGCTCGTACTCCCGCCGAAACAGTTACGTATAATATCACCACAACCTTCTTGCGTTCTCATAGTTACAATGAGCACATACCTTATGAAAAGAGAGGTTCTCTATCCACACATTTCTGGCATCTTCTCAGGAAATTTTCATTCACACTCGAGAGTTCAGTCAGTTTCTGTCGAGCCATTCATTGCCTTCCATGTATGTACCTACATAATAGGTATAGAAGGTATTGTATTCCACCCAAAAATCCGATACCGAGATTTCACCGAAAATACATGTTTAGAGGCTCCCTGAATCAAAATAAAGCATTTTACAGAAATGTCCGCGCGCGCACGTGTGTAAAGCATAACTCAAAAACTAAATTCGGATAAATACCAAACTTTGTATTTAGCTTCAGTATCTTCCCAAGATATAGCACGAAGATTTTCAAGGAAATCCCCCTATCCCAAACCACCCTTTACATGGAACATTTTTATAAATTTTATATTTTCTACTAAAAATGCCTAACGATTTTGTTTAAAATATCATATATGAAATATATTTACATGACAAATAAAACGTATATTTTGAATTATCTGGGAATAGCCTGGGAAGTCCTCTTCAATCGGAAGGAATTTTGTATATTCTCTCTACAAGTGGTAAACTTTAAGTGATAGACGAAAACGTACACACACAAAATGTAGAACTCTTTAAAACACACAATTTATTTCAAATAACTTTTTCTTGTGATTTAAGCCGTTTCTGAGATATCCGTTATTAAAGGTTCGAATGGCTCATTTCTTGGTCATTCTCTTAAACTCCTTTCAACACTCAGTTGTTTCTCGCGATGTTATGGAAACAGTATGGAATTTTAAGGCCAGCATATAGCGTCCAGTTGTTAAACATTTGACTATCGCTGTTCCCTTTGTATCTATAACGAAATGTGTAATGTAGCTGTTTCTGTAAAGGTTTATCTCGATTAAAGTAAGCTTTAGTAAGAATAGTTTGCCTACCCACTAATAGACGATAGAGGGTTAGAGAAAGTCATCTCAACGTAACACAGATTTTTTTTTAGATTCACGGGGCCTCAAAACCTGTATTTCCTGTGAAATCTTGGTACATTTTTGGATGGAATGCAATACCTACATAGTAGAGAAAGTAAAGGTATTTAAAATGCCCCTTTTGGCATCAGCATGCCCATTAGTATCAATTATTCCTCAAAAATGACCACAAACACTTCCTTTTGCGTTTTATTGTATGTACTTATACATATATAGAATGGATACTCAACATTTTACCAAATATTTGGTCCTTCTATGCATTTATGAAGATAGTAGTGTGGTTTATTCTCACGGAGCGTTTAGTTTTGTTACACGACGTGTTTGTTACGTAACGGAAATGAGTCCAAATGGACGCCACTTTCGCCGGCCGGCCGACCGCTTTCTCCGATGACTTCACGCACTTCCTGTTTTCCTAATGGTCAGATTTTGGTTTCTCTAGGAGAAGCAGCTACGGGTACTGTGAAGCTTATTTATATTTCACATCTTCACCTACACCTGTATTATAGATAACAACGGATTCCACTCAAAAATTCACTATTGAAATTTCATCGGGAATATTATGTTTTCACCTTTAGAAAAATCTTATGTGTTAAATTCATATGAATTTATCCACCATTCTTCAACAAACTCTTCTTACAAAGGTTTAATCTTCCATCTACTTCATGTTAAACACTTGTAGAAATGGTTTAATTACATAGTTCCTCAGGTGCAATGAGAATAAGGGAATGCAGTAGACAAGCGATAGTCAAATGTTTAACAACTGGACGCTATATGCTGGCCTTAAAATTCCATACTGTTTCCATGACATCCCGAGAAACAGTGAAATAGCTACATTACACATCTCGTTATAGTTACAAAGAGAACAGCGATAGTCAAATGTTTAACAACTGGACACTATATGCTGGCCTTAAAATTCCATACTGTTTCCATGACATCCCGAGAAACAATGAAATAGCTACATTACGCATTTCGTTATACATACAAAGGGAACAGCGATAGTCAAATGTTTAACAACCGGACACTATATGCTGGCCTTAAAATTCCATACTGTTTCCATGACATCCCGAGAAACAGCGAAATAGCTACATTACACATTTCGTTATAGATACAAAGAGAACAGCGATAGTCAAATGTTTAAGAACTGGACACTATATGCTGGCCTTAAAATTCCATACTGTTTCCATGACATCCCGAGAAACAGTGAAATAGCTACATTACACATTTCGTTATAGATACAAAGAGAACAGCGATAGTCAAATGTTTAACAACCGGACACTATATGCTGGCCTTAAAATTCCATACTGTTTCCATGACATCCCGAGAAACAGTGAAATTGCTTCATTACACATCTCGTTATAGATACAAAGAGAACAGCGATAGTCAAATGTTTAACAACTGGACACTATATGCTGGCCTTAAAATTCCATACTGTTTCCATGACATCCCGAGAAACAGTGAAATTGCTTCATTACACATCTCGTTATAGATACAAAGAGAACAGCGATAGTCAAATGTTTAACAACTGGACGCTATATGCTGGCCTTAAAATTCCATACTGTTTCCATGACATCGCGAGGAACAAGTGAAGTAGCTACATTACACGTTTCGTTATAAATACAAAGAGAACAGCGATAGTCAAATGTTTAACAACTGGACGCTATATGCTGGCCTTAAAATTCCATACTGTTTCCATGACATCCCGAGAAACAGTGAAATAGCTACATTACACATCTCGTTATAGTTACAAAGAGAACAGCGATAGTCAAATGTTTAACAACTGGACACTATATGCTGGCCTTAAAATTCCATACTGTTTCCATGACATCCCGAGAAACAATGAAATAGCTACATTACGCATTTCGTTATACATACAAAGGGAACAGCGATAGTCAAATGTTTAACAACCGGACACTATATGCTGGCCTTAAAATTCCATACTGTTTCCATGACATCCCGAGAAACAGCGAAATAGCTACATTACACATTTCGTTATAGATACAAAGAGAACAGCGATAGTCAAATGTTTAAGAACTGGACACTATATGCTGGCCTTAAAATTCCATACTGTTTCCATGACATCCCGAGAAACAGTGAAATAGCTACATTACACATTTCGTTATAGATACAAAGAGAACAGCGATAGTCAAATGTTTAACAACTGGACACTATATGCTGGCCTTAAAATTCCATACTGTTTCCATGACATCCCGAGAAACAGTGAAATTGCTTCATTACACATCTCGTTATAGATACAAAGAGAACAGCGATAGTCAAATGTTTAACAACTGGACACTATATGCTGGCCTTAAAATTCCATACTGTTTCCATGACATCCCGAGAAACAATGAAATAGCTACATTACGCATTTCGTTATACATACAAAGGGAACAGCGATAGTCAAATGTTTAACAACCGGACACTATATGCTGGCCTTAAAATTCCATACTGTTTCCATGACATCCCGAGAAACAGCGAAATAGCTACATTACACATTTCGTTATAGATACAAAGAGAACAGCGATAGTCAAATGTTTAAGAACTGGACACTATATGCTGGCCTTAAAATTCCATACTGTTTCCATGACATCCCGAGAAACAGTGAAATAGCTACATTACACATTTCGTTATAGATACAAAGAGAACAGCGATAGTCAAATGTTTAACAACTGGACACTATATGCTGGCCTTAAAATTCCATACTGTTTCCATGACATCCCGAGAAACAGTGAAATTGCTTCATTACACATCTCGTTATAGATACAAAGAGAACAGCGATAGTCAAATGTTTAACAACTGGACACTATATGCTGGCCTTAAAATTCCATACTGTTTCCATGACATCCCGAGAAACAGTGAAATTGCTTCATTACACATCTCGTTATAGATACAAAGAGAACAGCGATAGTCAAATGTTTAACAACTGGACGCTATATGCTGGCCTTAAAATTCCATACTGTTTCCATGACATCGCGAGGAACAAGTGAAGTAGCTACATTACACGTTTCGTTATAAATACAAAGAGAACAGCGATAGTCAAATGTTTAACAACTGGACGCTATATGCTGGCCTTAAAATTCCATACTGTTTCCATGACATCGCGAGGAACAAGTGAAGTAGCTACATTACACGTTTCGTTATAGATACAAAGAGAACAGCGATAGTCAAATGTTTAACAACTGGACACTATATGCTGGCCTTAAAATTCCATACTGTTTCCATGACATCCCGAGAAACAGTGAAATTGCTTCATTACACATCTCGTTATAGATACAAAGAGAACAGCGATAGTCAAATGTTTAACAACTGGACGCTATATGCTGGCCTTAAAATTCCATACTGTTTCCATGACATCGCGAGGAACAAGTGAAGTAGCTACATTACACGTTTCGTTATAAATACAAAGAGAACAGCGATAGTCAAATGTTTAACAACTGGACGCTATATGCTGGCCTTAAAATTCCATACTGTTTCCATGACATCGCGAGGAACAAGTGAAGTAGCTACATTACACGTTTCGTTATAGATACAAAGAGAACAGCGATAGTCAAATGTTTAACAACTGGACGCTATATGCTGGCCTTAAAATTCCATACTGTTTCCATGACATCGCGAGGAACAAGTGAAGTAGCTACGTTATGCATTTCGTTATACATACAAAGAGAACAGCGATAGTCAAATGTATAAGAATGTGAGTAAGATATCGAAATATAACATGGATCAATCTGGGATTATGTGAAGTTGTAGTTGGTATACAGAAAGTCTTGTGAATGCAGCACATCACATGTTTATATTAAGACGCTTAAATTACACTGTGTTAGTGCTTATAACAGACGACAGATCTCGCCTAACCTAAAGATGCTGTAAGATCTATGACCAGGGGATATCTCGCACCTCAACCCAGCGGGTATCTTTTCCGCTTACCACCCCTAGGAGGAACGTGTAAGGTGAAGGAACCGTAGGAGGCTATAAGCCGGGCGACAGAGACGCGCGGAGGTCTCGTCACACCGGGGGTTGTTCAGAGAAGGCAGGGACAAGAAGAACTTTCCAGTAAGCAGGCATCTGCGACACCAGCCGACACTACATAGCCCCTAAGCCACCTGAAAAAAAAATAAAATTGAGTTTTATTTATGGACACTCTTTAACTGCTGTGGTCCTTAGCATCCCATTCTATATTGGACGTGAAAGACCGGTAATTTTGCTCAGAGGCCTCTTTATCAGGCTTGAGGTTCTTTTACGACACGGGACCACCGGCTTTACTTCCCATGCTAAGGATTCTTACGTTCGAAACACCCACCTGATCTAGTTCTAGTTTGAAAAGGTGTGGGTTTTATGCCCAAGCACTGCGACCTTAAAGATCTATTGTGCATCCCCCCTTTCATCAGTTAAGTAGTCTGTTGCTCGTTATGAACCTAACCAGACTGCTAACTGAGGTTTTTGATAGTTCATCTATCTTCGGAAAGTGATTGCCAAAAATACTTGCTCTTTGATTTGCAAGAGCAGGGCAATCACATAGCATCATCTCCTTCTAGGCATCTACTACAGATACGGTTGTTGGACAATCCCAGTCTGTATAGATTAAACTTTAGGGCACAGTGTCCTGTAATGAACCCTGTTGCCCATGCAAGCCTTCTTCTACTAAGACCGCGCAAGTATTTTGCCCGACTGTTGTCCAGGTCTGTGATAAACAACTTGGAATGTCTGCACCTGATATTTGAAAGGGAAAGGAAATTCGTGGTCGAAAAGAAACCACCCCAGCATTCGACTTCCTAACCAGGAAAAACCACGAAAGAAACAGCCCATGGTGAGAGTGAATCGAACTCATAACCTCCCGAACGCGAGCCTCAGACATTACCGCGTAGCCATCCTTGGTAAAGTGTTGGTAAGTACAGCATTACTGCACGTGGTATAAAAACAAGCATTTAAAATAAATAATGAGAGGTTTACGATGAACATCGTGACTGCAATTAGCATGAGGGCCATTGTGTAATCTCTTGCATGTGACGTGAGAGATTTTAATTCACGCTTTTTGAACAATTTTACGCGTGTTTTTGTGAGGGCTTGTAACCACTCTTCAATGGTGAAGCAATCTCTGCCTGGCAGCATTCTTGAGCGCTCGCAGGAATCATTTACTTTGAACGTCTTTTCACAATCGAATAACCAAATCGTAACAACCATTACGAATAAAGGTGGGGTAACCACGTACATAGTGGTTAGAGAAGGTACTTACTGCATTCCACCCAAAAAATAGATGTGAACAGCATAACTCAAAAAGGAAAACTTAGTATTTATCTCCAGTACCTTCCAAAAATACGACACGAAAATTTTTAAGTAAATACTCCAACCCCAAACTATCCTTTACATGAAAAATTTTAAAAAATGTTTTATTTTCTGAAAAATGCCTCTAATGATTTTGATTAAAATACCATATATTAAACATATTTATATGACAAATAAAAGGTATATCTTGAATTTTCTGAGAATAACCTTTGAAGTCCTCTTCATTCGCAAGGAATTTTGTATAATACCGTATAACTGGTAAACGTTAAGCGTAGACAAAAACGCACTTCACAAAAAATGTAGATCTCCTTAAAACACACAGTTTGTTTGAAGTAACCTTTTTTGTGGCATCAACCATTTCCAAGATATCACTTATTAATGTTTCGAATTGTTCCTTACTTAGTAATTCTTTTCTAGTCCTGTCGATTTTCAGCTGTTTCTCGCGATGTCAAGAAAGAGTACAATTTTAAGGCCAGCATATAGCGTGCAGTTAAACATTTGACTATCGCTGTTCTCTTTGCATCTATAACGAAATGTGTAATGTAGCTGTTTCTGCAAAGGTTTATTTAGATTAAAATGTAGTAGATAGAAAAATAAGCTTTCTTAAGAATAATTTGTACATCCGATAGAGGGTAGACACAGTTATGTGAATGTAACACATCAGACTTTTTTCAGTAACAGTTCCGATCGTTCCAAAAAATACTGGGTTCAAAGTAATCGTTCCAAAATAGCAGTGGCTGGCGTGTGGTACGCTCGGGTAATGGAAATAACTGTTGTAGCGTGAGCATTTTGTTTTTGGATCGAGGTAGCGCTAATTTTATAGGTTCCTCAAATATTGCCTTTTTAGAAGCAGCATCCTGGTGTGTGTCAAGTTGATGTTCTTTAAATTTTGATTGGCCACTTCCAAGGAGAGGAGTAAGATGTGCTTGCGTTCAGCTGCACGCCTTCGTTACCGGGGATGTCCGCAAGCCATGCGGGGAATCCGATAGCTCCGTGGGAAAAGTAGTAGGATTTTGTCCGCATTCCTGGACCTGCACCATGCGGAGGTGTCTCTGCACAGTTGTCAGAAAACAGGGCCATATTGACGCCCTGCACCGCTGGAAAGTCTGTCATAAACGGCATGGGAAATAAAACAGAGCCTTCGGGGACTCCACCTCGTTTTGGCTTTTGTGTTGATGTTTTCTCCGCAACTAATACTGTACATAAGAGTTTGGTGTAGGAAGCTGTGTATGACGTTGTACAGGAGCCCCTCATGAAGAGGTACGGCCCCGTCCTGTAACCTCAGGGCTGCAACTTTTGGGTGGTGTAGTGCTCAGAACGAAAACCAAACAGATGGCTTGAATATCTGCCAGAAGAGGCGACAAGCCTCTCGAAGACTATCCAGAGGGTGGGTAGGAGGCTAATAGAATTGTAGCTGGCGGATATAGCTGAATCTTCACCCGGCTTCAAAATGCTCCAGTGTGATGCATACCTCGGTAAGGAGGTTGCGCCCTACCAACTAGCCTTTTTGGCGTTGAGACGTCGGGGTGCGCCTTGGACTTCATTTGGGCAGAAACTAGCAGCAGAGTACGTGCACGAGTATTTCTACATAACCGTAACAGCAACATACGCTGGATCTTCTGTAATCAAGTCGTAACTCTTTGTTCGTCACGAGTGTTACCAAATGACAAGACGAAGCTGCCCTTCTTTACTCACTCCCATAAGGAAGTTTCGGGGTTGCAACAGCAAATGAAGTACCCCAAATTGAAATGTGGAGAATAGCAAGAAAAGTTTTAGTTATGGAAAGGGCTTTAAAATATTGGTATATCATCCTAAATTTAGAAGATTGTAATTTGTTCAATCAATGTTTAAAGTAGCAAAAAACAAGTTTACAAAGTACAAGTTGGCTAAGTAATTTAAGAAAATAATGGTGTAGGCGATATTTTGAGGAAAAGAATTGTAATGGGTTTTGGAAGGGAGTAAGAAAAGGATTCGATGTTACAGAGATCCAAAAACTGTTCACTCAGCAATCAGAGAAGAGTTTACTCTGTTCTATGTAGCCACGAAAAACAGCTGATAAAGAGAAAGGTATATAGATAAGAAGACTAGTCAGGAAGAGGATAGCATGGTTAAGAGCAGGAATATGGAGGCTAAAAGGACAACGAAACGTACAAGGTGAATGTCCATTGTGTGGGGGAAAAGAAGCTGTACAACATATAGTATTTGAATGTAAGAAAACTGAGAAATGGAGCAAAGAAGGCATGTGGTCAAGAATGAATAGGGAATCTGATAAACTATAGTTTATGAGCAGTTATATTAATAGTAGTAGTGTCTACTGTAATAGGTTGTTTATAACTTAAATTGGACCGCCCACCTGAAGAGGGACCTGGGCCGAACTCTAGTGGGCAGTACAATACATGTTTTTCTTAGTGCTTCAATAAACTTCAGTTTCGAAGTTCTACTCGCTCACTCCCATCCTACATTTAGCCATGCACGCGTGAATTCATACATACTGGTAACAGTACATATATTACAGGGAGAGCCAAAAAACTACGAACCGGCTGCGCGGTGTTTTTCCTGACCGCGTCCTTGGCGCTCGTTGCCATCTGCCGCTATCATAGAAAGGCGCGGATGAAACCATACAACATTTGGCCCCCTCGGTCCCCGACCTAACACCCTGCGATTTCTATCTCCGGGATAACTTTAAATATAAAGTGTACAAGACAAACCCACACACCCTGGAAGAATTAAAACAAAATATCCGCCAGGAAATTTCTCCACGTGAACTACGGCGAGTGATGGATAGTTTCCTAAAGAGGTGCCAAAAATGTATAGACAACGACGTTGGCCAGTTTCAGCATCTCCTTTTATAAAGTTGGCAATTAAAGCCTTTAAAAGTAGTTTTAAAATGTTGTATGGTTTCATCCGCGCATTTCTGTGATAGCGGCAGACGGCAACGAGCGCCAAGGACGCAGACAGGAAAAGCACCGCGCAGCCGGTTCGTTGTATTTTGGCTCTCTCTCTCTGTATATAATATATATGTACTTAGTATATCGTTTGTGGTAGGGAATTTTCTTGAAAATCTTGTGTCCCATATTTGGAAGACGCTGAACTTAAATACCAAGTTTGGTATTTATCGGACATTTTGTTTTAGAGTTATGCTCTCGATATAACATTTTTTTGCACATCTTACTAGTGATTGGAGTTTCATTTTGCCTAGGAAACGCTGTATCTAGGGACTCGCTGGTAATTAAAGCTGCAGTCAGTGACTAGTTCTGAAAGCTGGTTGAGAGTTAAAGAAACAATACTTAACTTACTTCAGACCCAGCCGAGGATCTGGCAAAATACTTCCTCCTGTGCATCAAGTATTCGATGCTGATGGTTAACATTGGAAGAGTTATGTCAGATTTTGAAGGTATATGAAGTTTTGACCAAAGAGGAGGAGTTAAATTCCCCGAAGATCAAGGTTGCGCTGCTGTTTGGTGGATGTCGACCTTCAAGAACTTGTGAATACGCTATTCAGTCATGTAGACGCTAAGAGATTCTGTTATTATTGTGAACGTACGTAGTGAATGTTCACTTTAATAAAACAAATGCACATGCAATTGATTAGAAAATATGTTTGATTACGCCCACAGGGATGCTCCAAGGAAGATTCTTCTTGCATTGCAGGGAAGGTCGTTAAATTGTACAGCATGTTGGAAAGAACAGATTCTGGAAAATTCCAGGCATATCTGGGCTTGGCTAATGTAGACAATACACAGCTTATGTCGAACTAACTTCAGCAACTCTACTGGAGCAATTGTGACACTTCTGTTGCAGAAGGACATCCCAGGATGTAAACGTTAAGGTGCCGACGAACGGAAGGGGCCCCTGAAACCGGCGCAGAGCACCGCACGCAGACCATCCTGCCCCTTGCGCTTCTACCCCCCTGGGAGGGAAAGACGCGAAGGTTGACTAGATCCGGATGCCGACGGGCACAAGCACGAACGGGCCCCTAAGGTTTCCAATTGAACTCCTCCAACGCCGTCCGAGCCCACCTATTGGGCTCTGAACCTCCGGGGTGTCCCCGAAGGAGCGCTGCCCGAAACCACCCAGAGGCGGATATACAACCGAGAAGTCCCTGAACGACATCAGGAAGAAACCTCCATAGAGCCCATAGTCACCATCCACCGCAATTCGCTGAACACCGTCCTGAAACAAATGAAAAGGTACAGGAAATGAGGGGACAGGAGAGTCGTGGTAGAAAATGAACCACCCCAGCATTCGCCTCCCGCCCTGGGTTAGTCCGAAAAACACAAAAGGTCAGAGTTGGGGGTTTCCGTTACCGCGACACCACCTCGTTCGGCAGCCTAGAAGTACATCTACCTCTATTAATGGGATTATCTATTTGTAAGAACATGAATCAGGATTTACCATCAGGGGTTTGTTTCATACTTGCACAAATTGAAACAGTTGGACAGAAAAGGTTAAGTTACGAGGGGCGTCCAATAAATAAGTTTACCTATTTTATAAAAACCATTACACACAATTGATCATGTTGAATTAATTTTATTTATATTGTACAATCCTTTTGTTACTTTCTACATAGTCAACATGTTTTCCAAGCATTTTTGGGAACGTGGTACAAGTTTTTCCAAGCCAGTGTTGTACCAGGTCGGGTCATGTGCTTGCAACCAGCTGTTCACTGATTTGACTTCATCATCGGTGTTAAAAGTGCTTACCTTTGAGTTGGAGGAACATGTGAAAATCTTATTGGGGCAAGCTCCGGTGAATACGGAGGATACGAGAGAACTTTCAAGTTGAATCTTGACTCAGGCGGAGCTCAGAAGATTCAACTGGAAGTTTTCTCGCATCCTCCATATTCAATCAGACTTCTGACTCATCTTCGTCAATGTTAAACTGCTCACCTCCAAGATGACCTTTCAGTCAGGGGAACATGTGAAAATCACCCGAGAAAAGATCTGGTGAATATGGAGGATGCGAGAAAACTTCCCAGATGAATTTTCTGAGCTCCGTCTGCGTCACGATTCAACTTGGAGGTTTTCTCGTATCCTCCGTATTCACCGCAGCTTACCCCAAGTGATTTTCACATGTTCCTCCAACTCAAAGGTGATGAAGTCAAATCAGTGAACAGCTGGTTGCGGACCCGACCTGGTACAACACTTGCTTGGAAAAACTTGTATCACGTCCCCAAAAATGCTTGGAATAACATGTTGACTATGTAGAAAATTAACAGAAGGATTGTCCAATATAAATAAAATTAATTCAACATGGTCAATTGTGTGTAATGTATTTTACAAAATAGGGAAGCTTACTTATTGGACGACCCTCGTAGTTTTGTTTGCTGGTGTGAACTATATATTTTCTTCTCTCTTAACTTACACATTCAGTCACCAGTAGGATTACTCACTATATTTATTGTAGCCTCCTTATGATTGATAACTATAGTTTGTGTACTGGGGCTTTTCATTTGCTCTTGGAGATTAGGTACAGTGATTTTATGCAGATTTTACAAGCAAGTATTATTATGATGTTTTCAAATTGCAAACGATGACTGTAGTAATCATCAGAGACTGGTGTCTTGATGACAAGTAAAGAGTCTCAAAGTCATGCCCAGATTGGGTTTATTGAAACAAATACTTGCTCGTTTGAGCGACAGCAGTTTTCATTCTTCAGTGTTTGGCACACAGCGCAGTCTTAACTGGAAGGTGTTCGTGCACTTTTGTCGCGTCACGACGGATCCACGTCGATCTCCAGGATCTCCACTCTCACCTCCGGGTTGCCGTTGGCGAAACGGCCTTCCTCGATGCTCAAGCAGCAGTTACTCTTGACGACGTCTCCCCAGGAACTAGTGAGAGGAAACACTGGGCCGGTGTGTATGTCTCCTTCAGGAAGCGTGAGACGTAGACGGTATCTCTCAGCTTGAGCAATGTCTCCCATCAGCCACAGCCATACAAGACGATAACCCGGAGTTTGGGCCACCTTGGCGAAGAACACTGTGTCGTTGTGAGTGACGAATGATAGCAGGGATGAGCATCTGATAGGTCTTGAGCTCGACAGCGGGAGACGAAGTTTCACTCCAGAACGTTTCACATAGTATTGTACCAGAGGTACTGAGTGGCATTCTCGGATATGTTGGATCAAGGAACCATTTCCATCCAGGACACTAGGACAGAAGCGTTCCTTCTTGAGGGAATATGGGCAGTGGAAGAGGGACTTGTCTACCTGTTTGACTTCAACAAGTAGAGGCGACGATACAGGTATCTGACCAGCAGACAGGGAACGTGATCTTATGGAACATTGGCTTGATGACTGGGGCGTGGAGGAAATGTCTTCAGCTGAAGATGCCCTCAGCTTTGACGCTCTTTCCTCAACAGAGGCTTCTTCATGGGTGACTAGTGGCTTTTGAGTTGAAGATCTGTTCTCCTCGGGGTTGACCCCTTCTTCAGTGGCGACTATTCTAGACTTGAGGTAAAGCTTGGGTTGTACTGAGGTAGTTATGACTTGATTGGTTGACGTTGTCTTGGCCTCTTGACCGCGACACAAAGTGCTTTTGAGCAAATTGTGTATTTTGTCGGCGAGGAGACATCGACCTCTCGGTCCAAGAGCTACTCGACATACAGGACACCGATCTGCTCGGGATCTGCATGCCCCACATAGTACGTGTCCGTTACAGCACTGGAACGCTGGAGAAGGCACCGTCTCCAGGCAGACTGGACACTCCAGCAGCTGGATGATGGACTGGAGACAGCTGGAGAGACGCTGGAGGCAGAGAGGCGTGGGTCCGCGCCCGGACACCTGCACAACAAGCAATAACAGTTTGTGACATGCAGCTACTCTTCACTTGAACAAATATTTGCTAGCCCCAATGATTTTCATTCAAATAACTTCTTGGGGATATTGAAATGGTGAATTAAAAAATATAACTTGAATTTTCTGTAAATAAACTTCGAAAGGTCCTTCAATTTTGTAGAACCCCGAGACAGACAAAGGTTGTTACGGAGAAAATGTACAATTTATCTGAATAAAATTTATGTAGTTACCTAAAAATATGTCTTGATTGGCCTATTATTTCGTAACAGGCTTGAAATGCGGTGGGTGTCAGGGCATTTATGGAAATGAAAGGGCTGATCAGCTGGCTAAAAAGAGGTACTGAGATATCCGTGTTGGCCGTGGTTGGAATCACTACACGTACTGCCAAAATCTCGGCAAAGGCATGATTATGGAAAAGCACCAATTCAGGTTGCAAACCTAGCCTGGACAAACATAAGCCAGGAAACTGGCCTTAAGTCCACATGACACTATTTCCTCATTTCCAATGTCCTGAGATTGGATAGAAGAGGATTAAGAAAAGTAGTTGCATTAATTTCTGAACATGGAACTTCAGCAAACATCTACGTAAAGTAGGAATCTACAAGAAAATTAAATTACATTGAGTTTTATTTATGGACGCTCTTTAACTGCTATGGTCCTTAGCGTCGCATTCTATATTGGACGTGAAAGACAGGAAATTTTGTTCAGAGACCTCTTTATCAGGCTTGAGGTTCTTTTACGTGCCGTAAATATACGACACGGGACCACCGGCTTTACTTCCTTTCCGAAGAAAGCCATGCTAAGGAGTTTTACGCCCGAAAAAATGCATCGCCCTCCGCCTGGTAGTTTGAACCCGCGACCTCGGGAACTAGAGGCTAGCATGATAACCACTATACCACGGAGGGCGACGGGACTCTACAAGGATGAACCCATTTGTAGAAAGCGCAAAGAGGAGGAAACGCCTTGCACATCCTCTTTGACTGCCCATTCCTGGCAAGAAAGAAGACTTGCTTTTTCTATAACAAAGAATGCTGACATCGGAACCAAGATACTGCTACTTGTTCAGGGAACACATTTTGGGAAATATTGAAGACATCCTTTCCAATGGGGTGGCACAATAAGCCTTTTAGGCTGACGTGCGGGAGATAGATACAATTCCAACAAAAATCCCCCGTCATCTAATATAATGTAATTCCTGCCTAAAGTATTCGTTTCTTGTTTTCTTTTTACTTTGTCTACTACGTATAGTAAGTAGGGGAAGTATTGTATTCCACCCAAAAATTTAATATCGAGATTTCACCGGGAATATATTTTTTGAGACCCCCTGAATCCAAAAAAAGCATTTTTGGAAACATTTCCGTGTATGTGTGTGTGCGCGTCTGGATGTGTGTGTGTGTGTGTGTGTGTGTGTGTGTGTGTGTGTCTGTGAACAGCATAACTCAGAAACGAACAGTCGGATAAACACCACACTTGGTATTTAGGTTCAGTATCTTCCAAGGATGCGACACGAAGGTTTTCAAGAAAATCACCCCACCCCAGATTACCCTTTACATGGAACATTTTTCGAAAATTTTAATTTTCTCAAAAATGGCTTTAACGATTTTCATTAAAATATCATATGCGTAAGATATTTTCATGACAAATAAGATGTATATCTTGAATTTTCTGGAAATGTCTCCAAAAGTATTCTTCATTGTGAACGACTTTTGCATAACTGGTAAACCATAAGAGATAGAGAAAATTATATTACACAAAAAATGTAGATCGCGTTAAAATACACAATTTATGTCATACACATTCTTTTGTTGAGTGAACCATTTTCGAGATATTGCTTGTTATTCCCTTAAATTTTTCAATACTTATTTTCTAAAATGGGAATTCGTTATTCATTTTTTTGTCTTGGATATGCAAAGAGTTATAATTTGTGCAAAGGGAATGGTGCTGCACCTAGCAACCAGCTATTAAGAGATATGTATGTGCTTAAAGGCTACTGTATTTCTATATTGCCCTTGTAAATATATTTTGCCCTTACATCTACAAGAAAATTAGCAATAAGATAGAGTCTGCAAATGTTTATCTCGATTAACATGAAGTAGATGGAGAATAAGCGTTTGTAAAAATAGTTTGTACAAGAGTAGAGAAAGTCATGTGAGTGTAACACATCAGATTTTTTTTTATGTCCTGGACATGCAAAGAGAATGGAATGCGCCACAAAGCAACCAGCGGTTAAAACATTTGACTATCACTTAAAACCTACCAATTCCCCTTGCATCTACAAGAATATTAGCAACAAGATTAACATCTCGATTAACATGAAGCATATGGAGAATAAGCCTTTGTAAAAATAGTTTGTACAAGAGTAGAGAAAGTCATGTGAGTGTAACACATCAGAGTTTTTTATCTATTTCACTTCATTCACACTTTCACTCATTAAGGTGAACTAGTTCAACTCTCCCTCACTTCACTTTATTTTAGTTAGGTTTATCTCTCTCACACACATGTACCTTTTTATAAACATGCTCTTTTGCGGTTCAGTGAACCTCAAAATATGAAGTCTCAATATCAAAATTTTGGTTGGAGTAAAATACTCCATCTGCCTGCCATGGGCAAATGGTAGAGAAAGTAAAAATGGATAATTGAATCTGTTTCCATGCCTATGCTCTATCGCTGAGCGACCACTGGAGGATGCCCGAACACGTTTCTTTGTGGTTCATGTAATCGAGTGATATCTACCAAATCACATTTGAAATTTCGTTTGTTATATTTTAGTGATAAATTGCTATAATGTTAGCAAATAGGTACTTAAATCCAGGAACAATCTTCAGTCAGTTATACGCAACTATTAGCCATAAAACAAGAAGACAATATTTCTGTGTAAGGTGGTGCGCCTCGTTGTCTGAACTAAAACAGACAATTCTGATTTACAAGTCGTGGTTTAATTAAGTAAAGAAGTTCGTTCTTTAGTTACCATAGCATTTTCAAATATAATTATAAAGATATCGGTTTTCCTTGTTTCAAACAATGAACTATTACCTAACAGTATTGTACGGTTGTAAGGTTAGGATCTGAAGGCTGAACCGCCAGGGAAGGGAGCTACAAGGAGATCAAATTGCGATTGGGAAGGTAATCCACTCTCAAGTGGTCCTTGAGGCCCTTATTTACTTCCTGGTTCAGAAATCAATGAGGAATATGACTCATTTATTATAATCCTACCTTTATCTCTCTGTCGGTTAAACAGACTGTTTTTTACTTTCTCTACTACGTATAATAAGTAGGGGAAGTATTGCATTCCACCCAAAAATTCGATACCGAGATTTCACTGGAAATACATGTTTTGAGATCCCCTGAATCCAAAAAATCTGATGTGTTACACTCACATGACTTTATTTACTCTTGTACAAACTATTTTTACAAACGCTTATTCTCCATATGCTTCATGTTAATCGAGATGTTAATATTATTGCTAATTTTCTTGTAGATGCAAGGGGAATATGGTAGGTTTTAAGCGATAGTCAAATATTTTAAGCGTTGGTTGCTACGTGGCGCATTCCATTCTCTTTGCATGTCCAGGGCATAAAAAAATGAATAACGAATTTGAGAAAAAGTGTATTGGAAAATTTAAGGGAATAACAAGCAATATCTCGAAAACGGTTCACTCAAAAAAAGAAATGTATATGACATAAATTGTGTATTTTAACGCGATCTACATTTTTTGTATAGTAAAATTTTGCCTATCTCTTATGGTTTACCAATTATGCAAAAGTCGTTCACAATGAAGAATACTTTTGGAGACATTCCCAGAAAATTCGAGATATACATTTCATTTCTCATGCCAATATCTTAAACATATGATATTTTAATCAAAATCGTTAGAGCCATTTTAGAGAAAATTAAAATTTTCGAAAAATGTTCCATGTAAAGGGTAGTCTGGGGTGGGGGGATTTTCTTGAAAACCTTCGTGTCGCATCTGTGTAAGATACTGAACCTAAATACCAAGTTTGGTGTTTATCCGACTGTTCGTTTCTGAGTTATGCTGTTCACACACACACACACACACACACACACACACACACACACAGACACACACACGGACATGTTTCTAAAAATGCTTTTTTTGGATTCAGGGAGTCTCAAAACATGTATTTCCGGTGAAATCTCGGTATCGAATTTTTGGGTGGAATACAATACTTCCCCTACTTACTATACGTAGTAGAGAAAGTAAAAAAGCATTTTTGGAAACATGTCCGTGTGTGTGTGTCTGTGAACAGCATAACTCAGAAACAAACAGTCGGATAAACACCAAACTTGGTATTTAGGTTCAGTATCTTCCAGAGATGCGACACGAAGGTTTTCAAGAAAATCCCCCCACCCCAGATTACCCTTCACATGGAACATTTTTCGAAAATTTTAATTTTCTCCAAAATATCTCTAACGATTTTCATTAAAATATCATATGTTTAAGATATTTTCATGACAAATAAAATGTATATCTTGAATTTTCTGGGAATGTCTCCAAAAGTATTCTTCATTGTGAACGACTTTTGCGTAACTGGTATACCATAAGAGATAGACAAAAGTTTACTACACAAAAAATGTAGATCACGTTAAAATACACAATTTATGTCATATACATTTTTGTTGTTGAGTGAACCATTTTCGAGATATTGCTTGTTATTCCCTTAAATTTCTCAATACTTATTTTCTCAAATGGGAATTCGTTATTCATTTTTTTTGTCTTGGATATACAAAGAGTATTAATCTGTAGCAAAGAGAATAGTTCTGCACATAGCAACCAGCTATTAAGAGTAATTTCTATGCTTAAAGGCTTCTGTATTGCCCTTGTAAATATATATCCCCCTTACATCTACAAGAAATTTAGCAATAAGATAGGATCTGCAAATGTTTATCTCGAATAACATGAAGTAGATGGAGAATAAGCGTTTGTAAAAATAGTTTGTACAAGAGTAGAGAAAGTCATGTGAGTGTAACACATCAGAATTTTTTTTTAAATATTTGGTGTGGTTGGCAATACATTTGTGCGCGATTTTAAGCTATCTAGGCGGAAACTTCGTGTCATTAGAGGTACATCCTGCTTGTATTGTTGAGCCTGCTATCTGATTCTCAATAATGCAGTATAAACTTGTTATTAATTAGTTTGATAGGTAACTCCGGTTAGTTGCATGTTGGACAGGTAAGATAGCCTTCATTTCTAAATATTTAGCTGTGTTAGGATTTAGTTCGCATTGCAAATAGGTTAGACGAAATTCGTATATATGTGTAATAGTTGTCCTATGCATATTTTGAGGTCCCTGAACACCCAAAAATGTTTAGAAAAAGCTCATGTGGATATCTGAACAGCATAACTCAAAAACGAAAAGTAGGTTAAGTACCAAACTTGTATGCAACACGATATTCAAGAAAAGACCTTTACATAGAAATCTCTATCTCCTCCGGGATCTAGGGGTACCATTAGTTTCTGAGGTCGTCGATTCAAACGCGGCGAAGGGCGATGAACTTCTTCGGGCATAAAAATCCTTAGTATGGCTTCCTACAGAATGGAAGTAAAGCTGGTGGTCCCGTGTCGTAGATTTACGGCACGTAAAAGAACCTCAAGCCTGATAAAGAGACCTCTGAGCAAAATTTCCGGTCTTTCACGGCCAATATAGAATGGGACGCTAAGAACCATAGTAGTTAAACAGCGTCCATAAATAAATAAAATAATAGAAATGTTTTCGTTATTTTTTAACTCAAAACTGGCTCTAACGAATTTGATTAAAGGTCCGTACGTTTAGATAAAAAGAATTGAGTTTTATTTATAGACTTTCTTTAACTGCTGTGGTTCTTAGCGTCCCATTCTATATTGGGCGTAAAAGACCGGTAATTTTGCTCAGAGGCCTCTTTATCAGGCTTGAGGTTGTTTAACTTGTAAATGTACGACACGGGACCTTCCAAAGGAAGCCATGCTAAGGATTTTTACGCCCGAAAAAATCCATCGCCCTCCGCCGGGTTTGAACCCGCGACCTTGGGAACTAGAGGATAGCATGGAAACCACTACACCACGGAGGACGACGTAAGTTTAGATATTGATATGACAAAATGTATATTTTGAATTTTCGGGGAATAGGCTGTTAAGACCTCTCCATTCTGAATAAAACTTTTGTTTGTTTTAGTTTGGCGTCCTTTACGTTTTCAGGATAAGGGATCATGGAAAAATCTTATCCGGTTAATTCACCCTAACCGAGAATCTAAATCGGGACGTCTTGAATGTGAGACAGACACGCTAATCCCATACCATAGAGGTGGGCTATATAACTTGTAAATCGTAAGATAGATAAAATACGTACATGTTAAAGTACACAATTCATTTGTTGTTAAGATAACCAGTTCTGAGATATTTTGTTATTGTTTTGAATTTGTACAAAGAATTTGAAAGCAATCACATTGCGATCCCCTCTACTTTTTTCGGGCGTAGAAGTCCTTAGCATGGCTTCCTTCGGAAGGGAAGTAAAGCCGGTGGTCCTTCAAGCCTGATAAAGAGACCTCTGAGCAAAATTTCCGGTCTTTCACGTCCAATATAGAATGGGACGCTAAGAACCATGGTAGTTAAAGAGCGCCCATAAATAAAACCAAATTTAATTTAATATTTGCGACTCCCGTTTTAAAAATCTGATGTGTTACACTCACATGACTTTCTCTACTCTTGTACAAACTATTTATACAAACGCTTATTCTCCATCAACTTCATGTTAATCGAGATAAACATTTGCAAACTCTTATCTTATTGCTAAGTTTCTTGTAGATGTAAGGGGAATGTATATTTACAAGGGCAATATAGAAATACAGTAGCCTTTAAGCACATACATATCTCTTAATAGCTGGTTGCTAGGTGCAGCACCATTCCCTTTGCCACAGATTAATACTCTTTGCATATCCAAGACAAAAAAAGTGAATAACGAATTCCCATTTGAGAAAATAAGTATTGAAAAATTTAAGGGAATAACAAGCAATATCTCGAAAATGGTTCACTCAACAAAAAAAAATGTATATGACATAAATTGTGTATTTTAACGCGATCTACATTTTTTGTGTAGTAAAATTTTGTCTATCTCTTATGGTTTACCAGTTATGCAAAAGTCGTTCACAATGAAGAATACTTTTGGAGACATTCCCAGAAAATTCAAGATATACATTTTATTTGTCATGAAAATATCTTAAACATATGATATTTTAATCAAAATCGTTAGAGCCATTTTTGAGAAAATTAAAATTTTCGAAAAATGTTCCATGTAAAGGGTAATCTGGGGTGGGGGGATTTTCTTGAAAACCTTCGTGTCGCATCCTTGGAAGATACTGAACCTAAATACCAAGTTTGGTGTTTATCCGACTGTTCATTTCTGAGTTATGCTGTTCACAGACAGACAGACACACACACGGACATGTTTCCAAAAATGCTTTTTTTGGATTCAGGGGGTCTCAAAACATGTATTTCCGGTGAAATCTCGGTATTGAATTTTTGGGTGGAATACAATACTTCCCATACTATACATAGTAGAGAAAGTGAAAATACATTTTATTTATGTCAATAGCAAATTTAAGGCGTTTCCATTTTCAGGGAAAACAAAAACAATGATGAAACATTAAAGATGTCAAATGTTGCTTAAAAGACACCACATTTAAATTTCCTCTTAGGCTAATAATACAAATACGTAATTTTCCCGGAATTGCCAAGCTTCCTGGAACTGCTTGAGTTACAGATAAACATCTGCGGTGTTTCAAATCTGTGGAAAGGCGCGCGAGATCAGCAAATTTGCTGGGAACAGAACAATGCTCTTTGTTATAGCTTTACTAAGTTTGGAAAGTTGTATTTACTTTCTGTATTGCATCCCACACAAAAATGTGGTACCGGAAATACAAGTTTTGTGTGCGTGTGTCTGTGAACAGCACAACTCAAGTCAAGTATCAAACTTGGTATTTAAGTTTAGTAAACTCCAAGAATACGACACCAAGTTTTTCCAGAAATGCCCCCACACCAAACTACCTTTATATGGACCATTTTTGGTTATTTTTTACTTTCTCAAAAAAAAGTCTTTACGTTTTAATTAAACGGCATATGTTTAAAATTGTGACACAGCTGTTATCGGGAAGTCGGCACCAGGCAGTCGGAGATAAACAACGATAAGTAGCGCTCACCAGCGTAAACACCGGGAGCACTATCGGCAGATAACCAGAACCTTCTGGTAGTTTCTTCCTCCCCTCCTCTAGAACGCATGTACAAATAATCCTAGAATGTTCTGCGGAAGATAACATTACCTATATAAGCGAACGTTCTCGCGAGAGGAGTCAGTCAGCGAGCAGGCGAGTTGGTGGGTAGTTTCTGGTGCGACCAGGAGTGCCGTTCTCCGAGTGAGTTTGTGCCGACAGTTGTGGCGTGCAGCGGAGAGACATTGCGGAGGTCTTGTGTTCGACTCCCCAGTGAGCCAACGTTCAGATGAAGAAGCTACGTCACGAAGGAAGTGAAGTGAAGGAGGATTGAAGTAGTTCATCTTAGTGAAGTGACATTGAGAACTTAAGAGGAGTCACAGTTGAAACAGTTTTTAACTGTCACTTCACTGAGTTCTCAATGCCACTTCACTAAGATGAACTACTTCAATCCAGTTTCTTCGTGACGTACCGGATAATGAAATACCACGACATAACCTCTTCTTCGGACGGTTCACTCGCTGGGGAGTGGAACACTTCTGCAATTTCTCGCGGAAGGTGCACCCATTGCAAGTCACAGCGGCCATGACGAACACCACATACGCACTCAATTATTCACTTGCGAGAGCGCTACTTATCTCCGACTCCCATACCTTGGTTTATAGCGCTGCGTCACATTATATTGACATGACAAGTAAAGTATATGGGAACAGCCTGTGAAGTCCTCTTCATTCTGAATTACCTTTGTATAACTTGTAAACCGAACGTGATAGACAAAATCTTACTACACAAAAAATGTAGATCTCTTTAAAGTTCACAATTTATTTCAGATAACTTTTCATGTGACATCGGACATTTCCGAGATACCTGTTATTATTTGTTTCAATATTGTCAGCATTCAGTTGTTTCTCGCGATGTCATGGAAACAGTATGGAATTTTAAGGCCAACATATAGCGTCCAGTTGTTAAACATTTGACTATCGCTGTTCTCTATAACGAAATGCGTAATGTAGCTGTTTCTGTAAATTGTTATTTCTGTTAAAATGAAGTAGGTAGAACAATAAGGTTGTGTAACATAGTTTGTAGAAGCTGCTTAAAAATAAAGATAATGGATAGAGTGTCATGAGGAACACCTCGCGCACTGGGACCTACGGGAGATCTACCACCCCCCAGGAGGAAGGGATAAAGTGAAGGAACCACAGGAGGCTACAGGCCACAGAGTCTAGCTCAAGCCCCGGCCCACTACTGCAGCTGCCTAGACAGGGCGATGAACGAACCGTCAACCAAGCAGCCCTCTGGTGTCCATGGAGTGCTCTCTCTCCTTGAGCAAGCAGGCATCCGCGCCATCTATCCGGCACCGCCACATGTCACGAAACCTGTAAGTACATCTGAAACATGAGAAGAAAACGGAATGAAAGGGAAAGGAAATCGTGGTAGATGAGAAACTACCCCAGCATTCGCCTATGGACCAGAGAAAACTATGAGAAGCCCGAGGACAGAGTGAGCGGTCGAATCTATGACCTCCCTATTGCAAGCCTCACAGGTTACCGCGGACCTATCTCACTCGTCATGTAACACAAGATATTTCTGTGCTAAATCTCTCTCATAGTTACGTAGGTACTTTAAAAGTCAATAGGAATAAAGAGGACTTCGCAGGCACTTATATGAATATCAGAAAACAACTTGTTGCTTTCTTAACGAAAAAATGATGAGGCAGTATCTTTAAACACTTAAATGATATCAGTCCTAATTATATAATATTAAAATTTAATAACAGTCCGCCTTAAAGCAATATGTATATAATATAATATATAAAGTGTATGTTATGTGAATGTATTATGTAATTTAACAATGTAGGAGCTGTGAGAATAGAAGCAAGCTGCTTTCCGTAGCAAACAGAATTATAAAGTAGAAGCCGAAAGTTGCTAACAATGAAGTAACCTTGAGACAACAATAAATTAGAAAGTTTAATAAAGGCTACTAATAATTCTTGGAACAATAATAATGTAATATATAAAACAGTCTATAAATAACCAATCAAAAACTAGAAAAAGCTTAAGTTAAATAAAAGTATTCTATTGGAGTAGGCTTAGCCAATCAAAGACTTGAAATAGAAGAAACGTGCAAATTCAAGCGGTAGACGCTACAAGATAGGGTACCCAAGCAATCAGATTTGGTACGGGTTCAGTGTGAGACATAAAAAGTTCATTGCGGTGAGAATAGCATAAAGTTTACGTGTTAAAAAGTACAATTAACAATAATCTCACAGCTCTATAGTAGGATATATCAGTGAAGTGTTATTTAATCGTGTGAAGGATTAATAAACAAAGTACAATACAATTATAATTTGTGTAAGCTTTGTTCTTTAGCCACACCAGTCCTGCTAAGAGATACGTGTTCTAAAAATTACTACTGACGCAGCCGAGGCATATATAATAATTAAATAAACATTAAATACAAAGTTGATTTTTATACGTGGGGCGAAGGCCATCGGAAAGTTTGTATCGTACGTGGGGCGAACGCTCCTAGAAACAATCTCCCGCAAAGTGCGTGGTCTAAGCAACTTCAAGTTTGTTTCTGCAACAGGGGGATACAATTTCTGCAAGTTTGGTTCCCATACGTGGGGCAAAAATAAAACAACTTCAAGTTTGTTTCTCCAACAGGGGGATACAATTTCTGCAAGTTTGATTCCCATACGTGGAGCAAAAATAAAACAACTTCAAGTTTGTTTCTCCAACAGGGGGATACAATTTCTGCAAGTTTGATTCCCATACGTGGGGCAAAAATAAAATAACTTCAAGTTTGTTTCTCCAACAGGGGGATACAATTTCTGCAAGTTTGATTCCCATACGTGGGGCAAAAATAAAACAACTTCAAGTTTGTTTCTCCAACAGGGGGATACAATTTCTGCAAGTTTGGTTCCCATACGTGGGGCAAAAATAAAACAACTTCAAGTTTGGCGCCCAAAGCGTGGTGCAAATAATGTAAAACAATTCTACTGCAAGTTTGGTTCCCATACGTGGAGCAAAAATAAAACAACTTCAATTTTGGCTCTCCAACAGGGGGATACAATTTCTACAAGTTTTATTCCCATACCTGGAGCAAAAATGAAACAACTTCAATTTTGGCTCTCCAACAGGGGGATACAATTTCTACAAGTTTGATTCCCATACGTGGAGCAAAAATAAAACAACTTCAATTTTGGCTCTCCAACAGGGGGATACAATTTCTACAAGTTTGATTCCCATACCTGGAGCAAAAATGAAACAACTTCAATTTTGGCTCTCCAACAGGGGGATACAATTTCTACAAGTTTGATTCCCATACCTGGAGCAAAAATGAAACAACTTCAATTTTGGCTCTCCAACAGTGGGATACAATTTCTACAAGTTTGGTTCCCATACGTGGAGCAAAAATGAAACAACTTCAATTTTGGCTCTCCAACAGTGGGATACAATTTCTACAAGTTTGGTTCCCATACGTGGAGCAAAAATGAAACAACTTCAATTTTGGCGCCCAAAGCGTGGAGCAAATAATGTAAAAGGAATTCTTCTGCAAGTTTGCTACCATACGTGGGGCTGCAACAAACTACCTGCAATGTCCATGTAAAGAGGGGTCGGGGTGGGAGGATTATTCTTGAAATTTGCTATTTATATGACTTCACACACATAGGATTGAGTAATATATTGTAATATGTATTCAGTTTTTTTATATTTTCGTTATATTACTGTGATATAATTTTCGGAATGTCCTACAGCAGCGGGACCAAAAGACCCGCCTCCAGTAATCATAGACTTTCTTTTGTTATGCGAGTGTAAGAACGAGATGCAGTGAAAGCCGAGCTGGGACGTAAACAGTAATAACGACGTGGTCCCGTTCTAAATACCATTATATTGACAAGACTGTTGTTCAGTCTTCTGTTCCTACGGGCAGTTGGCAGAACTGTGAACGCTCTGCTGGCCTCACTACAGTTACGTGTCATGTGATGTCTTGAAAATCAGTAATAAAACTGCTTTTTACTCCCTCTATAGTTACCTGTCGTATTGTATTCCACCCAAAAAGTTCGATATCAGCAGAAATATTCACTCATACGTTTTGAGTTCCCTGAATCACCCAAACCAAACTTTTTTAGAAAAAAATGTCCACGTGTCTGCGTCTGTTTGTCCGTCTGGGAATGACGTAACTCCATACTTGAGTCATACGCATATCAGTCAAAAAATTTCAACAACAAAAAAATTGCCCCACCTGAAATTACGCTTTAGACGGAAAACCTTGGTTACTTTTCATTTTGTCAGAAATAGCTGTATCGATTTTGATTAAAATATAATACACGAGCTGGCTCCCGACGCTGCACCGTTAGCTTTCTAAACTCGAATGACGATTTCATTATTTTTATTTATCCCCCCCTCCGTTCTTTATCAAATTATTGTAAAGATCTAGAAGATTTTTACGGTAAATCCCTCCCTTTACTCCTTATAACTGCAGCCAGACTATTCTTAATGACAGACGAAGAATTCTCTAATGTTCACCCAAAAGGATGTGAGACATCGGCTAAACGTTTGCCCCCCGACAGTGTTTCAAGTTCTGTGAATGCTGCATAACCCTTTGGCGGTGGAACAATCATCGGTCGGAGTGATGGTTTTAAATCTTCTGTTTGGTTCCGTAGTTATTTAATAACATGAAAGCTACGCCTTGTTCACGTAATGCAGAAAGCCTTAACGTGTACAACGAAGCTGGTGAATATAAAGATCTCGCACTCCCAGGCCAGCAAATTTACTTCTCTGGAAAAGACACTTGGTCTAGGTTGTTAAAACGAAGTTGATTGCAGCACAAGTAGGTAGGCAACATTTTCTTGCACGCTGGTCGTTAAAACATTTTGGCATCGGAAACGCATGCTATAACCAGATTCGATTCCCTTTTGTTTTGCTGTATCTTAATTGCTACTCGCGATTGTTTGGAAGAATTATCGACGGCAATTGTCTTATTTTACATGCATATTCTGTGGAGTAACAACAAGTGTTTCTACTCCATGGCATTCTCAATTAAAAGTCAAGGCCTTCTACGCAAGCATGTTCTTTTATAACTCCCATGTGTTCGTTTGTAAAATCCTTTTTAATCTTTTAGTAGTTTATGAAACGAAACTGTAAGGTATTTTATACCCCACGTCCGTCTGAAGGAATAGGGAATTTCATAGTGAAAGAATTATCAAAATCGGTTGAGTGGTTTTTGAGGTTACCCAGAAATCTTTATAATATTAGTATAGATATGGTCGATCGGTGCTGCCAATATCAATAACTTCTTCTCACAGTGTCAATGGAAATAGGTTAAACATATACAGAGGTCACTTTCACAGCAATAACTGGAGGACGCGTGTGAAATATGATTTATATCGCAATGAAGGTTCCGGTATTGCTGCCCGGAAACGTATATAGGTAATTCTCATGTTCACCTTCGCTGCTTCTGTACAAGATGGCGTCCTCGCTTTCTACAGGAGCTTGCGTTTCACCACCCGTGTTAACAACACGAGTGTTGGGAAATCTTTATAACACATCTCATGTATTTTATATATTGCCTTTTCTTGTTTGTGTTTATTTTCTCTACTGCTTAGCTATAGTAAGTTGAGGAGTGAGTTCTATGTCGAGATTTCACCGGAAATATACATGTTTTGAGGCCCCTGAATAAAAATACTTTTACAAAAAGATCCGCCTGTGTGTATGAACGAAAAGTCGGATTTAAGGATATCTACCGATTCTAAAACTAGCTGATGTGTTGCACTCACATGACTTTCTCTACTCTTGTACAAAATATTTTTACAAACGCTTATTCTCCATCTACTTCATGTTAATCGAGATAAACATTTGCAGACTATATCTTATTGCTAATTTTCTTGTAGATGTAAGGGGAATATATATTTACAAGGGCAATATAGAAAAACAGTAGCCTTTAAGCACATACATATCTCTTAATAGCTGGTTGCTAGGTGCAGCACCATTCTCTTTCCCAGAGATTAATACTCTTTTCATATCCAAGACAAAAAACTGAATAACGAATTCCCATTTAAGAAAATAAGTATTGAAAAATTTAAGAGAATAACAAGTAATATCTCGAAAATGGTTCACTCAACAAAAAAAATGTATACGACATAAATTGTGTATTTTAACGCGATCTACATTTTTTGTGTAGTAAACTTTTGCCTATCTCTTATGGCTTACCAGTTATGCAAAAGTCGTTCACAATGAGGAATACTTTTGGAGACATTCCCAGAAAATTCAAGATATACATTTTATTTGTCATGAAAATATCTTAAACCTATGATATTTTAATCAAAATCGTTAGAGCCATTTTTGAGAAAATTAAAACTTTCGAAAAATCTTCCATGTAAAGAGTAATCTGGGGTGGGGGAATTTTCTTGAAAACCTTCGTGTCGCATCTCTGGAAGATACTGAACCTAAATACCAAGTTTGGTGTTTATCCGACTGTTCGTTTCTCAGTTATGCTGTTCACAGACAGATACACGGACATGTTTCCAAAAATACTTTATTTGGATTCATGACACCTCAAAACTTGTATATTCGGTGAAATCTTGACATCGAATTTTTTTTTGGAATGCAATACTTCCCTTACCTACTATATGTAGTAGAGAAAGTAAAAATTAAAATGACCATCACAACGTCGTCCAAACAAAACACGACTAATGGCGTTTATTTTCCCCCACAGTATCAAGCTACGTTTATTAAAGACATTTCTTTCTACAACGCTTAGTTTTGGAGATAAGTGCAGTTCCAACTTAAACGGTCCACTTGTATACAGATTTTCGCTTTTGTACAAATATAATTGGGGCTTTTCAACCAGTCCAAATAAAGTTCCTTATTTGGGGCCAGCTGTTTTTTGTTGTTTTGTTCTTTAATTTGCGTAATTGGGGATGCGTACTTGATATCAGTTTTTCCCTGTTAAATACATATATGTACAAATCACACGCACAGGAAGATACAATGTAGAGGGTCTTTCAACAAGAGTGTCCTATCTTTAACATGTGATAGCTGCCGTTGTTGTTGAGTTACAGCAGTCATTTTTTTTCATGTGGTTACAATTTTTATTGACAAATAGCCATGGAATGTTACAGCATTCAGCAACGCGTATAAATTGTGAAAATTTATTATCAAAATGGATAATTTGTTCGCCAAATCTTCCGTGTATTGCGTGAAGTTTACGGCGTGCATTATCGTCCCCGCGAGAGAACGATTCGGCGTTTGATCGATAAATTTGAAAGAAGTGGTTCTATCAGCGATTAAAGAAGGCCTGTACGTAAGCGCTCCAACAAAAACATAGGCGTCGTTCGTGAGAGTGTACGCGAGAACGGAAACAAATCAATTGCTCGTCGAGCGCAAGAATTGGGGCTTTCGCCGACCACAACTTGGCAAATTCTGCATCTGGACTTGAAGTTTCACGCTTACAAAATGGTGTTAACTCAAGAACTAAAGCCCAACGATCATAGGTGCGCCGTGTATTCGTTGACTGGGCTATGGAGCAATTGGAGGCTGACCCGGATTTTTGTCCAAGAATCCTCTTCAGCGACGAAGCCCACTTTTGGATGGATGGTTGTGTTAACAAACAAAATTGCCGCTATTGGAGCAATCTCAATCCAATGCAGATTCAAGAACGACCACTTCATCCCGAAAAGGTTACTGTGTGGTGTGGATTTTGGCATGGTGGAATCATTGGTCCATAATTTTTCCAAGATGAAGATGGAGAAGTTCTAACTGTCAATAGAGAAAGATACCGAGCTCTTATAAGGGACTATTTTTGGCCTCAATTGGATGGTATGGATCTCAGAAACATCTGGTTCCAGCAAGATGGTGCCACATGTCATACTGCTCTCGAAACAATCGATCTTTTGAAGAAGTAGTTCAGAGGTTTCATCATTTCCCGTGGTGGTGATGTTAACTGGCCCCCGAGGTCATGTGATTTAACGGCTTTTGATTACTTCTTGAGGAGTTATGTTAAATCTCGAGTTTATGTCAACAAGCCAGAAACAGTAAATGATCTTATGAATAACATCACGCGTGTTATTCGTGAAGTTGGACCTAATTTACGTTCTTCTGTCATTGAAAATTGGGTCAACTGTATACGCGCAACCCAACGAAGTCGCGGCGGTCACATAAATGATGTTCTCTTCCACACGTAATGACATGAATTATGTTCCAAAATAAAAAAAGAAATAAACCTCTATCATTTATAGAACGTGTTTTATTTAAGTTCAAAGATAGGACACTCTTGTTGAAAGACCCTATACATATGTACAACATGAGACAAATTAAACATTGAAAGGCACTACATTGTTGTGCACTTATTTGCAAGGGTTCCTGCCAGGGCGCGTGTGGTCGGATAGCTCCGAGGTCGGCGCGTGGTGAATAGCGCGGGTTGGTCTAAAAGACCAGCTTCAACACGTGACCATTTAAATGCCGAGGAGCACACGGCCTTTATTTACTTTCAATGTATTTTACTCAAATTTGATTTCTCTTACACTTATGTTCATTAAAAATTATCCATACGATGTGGTTTGTAATCAATATTGTTCGAATTTTCAGGGAAAACTCAGAGAGAATAAACTTATGGCATATGGTTTCTGCTACACTTTTAAATCGCTCTAGATATCACATTATTAATTCAACCATTGAGGAGAAATTGTTAAAAAATTATATTTAAACGTTTAAATATTTTCTGCAACAACCGGAAAAGTGAAAAAAAATCTGTATGCTACAGGGTGAGGCAAAAGACTCCGATCCGCCTGCGCGGTGTTTTTCCTATCCGCGTCCTAGGCGCTCGTTACCGTCTGCCGCTATCATAGAAAGGCGCGGATGAAACCATACAACATTTTTAAAACTACTTTTAAAGGCTTTAACTTACCAACTTTATGAAAGGAAATGCTGAAACTGGCCACCGTCTTGTCCATACATTTTTGGCACCTCTTTAGGAAACTATCCATCATGGAATTTTTGGGGGGAATTTTTCAAACGATGACCGATGTCTAATGTTTCTTCGGTAAGAACCGAACGCCGTCTTTTAGATTTCTTAGTCTGAACACTTCCTGTGGCCTGAAATTTACTGTAAAGTTCATGGATTGTTGTACGGCCTGGAACTTTTACACCTGGAAATCTTTTGCAAATCATATGTGCTTTTACTTGGCGAGCTGACCGATTTAACACATACGAATCATAAATGAATACATGCTGTGCAGTAGAAAACATACTGAGCCATAATATACTTCGTGACTAAGTACAGGATGATAAATAACTCGTAATAACTGAACCACATCACATCAGCGTCAACTCAAAACTGCACTTCACGCTGCAAAGCAAAACCACAACAGCGTGACTTTGTTTATAGCAGCAGTGCGTTATCATGTTTTTATCATGTTTCCACACGCCCAGTGGAAAAAGACCGCGCAGCCGGTAATATTGTTCATAAAATATCCCTACGGGGTAACTTAAAACATAAAGTGTATAAGACAAACCCACACACCCTGGAAGAATTAAAACAAAATATCCGCCAGGAAATTTCTCATCGTGAACTACACCGAGTATGGTTCCATCAGCACCTTTCTATGATAGCGGCAGACGGCAACGAGCGCCGAGGACGCGGACAGGAAAAACACCGCGCAGGCAGTTCGGAGTATTTAAATAATGTGGTAGTATTTTTATTATCTTTTTTTTTCAAAATTGCTGTTTCTGCATCGTGTGCAACACCTGATAGATTAGTATAATAAAGGAAAACTCGCAGCAACGGATTCCGCCCGCTGGGTGCCTCCACTTCAGAAGTAGATCCACTCATCGCTTACCCGAGCGTTAGAGACGACGACGATGTCAATACTAACATTTGTATGTGTGTAGGGCTAATCTGAAATACCCATTTTGATAATTATTTCGCTATTAAAAAGCCCTATTCTTTCTGACGGACATGGGCTAAAAACAACTTTTAATTTCGCTTCATAAATTACTAAAAGGTATTTACTGAGCCTATGTAGTTATAAAAGAACCACTTGCGAAGAAGGTTTGACTTTTAGTTGAGATTGCCACGGAGTAGAAAACATATGGTCACGAGTGAGTAACTAAGAAAACAGAAGACGCAGCACAACAAAAGAGAATCGAATCTGTTCATAACGCTAGGATACTAATGTTCTCATAACCCTCGTGTAAGAAAGTTTGCTTTATTTCCTTTGTATTTATGTTGTAATCAAGTTCGTTATATTTTACAATTAACAACCGATAAGATTATTTTTCTCGATGGTCACACATTATGTGTCTTCTCCAAAGAGGTTAACCTGATAGCGGGGGATCTTCATATACACCAACTATTTTATTTCGTTGTATATGTTAAGGATGTTTCCATCGTTTGAAACTATTTAGTTTTTACGTTATTAAATAATAACGGGACCAAACAGAAGGTACAAAGCTATAAAATTTCACCATCTGAATATCTAAAAGATTACTCGATCATTCCGTCCGATGATTGTTCCACCACCAAAGAGTATTTATAGGCTATGCAGCATTTCCAGAGCTTGGAAGAATGTCGGGGGAGGTTAAGGAAATCAGACGATTCGCCGATATTTCTCATCCTTTTGCGTGAATACCAGGGGATTTCATTGGCTGTACGAAATTACAATTATAAGGGGTAAACTGAGGATTGAGGCAGTATTTCTATCACTTAAATAATATTAGTCTAATTATATAATATAAAATATAATAACAGCCCGCCTTAGAGCAATATGTGTATGTAATAAAATGTAAAATGTATGTAACAGTCATTATATTAATGTTTATATTATTATGTACATGTATGGTATGTGAATGTGTTATGCAGTTTTAACAATGTAGGAGCTGTGAAAATAGAAGCCGAAAGTTGCTAACAATGAGGTAACCTTGAGACAATAAATTAGAACGTTTAAAAACGCTACTAATAATTCTTTGAACAATAATGTAATGTTTAAAACAGTTAAAATAGCCAATCAAAAACTAGAAAAGCTTTAAGTTAAATAAAAGTATTCTATTGGAGTAGGATTAGCCAATCAGAGACTTGAAATGTAGTAAAAATGTACAAATTTTATTGGTAGAAGTCAGACGCTAGAAGACAGCGTAACCAACCAGACGCTACAAGGCAGCGTTCCCAAACAGTTCGATACGTATTCAGTGTGAGACATGAAAATTAATTACAGCGACAATAATATAAAGTTTACATGTTAAAAAGTGCAATTAATAAATAATCTCACAGCTCTACAGTAGGATACATCAGTGAAGTGTTATTTAATCGTGTGAAAGAATAATAAAAGAAGTGAAGTAAAAATTATAATTTGTGTAAGCCTTCATTCTTTAGCCGCACCAACCCCTGCTAAGAGATACGTGTTTCTGCAAATTACTACTGACGCAGCCGAGGCAAACATACATATATAATATTTAAAGAAACATTAAAAAAAAACAAAGTTTATTTTTTTAAAAGTGGGGCGAAGGCCACCGGAAACTTCGTATCGTACGTGGTTGCAACTACTTCAAGCTTTGGCTCCCCAACAATACACCTTCAGGATTCACTATAAAAATCCTCTAGATCATAGCACAATAACTTCATAAAGGACGGGGCGAGATAAATGAAATTAATTAATTCGTTTAAAAGCTAATCGTGCAACGTCTGGTAAGCTATTAATAAATAAAACAAAAGGATGAACGTCACAATTTCTTGCGCAACGTAAGAGTTTATACATTTTATCAGCAACTGCCAAGGACAACAAATTAATGAACATGGCAGCGTCAGATTTCTCGTATAACCGGATCGTTTGCAAACATGTGAGACACGGTGTGTTGGTAGCCCTGAACTTGGCAAATATAGATCGCGACGCGAGTAACGGTTTCGTATGCAAGCAGACCTGACCTGAAGCACGCTTTGTCACTTGGAATCGACAAACTCCATCTAACCTAAAATTTCTACAATGAGGGATTTAAAGTCAGCGGAAATGAAATTTCTTAAATCAGTGGTAGGCCGTAAGTTAACTGATAAGAAGACATCAGAACGGAGCTGGGTATTTTCTCAATAAATGAAAGGATAGCTGATTATAGGATAAAATGGAAAAGTCACTTAGAAAGACGACCTGAAAGCAACATAGCCAGACAAGTTATATATTATACAGCAACAGGCAAAAGAAGTGTAGGGCGCCCCAAATCAAGATGGTCGCAGCAATCTTTTGAGGCCAAAACAGTCATAGATGTCTAATCCCTGACTGGAGACGACGACAATTCTACGTGTATTATTAATACTGTCGTTGTAAAACTAGGCAGTTATTTGCTTTAGCATCCGGTGACCAGTTTGTTTCGAATTTTGTTTAATATGTGCTAAATAACAACCTAATTATGTTTTAGTGTACCTTTTTGAGGCGGGAAGCGTAGTTTGGCCACAATAAATGTCTGTAAGCATTAATATTACAACGCGCATGCGTCATAGCTATTCCGCCATAAGAATACATAGGGACACAAAAGACGATCGCAAGGCAATGGATTTAAACTCGCCTGAGCATTGTTTTTTTTACACCGATAGATAATTACTATTAAACCGAATATCCCCTTGCTCAAAATTCTAACAAGTAACCGGTTCTTTGAGCTGCTTTATATAAGACTTAAATCTTAACCTTCATTACGTGAAATAATATATTTCGCACGAATCACAAAGATCGGCATGAAATCAATATTGCTGTCGATATTCTGTCGTTTTTCAGTTGCGTGCGCATCTATAGTTTGTTTTATAGAAGTTAGATTAATATTTTATCACAGAATACGCATATAAAATTACATAAGCCTACCTTTTTTGGGGATTTCCTTAAAACAATATTCACATTGTACGAAAAAATAAAATCTGATGTGATACATTCACATGACTTTCACTACTCTCTATCTTTATTACTGCGTTTACAAACTATTCTTACTAAAGCTTATTTTTCTATCTACTACATTTAATCCAAATAAACCTTTGCAAAAATAACTACATTACAAATTTCGTTATAGATACAAAGAGAACAGCGATAGTCAAATGTTTAACAACTGGACGCTATATGCTGCCTAAAAATTCCATATTGTTTCCACGACAATGCGAGAAACAACTGAAAATCGATGGGACTTTAAAAGAATAAGTATTGAAAAATTTGAACCTTTAATAACGGATATCTCAGAAATGGCTTATGCCACAAAAAAACTTATTTTAAGTAAAATGTGTGTTTTAAAGAGATCCACATTTTTTGTGATATATTTTCATCTACCGCTTAGCATTTACAGGTTATACAAAATTATACAAAATACCTTCTGAATGAAGAGGACTTCCTAGGCTATTCCCAGAAAATTCAAGATATGCATTTTATTTGTCATTCGAATATCTTTAATATGTGGTATTTTAATCAAAATCGTTAGAGCCATTTTTTAGAAAATCACAATTTTCGAAAAATGTTACATGTAAAGGGAAGTAACCCCGTGGTCCCGTATCGTAGATTTACGGCACGTAAAAGAACCTCAAGCCTGATAAAGAGGCCTCTAAACAAAATTTCCGGTCTCTCACGCCCAATATCGAATGGGACGTTAACAACCACGTCAGTTAAAGAGCGTCCATAAATAAAACTATTACTTTCTCTACTACGTACAGTAAGTAGGGGAAGTATTGCATTCCACCCAAAAATTCGATACCGAGATTTCACCGGAAATACATGTTTTGAGACCTCCTGAATCCAAAAAAAGCATTTTTGGAAACATGTCCGTGTGTGTGTCTGTGTGTGTGTGTGTCTGTGTGTGTGTGTGTCTGTGTGTCTGTGTGTGTGTGAACAGCATAACTCAAAAACGAACAGTCGGATAAACACCAAACTTGGTATTTAGGTTCAGTATCTTCCAGAGATGCGACACGAAGGTTTTCAAGAAAATCCCCCCACCCCAGACTACCCTTTACATGGAACATTTTTCGAAAATTTTAATTTTCTCAAAAATGGCTCTAACGATTTTGATGAAAATATCATATGTTTAAGATAATATCATGAGAAATGAAATGTATATCTCGAATTTTCTGGGAATGTCTCCAAAAGTATTCTTCATTCTGAACGACTTTTGCATAACTGGTAAACTATAAGAGATAGACAAAATTTTACTACACAAAAAATATAGATCGCGTTAAAATACACAACTTATGTCATATACATTTCTTTTGTTGAGTGAACCGTTTTCGAGATATTGCTTGTTATTTCCTTAAATTTTCCAATACTTATACTTTTTCTCAAATTCGTTATTCATTTTTTTATGTCCTGGACATGCAAAGAGAATGGAATGCGCCACATAGCAACCAGCGTTAAAATATTTGACTATCGCTTAAAAGCTACCATATTCCCCTTGCATCTACAAGAAAATTACCAATAAGATTGACATTTCGATATCTCGATTAACATGAAGCATATGGAGAATAGGCGTTTGTAAAATTAGATTGTACAAGAGTAGAGAAAGTCATGTGAGTGTAACACATCAGATTTTTTTTTACTTTCTCTACTACGTATAGTAAGTAGGGGAAGTATTGCATTCCACCCAAAAATTCGATACCGAGATTTCACCGGAAATACATGTTTTGAGAATCACTGAATCCAAAAAAAGCATTTTTGGAAACATGTCCGTGTGTGTGTCTGTGTGTGTGTCTGTGTGTGTGTGTCTGTGTGTGTGTCTGTGAACAGCATAACTCAAAAACGAACAGTCGGATAAACACCAAACTTGGTATTTAGGTTCCGTATCTTCCAGAGATGCGACACGAAGGTTTTCAAGAAAATCCCCCCACCCCAGACTACCCTTTACATGGAACATTTTTCGAAAATTTTAATTTTCTCAAAAACGGCTCTAACGATTTTGATTAAAATATCATATGTTTAAGATATTGTCATGACAAATAAAATGTATATCTCGAATTTTCTGGGAATGTCTCCAAAAATATTCTTCATTGTGAACGACTTTTGCATAACTGGTAAACCATAAGAGATAGACAAAATTTTACTACACAAAAAATGTAGATCGCGTTAAAATACACAACTTATGTCATATACGTTTCTTTTGTTGAGTGAACCGTTTTCGAGATATTGCTTGTTATTTCCTTAAATTTTCCAATACTTATACTTTTTCTCAAATTCGTTATTCATTTTTTTATGTCCTGAACATGCAAAGAGAATGGAATGCGCCACATAGCAACCAGCGCTTAAAAATTTGACTATCACTTAAAACCTACCATATTTCCCTTGCATCTACAAGAAAATTAGCAATAACATTCACATCTCAATTAACATGAAGCATATGGAGAATAAGCGTTTGTAGAAATAGTTTGTACAAGAGTAGAGAAAGTCATGTGAGTGTAACACATCAGATTTTTTTTTAGTAGTTTGGGGTGGGAGATTTTCTTGAAAACCTTCTTGTCGCATCCCTGGAAGATTCATTCATTCATTATCTGTTTACCCTCCTCTTATGTAGGACTTACACCCCCAGGACTTACAAGCGGGTGCCTGGGGTCAGAGGCCCGTCGAGCAGCAGACACTCATGGATCAGACAGAGCATCCAGGATGGGATGAAGGAAGTAGATGAAACGAAATGTTGGTGAAATGGATGAAAGGAAAGGTGATGATGGAGCAGTTGGTGGAATGAATGGCGGGGGAAACCGGAGAAAACCCGCCCAGACCCCGCTTCGTCCACCACAAATCCCACATGCAGGTCCCTGGGATTGAACCCGGGCCGCCTCGGTGGGAGGCGAGCGGTCTAACCACTCGGCCACGGCACGGCCTCCCTGGAAGATAACTGAACTTAAATACCAAGTTTGATACTTAAACGACTTTTCGTTTTTGAGTTATGTTGTTCACACACACACACACGGACGTTTTCTAAAAATGGTTTATTTGAATTCAGGGGGTTTCAAAAGAAGTATTTCCGGTGAAATGTGGTATCGAATTTTTGGGTGGAATGCAATACTTCCCCTCCATACTATACGTAGTAGAAAAAGTAAAAATGGTTTCATGGACGGATTTAAAACTCTGTTCCGAGGTCGCGGGTTCATACCCGGCGAAGGGCGATGGATTTCTTTTCAGGCGTAAAAATCTTTGGCGTGGCTTCCTTCGGAAGGGAAGTAAAACCCGTGGTCCCTTGTCTTAGATTTACGGCATACAAAAGAACTTCAAGCTTGATAAAGAGGCCTCTGAGTATAATTTCCACTCTTTCACGCCCAATATAGAATGGTATGCTAAGGAGCATAGTAGTTAACGAGCGTCCATAAATAAAACTGAATGATGAATATAAAAACTCACTTGGAAGCATACCTGACAAAAGAGCCGAGAGGAGCGATTACTGACGATCTTCGAATCCCTCCAGATGATACCAAAGTGGCTTTAAGATGACAGTATCAGGATGAAGAGTTTAAGGGTTATGGGGAACTGAATGAGAGCATATGCGGGACAAGTGGGTTGGTATAAAATGTTTAAATTTATTTGTGAAACTAAGCTTTCACCGCAAGTATTATTTACTACGTATTAAGTATGATTTAAAACAAATTCGTCACGGGGTACTAAAGTAAATAATACCGAACTTACCTAACTTATGTTGACTGTTGGTCTCTCTTGCGGAGTTTAAAGTTATCGTGTGACTGCCTCCGTGGTCGAGTTATCAGCGAGATCACACTGGAGGCAGAAGGTTGAAGGTCAGGATTATACCTTTAATTAGAATTATTCCCTATCCCGCCCCATAAAGTCTGGAAGTGTGGATGTGAGAGTTAATGTGCGTGTGACAATAAGTTAAAAAAAGACGAAAGCCTACAGTAACATAACCTAAAAAGTTTAACAGAGTATGTTGCAGTCCAAGCTCCCGATATGAACATGACAGTTAGAGAGCGCTATAGAAAAAAAAACCTGAATGTCTTTTTTTTTACTCTATTTTATTTTACGTCCTTGGTCATATCGCGACGGTGGATAACTCTTAGAACGATATGTGATGGACAGTTAGCCTTCTAGGTCTCATCCCTGTAACCACCTGCTTCATGCCGTGCAGATGGCATTAGGGTGCCGTCCAGTCTAACACACAGAAAGACGTACAGTTAGCCTTCTAAGTCTCATCCCTGTAACCAGCTGCTTGCTTCATGCCGTCCAGTCTAACCGCCGCCCTCACACGGAAAGCGGACAGTTAGCCTTCTAGGTCTCATCCCTGTAACCACCTGCTTCATGCCGTGCAGATGGCATTAGGGTGCCGTCCAGTCCAACCGCCGCCTTCACACAGAAAGGCGGACAGTTAGCCTTCTAGGTTTCATCCCTGTAACCACCTGCTTCATGCCGTGCAGATGGCATTAGGGTGCCGTCCAGTCCAACCGCCGCCTTCACACAGAAAGGCGGACAGTTAGCCTTCTAGGTCTCATCCCTGTAACCACTTGCTTCATGCCGTGCAGATGGCATTAGGATGCCGTCCAGTCTAACCGCCGCCCTCACACAGAAAGGCGGACAGTCTCATCCCTGTAACCACTTGCTTCATGCCGTCCAGTCTAACGCCGTCCTCACACAAAAAGCGGACAGTTAGCCTTCTAGGTCTCATCCCTGTAACCACCTGCTTCATGCCGTGCAGATGGCATTAGGGTGCCGTCCAGTCTAACACACAGAAAGGCGTACAGTTAGCCTTCTAAGTCTCATCCCTGTAACCAGCTGCTTGCTTCATGCCGTCCAGTCTAACCGCCGCCCTCACACGGAAAGCGGACAGTTAGCCTTCTAGGTCTCATCCCTGTAACCACCTGCTTCATGCCGTGCAGATGGCATTAGGGTGCCGTCCAGTCCAACCGCCGCCTTCACACAGAAAGGCGGACAGTCTCATCCCTGTAACCACTTGCTTCATGCCGTCCAGTCTAACGCCGTCCTCACACAAAAAGCGGACAGTTAGCCTTCTAGGTCTCATCCCTGTAACCACTTGCTTCATGCCGTCCAGTCTAACGCCGTCCTCACACAAAAAGCGGACAGTTAGCCTTCTAGGTCTCATCCCCGTAACCACTTGCTTCATGCCGTCCAGTCTAACGCCGTCCTCACACAAAAAGCGGACAGTTAGCCTTCTAGGTCTCATCCCTGTAACCACCTGCTTCATGGCATTAGGGTGCCGTCCAGTCTAACCGCCGCCCTCACACAGAAAGGCGGACAGTTAGCCTTCTAGATCTCATCCCTGTAACCACCTGCTTCATGGCATTAGGGTGCCGTCCAGTCTAACCGCCGCCCTCACACAGAAAGGCGGACAGTTAGCCTTCTAGGTCTCATCCCTGTAACCACCTGCTTCATGGCATTAGGGTGCCGTTCAGTCTAACCGCCGCCCTCACACAGAAAGGCGGACAGTTAGCCTTCTAGGTCTCATCCCTGTAACCACCTGCTTCATGGCATTAGGGTGCCGTCCAGTTTAACCGCCGCCCTCACACAGAAAGGCGGACAGTTAGCCTTCTAGGTCTCATCCCTGTAACCACCTGCTTCATGGCATTAGGGTGCCGTCCAGTTTAACCGCCGCCCTCACACAGAAAGGCGGACAGTTAGCCTTCTAGGTCTCATCCCTGTAACCACCTGCTTCATGCCGTGCAGATGGCACTAGGTTGCCGTCCAGTTTAACCGCCGCCCTCACACAGAAAGGCGGACAGTTTGCCTTCATCCCTGTAACACCTGCTTCATGCCGTGCAGATGGCGTTAGGGTGCCGTCCAGTCCAACGCCGCCCACACACAGAAAGGCGGACAGTTAGCCTTCTAGGTCTCATTCCTGTAGCCACCTGCTTCATGCCGTGCAGATGGCATTACGGTGCCGTCCAGTCTCACACAGAAAGGCGGGCAGTTAGCCTTCTAGGTCTCATCCCTGGAAAATGCCGTCTTGCTTCGTCACGTGTCCACAGAGACCACCATGGCTTCGTATCGTCCAGTCTAACTACTTACATTGTCTGTAGATGGATGGCATACCTTTCGCTATTACCACTTATTTTTCATTTTACTATTGTATTAGACTTAAAGGGAATTAAATATCCATTACCTTTGCGACTGAGGAAAACCACGAAAAAACCTCAGACAGATTGGTCGGTCACGGGATTTGAACCCGGGACCTCCCGAATGCGGGCCACAGGCTTTACCGCCTGAGCCATCCCGCTCGGTTGCGTGAATGTTATAATGTGGTTGCAAAACTAGACAATTCATTGTTTACAATAACAATGAATCTTTTTATGTATGTAAAACAAAAGTCACACATAATTCCTAGACGGTTCCTGTACTTCATAAAAAAAATCTGATGTGTTACACTCACATGACTTTCTCTACTCTTGTACAATCTATTTTTACAAACTCCTATTCTCCATATGCTTCATATTAGTCGAGATATCGAGAGTCAATCTTATTGGTAATTTTCTTGTAGATGCAAGGGGAATATAATAGGTTTTAAGCGATAGTCAAATATTTTAACGATGGTTGCTATGCGGCGCATTCCATTCTCTTTGCATGTCCAGGATATAAAAAAAATCTGATGTGTTACACTCACATGACTTTCTCTACTCTTGTACAATCTAATTTTACAAACGCCTATTCTCCATATGCTTCAAGTTAATCGAGATATCGAGATGTCAATCTTATTGGTAATTTTCTTGTAGATGCGAGGGAAATATCGTAGCTTTTAAGCGATAGTCAAATATTTTAACGCTGGTTGCTATGTGGCGCATTCCATTCTCTTTGCATGTCCAGGACAAAAAAAATGAATAACGAATTTGAGAAAAAGTATAAGTATTGGAAAATTTAAGGAAATAACAAGCAATATCTCGAAAACGGTTCACTCAACAAAAGAAATGTATATGACATAAGTTGTGTATTTTAACGCGATCTACATTTTTTGTGTAGTACAATTTTGTCTATCTCTTATGGTTTACCAGTTATGCAAAAGTCGTTCACAATGAAGAATACTTTTGGAGACATTCCCAGAAAATTCGAGATATACATTTCATTTCTCATGACATTATCTTAAACATATGATATTTTCATCAAAATCGTTAGAGCCATTTTTGAAAAAATTAAAATTTTCGAAAAATCTTCCATGTAAAGGGTAGTCTGGGGTGGGGGGATTTTCTTGAAAACCTTCGTGTCGCATCTCTGGAAGATACTGAACCTAAATACCAAGTTTGGTGCTTATCCGACTGTTCGTTTTTGAGTTATGCTGTTCACAGACACACAGACACACACACACACACAGACACACACACAGACACACACACGGACATGTTTCCAAAAATGATTTTTTTGGATTCAGGAGGTCTCAAAACATGTATTTCCGGTGAAATCTCGGTATCGAATTTTTGGGTGGAATGCAATACTTCCCCTACTTACTATACGTAGTAGAGAAAGTAAAAATGAATAACGAATTTGAGAAAAAGTATAAGTATTGGAAAATTTAAGGGAATAACAAGCAATATCTCAAAAACGGTTCACTCAACAACAAAAATGTATATGACATAAATTGTGTATTTTAATGCGATCTACATTTTTTGTGTAGTAAAATTTTGTCTATCTCTTATGGTTTACCAGTTATGCAAAAGTCGTTCACAATGAAGAATACTTTTGGAGACATTCCCAGAAAATTTGAGATATACATTTCATTTCCCATGACAATATCTTCAACATATGATATTTTAATCAAAATCGTTAGAGCCATTTTTGAGAAAAATAAAATTTTCGAAAAATGTTCCATGTAAAGTGTAGTCTGGGGTGGGGGATTTTCTTGAAAACATTCGTGTCGCATCTCTGGAAGATACTGAACCTAAATACCAAGTTTGGTGTTTATCCGACTGTTCGTTTCTGAGTTATGCTGTTCACAGACACACACACGGACATGTTTCCAAAAATGCTTTTTTTGGATTCAGGGGGGTCTCAAAACATGTATTTCCGGTGAAATCTCGGTATCGAATTTTTGGGTGGAATGCAATACTTCCCCTACTTACTATACGTAGTAGAGAAAGTAATAAACTAATACGCCTTCATTTATTCTCAATCCTCGCCAGTCGTACCGAACTTTGTGTCTTTTATTACTATTATTATTATTGTTGTTATGGTGGAATAGCCAACTATTCGGATGGTGGAGCGTCAAAATAGTCCTCCAAGTTCATTTTAGGTATTTAAAATGACCAGTGGTAAAAATACATAAGAATTGATTTCTAACAATGCATGGCCTCCTATAAAATGGTTATGTTTTGTTAACGGAAATAAACAACATTTTGTTAGCAAAGCAAAATAACACCACATTACGTCAAATAATAAAACTGCCTACGGCTCATCAATTTCGTTAAATAATTAGCGTTATTAACTAGTTGTTTAAATTACTTACACGTCAGCAAAATTAACGAACCTCGAAACTTAAAATTCGGTTTCTTTAATTATACGAGTACATCACCTATTGAGAACAACTGATATACTGAAATATACCTATATAAAAGTTCACTGGGTTCATTTTTCTTATAATTTCAGTTTCAGAATAGAAAATGCGCCACAAATTTGCCACCTTTTCCCACAAACGTTCCAACCCTTGAAAAAGTGCCAAGCCTCTATTACGTGTAAAAAATAAATACTAAGAAATTAAAATTGGCAGGAACAAAATCTAAAACTGAAAAAGGCAATGGACGTGCTGGGATATGAGGAGCTATCATCCTCCAATACAAATTACCATCCTTGTTCTCTATATTTAGTTGTGAATTATATACTATTAAAAAGGCACTAGAATACGCTCTGTAAACTGCACATAGTGACTCTTACATAATGTTGTTACCATCCTTTATAACCTAGAAAAGTCACTCAATTTCATGTGGATACTATCTCATAAAAACATACCCGAGCCGATATTGATATCAAAATACCTCTCCAAGATGCAGTCACACACTTTAAGAAGGAAATACACAAAGAATGGATGAACAATTCTACAAGTAAACTTCATGATGTAGGTACGTGGAACATCATCTCAAGAATATCCAATAAGACAGCTTCAGCGGTGACATAGCACACTCTTATTTGTTAAACAGAAGCTTTCCACCAATTTGTGAAACAGCATTAACAGTAGTACATATTATACTAACATGTTCAAAATTTGAAAATCAACATAGTCAGATTGGTATGCCCAGAAATATTTCTGCAGCACTCAATGATGCAACTGTCATCCAGAAAGTAATTATTTTGCTTAAATTAATTAATATCCATTGCTACAATTAACCAAATTGTAACCTGTATGTATACATAATGTGTAAGTATTATACTGTAATCAAATAATGTAAACAACTGTACATGAAAGGTCGTGATAAAACGTAGGAAGGCTAAAACGACCCTAAATAAAACCTTTTTTAAACAAATAAAAAAAAATCTAAGGATCTGATTATGAAAATGTGATCCGTCAACATTCACACGACTTTGTTTACCCACTCTTCGACAAACTATTGTCACAAAACAGGTTATTTTTCTGCCTACTTGATGCTAACAGAGATATTACACTTATCGTTGTGGGTACAGGCGACGAGGTGATAGTCAAATGTATAAAAACTGGGTTGCTACAGTAAAGTACTGGACAATTCAAACCAATAATAAGAATATGTTGGAAATGTGTAATGTATGCATTATGTAGTATGTTTTATCTATCTTTTGTGCCTTACCGGTTACAGCAAAGTATTCAAAATACATTCAGAATGAAGAGAATTGGCATAAAATTTAAAATATGCATATTATTAGTGCTGCAAATATCTGGTATTTTAATGAAAATCGTTAAGGGTATTTTTGAGAAAATAAAAAACTGGCTGAGCATTTTTCACGTAAAGGATAATAAGGGGTGGGGGTTCTTGAAAATCTTGCTGTCGCATGCTGAATTTAAATAGCAAGATTTGTATTGAACAGACTTTTCGTTTTAGAGTTACGTTGTTCTCAGATACACATTCAAAGACATGTTTACTTTCACTTCTACCAACCTGTTATAAGCACAGGAGATATTGCATTCCTTCAAAAACAATTGTATCGAGATTTCACCTGAAATACACGTTTTGAGGTTCCCCGAATAAAAAATTGCCTTTTTAGAGAAAGGTCCGCGATAAAATGTTACTACACAAGGAGTGTAGATGTGGTTAAAGCACACAATTTATGTGAAATACAAATTTTTGTAGCGTTAACAATTTCCGACATATTCTCATTTATTGGTTTGAAGTTTCAAATACGTAACTTTTTTCAAGTGCTAAGTAGTTATTCATTTTTGTCGTGATCATGCAAAGAGCATGGAATTTGAAAGTCATCACATAGCGACCACTTTTTAAAAATGTGACTATCGCTTTAGCGATATGGCTATTCTTATACCCACAACAAAATGTGTAGTGTCAGTATATCTCTAGTAACAATAAGATTAAGCTTTTGAAAAATAGTTTGTGGAAGAGTGAGTGCAGAAAGTCATGTGAATGCAGACACGTCACATCGCGTATAATAACAGTTAAAATATTAAATTTGACGTGTACAAGCAACTTACTGCGCTGGTGAAGGAGTTAGGATGCGAACCCGCGTTCCACAGCAACAGGGTCACCTTGTCGTCCCTGGCACGGACTCTCTGTGCCACCTCGCCCACCCTCTTGCCCAGCACGTCTTCCCCGTTCACCTCGAGGACACAGTCGCCGGTCTGGAGTCCCGAAAGCTCCGCTGGAGAGCCGGGTTCGACTCCGCTCACCCAGGGATAGGGGTCCCAGATGGTGCGACTGAGGTGGAAGCCACAGGAACTGCTGGCAGGTCTGTCGACCTCGCAGAGCCTCAAGGTCGGCTGTTGCTGCATGGCGTACAGCAGCTGAAGACTACCAAGGTTGGTATCTTGACAGCAGCAGCTTCGGAACACGACTGACTGGCCGAGCTGGAGAAACTGCGGCCCGCGACAAACACGGAAACAAACCGTCAAGGTCGCTCAGCATTGTAAACACTCTCATCGCTTTCTTCTATCAGCCTCATGTTAATCCACATAAACATTTGCTTTCATTACATATACATAGGTAAAAACATAATTACAACACCCAAGGTATCCCTTCTATTTTAGCTGTATAACTGGAAACATACTTGCTTTCTATAAGCCCAGTAATCTCGGTAAATGTTATACGTCTTATTGTAGTAAGTGTAACAACGGTATATTCAAATATCACATAATTTTAGGCAAAATAAATATTGGACACTTCCTATTGTACGTTTCAAATGCTCACTGGGGAGAGGCACAACAGGGTAGTAAACAATCTTACCTATGTAATCAACAGTTCAGTTACACAAAACTGGGGCGTAGAGGTGAGAATACGGCCTTTGAACAAAGGCAACTCGTCATCCTTAATTATGAAAAATCTCATGTGTTACAGTCACATGACTTTCTCTACTCTTGTACAAACTATTTTTACAAACTCTTATTCTCCATCTATTTCATATTAATCGAGATATCGAGATGTTAATCTTATTGCTAATTTTCTTGTAGATGCAAGGGGAATATGGTAGGCTTTAAGCGATAGTCAAATGTTTTAAGAGCTGGTTGCTATGTGGCGCATTCCATTCTCTTTGCATTACCAGGACAAAAAAAATGAATAACGAATTCCCATTTGAGAAAGAGTATAAGTATTGGAAAATTTAAGGGAATAACAAGCAATATCTCGAAAATGGTTTACCCAATAAATGAATGTATATGACATAAATTGTGTATTTTAACGGGATCTACATTTTTTGTGCAGTAAAATTTTGTCTATCTCTTATGGTTTACCAGTTATGCAAAAGTCGTTCACAATGAAGAATACTTTTGGAGACATTCCCAGAAAATTCGAGATATACATTTCATTTGTCATGAAAATATCTTAAACATGTGATATTTTAATCAAAATCGTTAGAGCTGTCTTTGAGAAAATTGAAATTTTGGAAAAATGTTGCATGTAAAGGGTACTCTGGGGCGGGGGGATTTTTTTGAAAACCTTCGTGTCACATCTCTGGAAGATACTGAACCTAAATACCAAGTTTGGTGTTTATCCGACTGTTCGTTTCTGAGTTATGCTGTTCAGAGACACACACACGGACATGTTTCCAAAAATGCTTTTTTTTTTGGATTCAGGGGGTCTCAAAACATATATTTACGGTGAAATCTCGGTATCGAATTTTTGAGTGGAATACAATACTTCCCCTACTTACTATACGTAGTAGGGAAAGTAAAAAGGTAGGAGTTACAGAATGATTGCCGATATGTTGAACAGTTGGAAAATATAATTAAATGATACGTAAATGAGAACAGAATCAACTTGATACCTCAAACCGGTCGTCCAAAAACATTTACTGACCGAGAAGAAACAAATATTGTTAGGAGTGTAAAAAAATATCCTAAATTGACTGCCAGGTAGATTATACTACTGGCAAGAAAGTAACCCCCCCCCAAACGATTAGGAATGTACTGAAAAGGAAGGGATTCCATGGTGGTGTGGCCAGGAAGAACAGGGCCGAAACTTCTGACAGTTTTATTTATTTAAATTCATAGCAAACCATTATGGGAAAATGTCGTTAGATAACAGTAGGTCTATTGCTAGTAGCACATTTACAAGAAACGGTAAACTTAATATCGTCGCCTTACATAGGTAAGGTGACTATACATTCTGTTTTCGAAGCAGTCTCCATGTTTTGTGCTGTAAGGTGGAATATCCTCAATCTGGTGAGTTTTACTTGTCTATATACTACAGAGTATGTACATGGTAACTGTGTGGGGTACTGTTAAGTTTAGATTTACTTGTGGTAAACCCTCCCCGAATTTTTTTCTGGGTACGGGCATGAGGAAGAAGCCCTATGTAAATGAAAATAACAGAAGGAAAAGGCTAAAATATGCAAAGGAGTTTATTCATAAAGAAGAAAACTGGTGGGGAAACGTTCTTTTTGCAGATGAAAGCAAATTTAACGTTTTCGGATCAGATGGAAGAACAATGGTCTGGAGTTGGAGAATTGGTTTTCATCGAGGGAAAAATGGATAAAATTAAATACTTCTGAAGGAGACCTACACAGGAGTGCAGAGAAAATTGGTATCAGTGCTACTTTTAAGTTGTATGAAGATAATGACCCCAAGCATACTTGCGGGATTGTGCAAGAATGGGTACTCTACCAACTGTCCACATATCCTTCATCCAACTCCACGATCACCGGACTGAAATCCAACTGAGAATTTATGGGATGAATTGGATATCAGAGTTCGCAATCAGCCAATATACTTGCGGGATTGTGCAAGAATGGGTACTCTACAACTGTCCACATATCCTTCATCCAACTCCACGATCACCGGACTGAAATCCAACTGAGAATTTATGGGATGAATTGGATATCAGAGTTCGCAATCAACCAATATACTTGCGGGATTGTGCAAGAATGACTACTCTACAACTGTCCACATATCCTTCATCCAACTCCACGATCACCGGACTGAAATCCAACTGAGAATTTATGGGATGAATTGGATATCAGAGTTCGCAATCAACCAATATACTTGCGGGATTGTGCAAGAATGACTACTCTACAACTGTCCACATATCCTTCATCCAACTCCACGATCACCGGACTGAAATTCAACTGAGAATTTATGGGATGAATTGGATATCAGAGTTCGCAATCAACCAATATACTTGCGGGATTGTGCAAGAATGACTACTCTACAACTGTCCACATATCCTTCATCCAACTCCACGATCACCGGACTGAAATTCAACTGAGAATTTATGGGATGAATTGGATATCAGAGTTCGCAATCAACCAATATACTTGCGGGATTGTGCAAGAATGACTACTCTACAACTGTCCACATATCCTTCATCCAACTCCACGATCACCGGACTGAAATTCAACTGAGAATTTATGGGATGAATTGGATATCAGAGTCCGCAATCAGCCAATATACTTGCGGGATTGTGCAAGAATGACTACTCTACAACTGTCCACATATCCTTCATCCAACTCCACGATCACCGGACTGAAATTCAACTGAGAATTTATGGGATGAATTGGATATCAGAGTCGCAATCAGCCAATATACTTGCGGGATTGTGCAAGAATGACTACTCTACAACTGTCCACATATCCTTCATCCAACTCCACGATCACCGGACTGAAATTCAACTGAGAATTTATGGGATGAATTGGATATCAGAGTCCGCAATCAGCCAATATACTTGCGGGATTGTGCAAGAATGACTACTCTACAACTGTCCACATATCCTTCATCCAACTCCACGATCACCGGACTGAAATTCAACTGAGAATTTATGGGATGAATTGGATATCAGAGTCGCAATCAGCCAATATACTTGCGGGATTGTGCAAGAATGACTACTCTACAACTGTCCACATATCCTTCATCCAACTCCACGATCACCGGACTGAAATTCAACTGAGAATTTATGGGATGAATTGGATATCAGAGTCCGCAATCAGCCAATATCTTCAAAGGAGCGTTTGAAAATGAGACTCAGTGAAGTGCATATACTGCTAAACTTGTAAGCAGCATGCCCAATCGTCTGAGAGAGGAAATCCAACAAGCTATTGAAACTTCTGGTTTGGTGCACAAGATAGACTATTTTTCTTCAGGTGTCCCAATATTTGTTTTTGATAGAAATATGTAATTGTTTATGTTTTTATATTTGTAGCCTTAAAGGATATCAGAAAATATATTTTTTTGTGTGTAAATAGCTTGTTATGCATTATAAATAATTTGTATGTTTTCTGATTATAAATTATGATGTTATTGACAAAATAACGTAGAATTGCAGGTTGGATTGGGGGAGCAGAGAAGACGTAAGCGATAGTCAAATCTTTTAAATGCTGGTCGCTAGGTGGTGACTTTGAAATTCCGTTCTCGTCGCAGGAACAGAAGGAAATAAATGAATAACGACTTCCTATTTGAAGAAAGTATAAATATTTGAAAATTCAAATCCTTAAGAAGAATATCTCAGAAATGGTTAACGCCAATAGTGATTATGATACAAGTGTTAAGGCTTTTATTTTGGAAATGTTTACAAAATAAAACCACTTTTAACACGCGTGGCATACACTATTTTTTAGACAACGCTCGAATTTGTAAAATACAAATAAAATAATATACTGATTCCTGAAACTAAGAGAAATCAAGTTTAGAACTAGATCAACTCACGTGTGCAGCGAGATGTCAGATGTTATTTTGTTGATTCGCTAGCAGTCATTTTTAGTGAAATTATTTTCAACGTGTTTTCCATTACACCCGCCAATGAAGCGATTAAATGCTGTATCATATTGCTTTCTGGAATTTTGGGTAAGTGCTTGTAGTGTTACTCTTTCTGCTGCTTCTGTAATTTCACCTGACTCTTCCATTTCACTTTCTTCTGCATTCATAATTGCCACCATTTAATGTTTATGTAGGTTATACTCGGTAAAACAATAACGTTTTACATCAAACAAAGCACAAGGCTGCGAATATAAGCTACAGGTTAACTCCATAACGAATTGTATTGTGAACAGATAATGCGACCGCCAAGAAATTAATCACGTAGCAATACATAATGAAAAGTAAAATCTAATTAAACCACATTGAATTATTAAATGTGTGCAAATACAAAGGGTAATTGCCATGTGATTGGACTTGAAACCAAAGTTAGTCACAATGGAGTGGTATAAACATTTTATCGCACTAGTGCGGTAATGTAAAGGTATCGTATACGTTTGTATGCACCATCTTGAAAAGTTCTTCTTCTAGGCTACGCTGTCTAAAAGAAAAAAGTGACATAAATTGTGTGCTTTAACAAGATCTACACCTTTTGTGTGTCTCTTTCGGTTTATAAGTTATAAAAATATGATGTGATAGTTTGACATGACTTTAACATATTTTCTTACTTTCTCTTTATTAGTGAGTATACAAACTATTCTTGCTAAAGCTTATATTTTTATCTACTTCATTTTAATCCAAATAAACCTTTACAGAAACAGCTACATTACACATTTCGTTATAGAGAACAGCGATAGTCAAATGTTTAACAACTGGACGCTATATGCTGGCCTTAAAATTCCGTACTGTTTCCATGACATCGCAAGAAACAACTGAATGTTGACAGGACTTTAAGAGAATGAGCAAGGAATGAATAATTCGAACCTTTAATAACAGATATCTTCGAAATGGCCTATGTTACAAAAAACGTATTTAAAATATATTGTGTGTTTTAAAGAGATCTACATTTCTTGTGAAGTAAGGTTTCTTCTATCGCTTAACATTTACCAGTTATAGAAAATCTCTTCCGAATGGAGAGGACTTCATAGGCTGTTCCCAGAATATACAATATATACATTGTATTTGTAATGTAAATATTTTAAGATAACGTCTTCTGTCTTAAGTAAATAATCGGAAAACGTAGAGAGTTCAATTAGAAACACATATTCTCTTTATAGATTATAAGAAAGCCTTTGACAAGGTGTGCAGGAAAAAATTATAGGAAATTTTAGAAAATAAAGGAGTACCAATACACTTAATAAATGTAATCAGAAATTTATATGTGAAAACTAAAATTGTAATAGATAATCGAGAACCCATAATAATTCTACAAGGCGTCAGACAAGGTTCCCAATGTCAGCCAGTCTTTTTAATCTATATTTTGACGAAATGATTAGATCATGGAAGCAACAAACAGTAGGAGGGATTAATTTGGGGTCAAGAACAGTAAAGACAATGGTCTTCGAGATGACCAGATATTAACAGCGAAAAGTAAAGAGGAACTTCAAAGGATGACGTACAAACTAAATTTAATAGCAAAAACATACAGCATGGGAATTTAAACTGAAAAAACTAAAGTTATGGCATTTAAAGGTACTCACTCGGTGCGGTCTAAAATAATTATAGAAAATAAAAGTATAGAACAAGAGTTATTTTCTAGGACGTGAAATAACATATAGGTCTGAAATAGACATTAATAAAAAGTTAAAATTACATAACGGGAACCATAAAGAGAACACTAAAAAATAAAATTAGAAAACACTCAATAATAAAATTGTGTAAAGCAATGGCCATCCCCACAGTAACTTATGGGTCTGAAACATGGACAGTGACAGCAGAAAATAAAAGAAGGATACAGACAGCTGAAATGAAATTTCTCAGACCTATAGCAGGTTATACAAGACTGGATAAAAAACCAAACAACGAAATAAGACAAAAGTTAAAAATAAAAGAGTTAAATAAACTAATAATAGAATACAGAACTAACTGGAAACAACACTTAGAAAGAATGTCATTAAATAGGATACCCCGAGCAACATATACCAACTACAGACCCCAATGATACAGAAACCCAGGACGACCAAAAAAGAGATGGACACAACAAGATTTTGGAACCGGAACAGGCTAAACGGCCTAAAAACGTGAAGTAGAAGAAAAATATTTTAATACATAGTATTTTAATCAAACTCTAGGAGCCATTTTTTTAGAAAATAAAAAAACTCGAAAAATATCCCATGTAAAGGGTAGTTTGGGGTAAGGAGTTTTCTTGAAAATCTTCATTCGCATTTTTGGAAGGTACTGGAGTTAATTACCAAGTTTGGTACTCATCCGACCTTTCGTTTTTGGGTTATGCTGTTCAAAGGCATACACAGCTAGACACGCACACGGACCTTTTATAAAAATGCTTTATTTGGATTCAAGGGGCTTCAAAACATGTATTTCCGGTGAAATGTCGGTATCGTACTTTGGGGTAGAATGCAATACCTTCTCTACCAGAGAAAATAGTAAATCCATATCTCCACAAAGAGATAATTTATTTTTAACTAGGTATCTTATCCGACGTTACAGGCTTTTAGCTTTTTAAATTGGAATTAGATTTTAACTAATTTCGTTTCCCCACTTATTCCTTTTCGTCCAGTCCCTGCAATTCCTAGTGACGGGTGAAAACCCCGTGATACTCAGGCAAAAGCATGTGAAACATCGGCGGAACTCCGAGTTCCTTAGTCTTCCAAGTTGTGCAAATGCTACATAGCCTGTAAGTAGCCTTTGGTGGTGGAACAATCAACCGTAATTTGTTAGATAATTAAATTTGTTGAAATTTTAAACCTTCGTACCACTTCTTTGGTCCCCTGGTTGTTTAATAACTTAAAAGCTACATAGCTTTCACATAATACGGAAACACTTAACATACGCAATAAAATAGAGGTAAAGCTGGTGAATATGTAGATTTCCCACTCCCAGGCTACTAAGTTAACTTCTTTGGAAAATGCACATATTCTGGAACCATCGAGAAAAATAACCTTCTCACTTGTTAATTACAAAACATCTGATCACTGATTTCTAATGTTAGCATTTTTCTCTCTTTATACAATTATTTAGCACGTCCTGCTAACGAACTTGATTACAACACAAATACAAAGAAAATAAAACAAAACTTTCTCACATGGGAATTATTGGTATCGTAGCGTTGTAAGCAGATTCGATTCTCTTTTGTTTTCCTGTGTCTTTAGTTGCTAGATCTTGACCATATACATATTATATAAAGGGTCTTTCAACAACACTGTCCTATCTTTAACATGTGATAGCTGCCATTGTTATTGAGTTACAGCAGTCATTTGTCACAGTTGTTATTCACAAATAGCCAAGGAACGTTACAGCATTCAGCAACGCGTAGAAATTGTGAAAATTTATTATCAAAATGGATCATCTGTTCGCCAAACCTTCCGTGTATTGCGTGAAGTTTACGCTGTGCATAATCGTCCCTGCGAGAGAACGATTCGGCGTTTGATCGATAAATTTGAAAGAAGTGGTTCTGTCAGCGATCAAAGAACGCCTGTACGTAATCGACGTAAGCGCTCCAACGAAACCATAGACGTCGTTTGTGAGAGTGTATGCGAGAACGGAAACAAATCAATTGCTCATCGAGCGCAAGAATTGGGGCTTTCGCCGACCACAACTTGGCGAATTCTGCATCTGGACTTGAAGTTTCACGCTTACAAAATGGTGTTAAATCAAGAAGTAAAGCCCAACGACCATTGGTTGCACCGTGTATTCGCTGACTGGGCTATGGAGCAATTGGAAGCTGACCCGGATTTTTGTCGAAAAATCCTCTTCAGCGACGAAGCCCACTTTTGGATGGATGGTTGTGTTAACAAACAAAATTGCCGCTATTGGAGCAATCAAAATCCAATGCAGATTCAAGAACGACCACTTCATCCCCAAAAGGTTACTGTGTGGTATGGATTTTGGTATAGTGGAACCATTGATCCATATTTTTTCCAAGATGAAGATGGAGAAGCTGTAACTGTCAATGGATAAAGATACCGGGTTCTTACAAGGGACTATTTTTGGCCTCAATTGGATGGTATAGATCTCAGAAACATCTGATTCCAGTAAGATGGTGCCACATGTCATACTGCTCTCGAAACAATCGAACTTTTGAAGGAGAAGTTCAGAGGTTTCATCATTTCCCGTGGTGGTGATGTTTACAGGCCCCCGAGGTCATGTGATTTAACGCCGTTGGATTACTTCTTGTGGGATTATGTTAAATCTCGAGTTTATGTCAACAAGCCAGAAACAGTAAACGATCTTATGAATAACATCACGCGTGTTATTCGTGAAGTTGGACCTAATTTACGTTCTTCTGTCATTGAAAATTGGGTCAACCGCAACCCAACGAAGTCGCGGCGGTCACTTAACTGATGTTCTCTTCCACACGTAATGACATTAATTATGTTCCAAAATAAAAAAAGAAATAAACCTCTATCATTTATAGAATGTGTTTCATTTAAGTTCAAAGATAGGACACTATTGTTGAAAGACCCTATATTACTTGGAATAAATATCGGCGGCGTTTATCTTATTTTACAATCATTTTCTGTTTTCTATTCCATGGCATTCTCTATTAAAGCTCAAAGCCTATGTTGTTTTATAACTTCATATTTAAGTAGTTAGTTTTTGTAAATCCGTTTTAGTCCCTTAAGTCATTTATGAACCAAAATTAGTGGATGTTTTATAGTGCATGCCTGTCAGAAAGAATAGGGCTTTTGAATGGTGAAAGTGCTTGAGTGCCTTTTGAAATTACATTATGTACATATCGTTTAAAATATTAGCATTGTATAGGTGGCATTGCCTGTACTTCTTGGGCCACTACAAGTATGGAGATGAGATTTTATTGAAAAATGTTTGTCCACACATTTCAAATTGCTACAAAATTAAGGCTAGTCAGAATAAAGAGCTTGCAGCTGAATATTTGCAAACTGTCCCAGCTAAAAGAAACACTAGAATCAAATATGCATTAGAGGCAGTTTTAGGAAAGTCTGATGAACACCAAACTTGGTATTTAAGTTCTGCATCTTCCAAAGAGTTTCAAGAAAACCCTCACCGCAAATACCCTTTACAAGGAAACTGTTGCGTTTTCTCAAAAATGGCTCTAACGATTTTGATTAAAAGACCGTATACTAAAAATATTTACATGATACGGATAAAATGTATATTCTGAATTTTCTGCGAATAACCTTTGTATAACTGGTAAACCATAAGGGTTACTGCACAAAAAGAATGTAAATATCCTTAAAACACAACATTTATGTTAAATAATTTTTTTGTGTGGCATCAGCCATTTCCGAGATATTTGTTATTATTGTTTCTAACTTTTTTGAGGCGCTGCCAACATTTCTTTATTTTTCGTGATGTCATATAACGAATAGCCGGCCCTCGTAGCCGTGGTCGCTGGAGTGTATAGCTTCGGCGCTCCGCCAAGCTGAGGGTCGCGGGTTCGAGTCCCGCCATGGGCGTTTGAGTGTGTCTGTGTGTCATTGCGGTAATAAGCGGTAAAGAAAACAGTAAACAAGATAATCACAGTATTAAAAAAAAGCAAAAGAAATATAGAACCTCAATGTCAGCATATAGCGACCCGCTTTTTAAACATCATTTAGCCTCCTGTATCCTTCTTGTATCTACAACGAAATGTATAATGAAACTATTTCTGTAAACGTTTATCTCGATTAACTTGAAGTAGGTAGAAAAATGTGGTTTTGTATGTACACATAAAAACAATTGGGTAGAGAATGTCGTGTAAATGTAGCAAATTATTTTTTATTTTCTTTCGCATAAACTCACTACTACCACTTATGCTATAAACATTTGAATATTGGTTACAGTGTAGGTATACTGAACGACGTAACGTGTATAGGAGACTCCGTTTTTATGTGAATGATTTCATGTATAGGAAGTGTGAAAAAGCCTTGGATCTAGATCAGGAACGGAGTGCATTTAAACATTGCGTCTACTAAATCTCCGGGAGGAAGTATTGAGGTGAGGGAGTAGCAAAGGGGCCAGATCTAATTATGCGGTCCCTAACGTTTCCAGATTGAATCTTCCCGGACCCACGAACAGGTTACATGCCAGGTCCTCCAAGGACACCCTGCAAGTTGAAGGGAAACGAAATGGACAGATAAGTGTGACCGAAGCAACAGATCTCGGAACCGTCCGAAAGCGAGCCTGAGGCGCTGTGCATGATCCATTACTCTCATGTAATAGGATTTTATCATAGAGAGTTTCGTTTGGACGCGTGGCCGGGAAGCACGTTGTTTGAATCTGAGATCGATAGCCCCTTAAACTCAAATGATGACTACGATAACCACATAGAAGATGCTGTCACACTTTTATATTAACATGGTCACAGAGCGATCATTAACATTGTCCAATTGCATAAATTAACTCTTCTCACATTATTGCAATTCCAGGTTTTTAATTTTAAAAGTTTGGTGACATTCCAAGCCGAGGTTTGTGGAATTGCTGTGCAAGCTTCCTGAGATTTTATTGGACTTCCTTCTAACTTTTCTCCGATTATGTCATCTAGTTTTTCCTCTGTAGGGACACGGTGGTTTCTTATCAAGAATAGATATCGTTTCCCTAAATCTATCAGCAGGTTACAGTTTGAGATGCACAAACAGCAGGGAGTCTGTCTCACTTCTCTGCAAGAATGTGCAGTCACTTAGGAACCATGCATGATGACTCTGTGTGCTGGCATTATAACAGCATTAACACTGAAACACGTGGCCTCATAGTCTATCAACCTCTGTACAGTATAGACTTTGATTAGCTGGCACACGGAGAACAGTGCAGTGCAGGGCAAACATTTCCCATAATAGGTCACGTGTCCAAACGAAGGCTCTGTATTTGCTAGTTGTGATCAAACATTAGAGTACATTTACAGCTTTTGACACAATGAATTGATATTAAAAATATTAACCCTTGAGAGGGCGTTAGGGTTGAAGCTGAGCGCAAAGCAGAGGAATGATGTTCCCAGCACACACGACTCGATCTCCTACCACCCAAACGCGCTACCTCTGTTATCAAGACTCTGGGACTAACTTGAGGTCAGTGGTGCAAATGGAAGGGGTTTACCAATCAAAGTCCCAGAGATAGCAAGAAAAGGAATAAGTACAAAAACACATTTGTTTTATTTACAACTTTCAGAATTGTATACAGTATTTAGAAATATTCAATTACATAATTATAATATTTACATTTTAGTTTGTTAAAAATGTTGATGCTGGTCCTCTATTGGTCCATCCTTGATCTCGACTTCCACGCGGACACCTGCCAGTGTTCCCAGCTTGTCCGGGGTTAGCGTCACAACCCCGGTCCGCGATTCGATGACCTCCCTCCAGGAGGTTGCCGCCAGTGACACTGCAGGACTTCTGAACTCCGTCTCTTTGGCCTTGAGAACCAGGTGATGGCTCTCGGCGCCTTTCTGCGACCCGAACAGCCAGAGCCACACGAGAACCTCGCCAGAGTCCCTCTCCACGACCTTGAGGAAGAAAGTGCTTCTGTACGAGGTAATGGCGACGAGGGCATCGTCTTCGAATGTTTGAGGGAGGGATATTACGATGCGAGGCTTGAAGTAGTGGACCAGGGGACCCTGGTGACACTCCTGTATGTGCTGCATCAAGTTGAATGTCCTCACACGTTCAGTACATGTCTCTTCACAAGGACAGTGATACAGGGACCCGTCGTCGGGGAAATCAGACTCCAGGCGGCCTGCCAGAGACTCGCAGGAACCGTGATAGGAGGCGGGGCGTCTGTTGGGATCCAGGGGAACGTCCAGGAGTCCCGGTTGTGACGACGAGATGAAGGAGGGTGAACGTGACAGTCCTGGATGGAATATCTCACTCGTAGACAAGGATTTGGCTTTTAGATTCGACGAAAACTCAGCTTCCAGATGTCGTGGCATGGCTGACAGAGATACCTGTAACATGTGTACACTCGGACTAATAGAAATATTCTGTGCCTCAAGAGTTATATATGGACTTGGCCTTAAGATTGGAAAACACTCAGCCTCCAAATGTGGCAGCATTGCTAACAGGGATACCTGTAACAGCTGTAACAAGCGTACACTCGCCTAATATAAATATTCTATGTGTCAAGAGTTATAAATGAACTTGGCCTTGAGATTGAGGAAGACTCATCCTCCAGATGTTGCGGCATGGCTTACAAAGACACCTCTAACATTTGTACACTCTGGCTAATAGAAGTCTTCTGTGTATCAAGAGGTACACAAGGACTTGGCCTTGAGATTGGACGAAGACTCATCCTCCAGATGTCATGGCATGGCTGAAAAAGATACCTGTAACTTATGTACACTCGGCCCAATAGAAACATTGCGTGTAAAGAGCGAACTTGGTCTTCAGAGCACGCGGTGCCACGGTCAGCCTGGCAGTAATATGTACACTGTGCCTAAAAATAAATGTAATGAGTATCTCAATGGTACACAAGGACTTAGCGCTCAGAACTCTGCCTCCAAATGTTGCGGATTGGCTGGCAGAAATGCCTACAACATATGTACAATCAGACCAAAAGAAAGGTTTCCTATACCTCAGTGATATACAGAATTCTGCTCCAGGTTTCGCAGAATGGATAACACACATGTGTACCCTTAGTCTAAAAGAAATGTTTTGTACAAACATACCTGCACTGGCTGGTTCGAGGAGGCTATGTTATCCACCGAAGACGCCTTGCCCATGATGCGGGTCAGAAACTTGCTGGCCGGCGATGGGGGTGGTACCAGATTGATCTTCAGCTCGGGGTTATTGGAACCCTTGGCACGTTTGGACCCAAACAGTCGCTCCCTAAGCTTCTTGGGCCTCACTTCTTCCGCCTCCTCCTTCAGCTCGAAAGCCTCTGTCAGAGAGTTGAACACCTGGTCCGCCAGGAGACTGCGGGCGCGACAGAACCGTACTCTACACACTGGACACTTCTCCGTCTTGACCCTACACTTAATGCAGATGAGGTGGCCATTGCCACACTGGTGTGCTGGTGGCGGGATGGTGTCGAGGCATACAGGACACTCCAGGGCCATCAGAATCGAGTTCATGCAAGCGGAGAGTCGCTGGAGATTGCTGGGCATCGGTCCACAGCACAGTGACTGAAACATTGTTACAATGTCCTCTGTATGATTCATAAACTGACTATCAAAATCCATTCTTGAACCTTGAGGGCAGCGTCATAATTATTGAACAATGATTACTAACTTAGTCTGGGAGTTTTACGTTGGTATCCTCACATTAAAAGATTTTGCTGACCACGACACTTGTTTACGTATTCCAGACCGCCCGCTAGCAGCAGTAGTGCAACAAATGAGGTTAGTGACTGCTTTAACATGCAAGAGAGGCAAAACAATTAACCTAACTTTTTCCCCCAAAATAGTCACTTTTCAATTCTATACATTTGGACCAACCATTCCTAACCTTTTTATACCTTCAGTATGAAATGATATGTCCCAAAATAAGAGTTTGTGTGAATTATGATCTCCATATACCTGTCATTTACTTAGATTTGGGAGCCAAATATGGTGAAAGTGGCAGCGCAAGTCATGCAACTTTGTGATCAGAATTGAAGAAGTGTCTTGCTAGAAAAGATCTTTTTTGTTTAACAAAAGCGGCCTTCAGCTACTGCAGCAAAGCTTTATAGTACTCTCCGCTGACGGTTTTGTCCTTTTGAAAGGGGATATACCATAAGAACTGCACATAGTAATAATATAATTCACCAAGAAACATGTTAAAATTTTCAACAACCAAGAATTGTATAAAGTAGATAGTAAGAGACGGCCGAGCTAGCAAATTCCAGGTAAAAGATAATTCTAAGTAAAGCCCACCTTTCACCAGGCTAATGAACAGGGAGCCGGTAGCGGTAAGGAGAAATAGAAAGAGACAGACAGAGAAAAGAAAGAGACGGCGATTTTGAATCCGCTTTATGACGCGCCATGGTGACGCGTAAGCGCAAAACTTTGGAGTAGAATATTCTCATACATGTTAAGGTAACGCAGTCTGAGAACCAATTAGAAATGTCGTTACATTTTGA